>BPTQ01000004.1:96108213-96474521 GCA_019973895.1 Chrysanthemum seticuspe
CAAGTACCGGGAGGAATGGATCGCATTCAGATAGCCGAATGGTTCGCATTCAGATAGCCAGATATGCACATCCTGGAAAGACTCATTCAAGTGTTGGTTATACCATAGCTTATTGTTTGTTAATTTAAGTTTTTTAACGATATTTATATGGCTTTCTCGCCCATCGAACGGGGTATGCTTTGATACTTTATTCTTGCGTACCACTTTGAAACTTTTTTTCTCTCATATTCAATAACTGTTTATTTCTTTTTGTTCTTAATGCATTCATTAAAAAATTTGGTACGTTTATATCTTATTTTTCGTTAACTTATTTTTAGATATTTCCATTATATATTATTTTTCGATAACTAATATCTTCCAACGATAATTATAAGTCATGCACACCTTCCTTATAACTTAAATTTTTTAACAATATTTATAAGGCTTGATCGCCCATTTAAAGGGTTATGCTTTGATACTTAATTTTTGTGTATGATGTAAGAGAGAGATATTGTGAGATCTGTTTTTACATATGTCTATGATGATTAATGGAAGGATACTTTTAGCTTTTTAAAAACAATTTACAAACTACACCCAAAACTATCAACAATACAATACAAATGACATGTGTTATTTAAATCAAAATTTACCCAAAAGATTTAGCAAATAAGGAAAAACATTTATTTATTATAAATTTTGTTTTTTTTAATAAAAAACATCATAAGTTTACGAGAATTCTAAAAACACATACTCGAGCTATCTTAATCGTGTATCTTGGTTTATAAGATTTCGTTTAAAAACTTATTGAAAATAAAACCTTATATAACTACTAACTACGTCATCAAAAAAATAATTAAAACACATAACACACCAAAATATAATTATAATGTAAACTAAGAAATTAATGAAATCAAATTTAAACAATAAAATTTAAGAAGTCTGAACAAAAACACTAACACTGCTCTAACTAAGTAAATGGTAGTTGAAGACTCCTTAAAGAAGCCACCCTTTTGAATACCACCTATGTAAGGATTTTACCACCATAATCAAAAGCATATAACCACAACCTTTTTCCCCTATTCCTGGTAAACACACAAACATCACCACTTAACAAACGAAGGGTATCAACAACAAAACTCCACTTGTAACCCGACAATACGTACATATTCTCATCACAACAAACATCAAACAAAACCATAAATCCATTCATAGATAATTTAAATTCGTCAACATCATCTAAATTTGGTAAAATTACAGCTGGAAGCATCTATATACAATAACTAAATAAACATAATTAACAAAAACAAAATAATAATAATAAATGTTAATAATATTATCAAATGTAAAAGATGTTCATGATTAATATTGTTTAGAACAAAATGTTAGAAAGTAGTTACCTCATTTTAGCCGTTTTATGGATTATGGTAATATCAATTATAGTTCTTAACCGTTTAATTTAACTTTTAATAACTTTTTACAATATATTTGTTTAACTAAATCCTAAAAATAAAAACCACAAATCAAAGTACTTACCTGCTTTTAGTCGTTTTATGGATTATGGTAACATCAAGATCTTAACCGTTTCATTTAACTTATAATTACTTTTTAGTATATATTTTGTTCTACTAAATCCTAAAAATAAACACCACACGTCATACCCGTCCATCGGACGGGTTTTGACACTAGTATATATATATATATAATCCGATATAACGCACGGGGAATCTAAACAAGTTAAAATACTCAACAAACCTATTAAGATCACAAAAAGGGAAAAACATTTCACTTATGCATAAGTGAGGATCATTAAATAAGGCAATGTAGCACGTAAATTAACTTAAAACGTTAAGCACGCACGCACACTATTGGATTGGATAATCCAATGATCTATTGAATAAGAATATTCAATGCTCTATTATTTTTGTCGCGAACCAAAATGTTCATCATACTGAGACTCGCCATCTCATTATTTTTAGGTTTCGGTTTGGAACCTCCGCTACATTGTGCTTGATCTGTTTGTGCTTGTTCATATCATCAAGGTGAGTTCATCGCCTCGCTTTTAATTTTATTTGCAAACCCCGCGAGGGAGATACATGCTCTAAACTAGAACACAAGGTTTTTCATAAATGCTCTCCTCTTGTTTATTGGTAATGCCTAAGTATTTAGCCATAAGTCCCCTGATCGTGAACCATTAGTCACCGCGAGTGAACGCAGATATCGTGAATAATAAATGGGGATTAACGACCCCGTTTCGGTTATAGAGAAATAACCGGGGCGTACCATATTTGAATTTCTTTAGGTAATTGGCTATTACCTCCTTTGGGGCAAACTTACGTACACTGGTAATTGGCTATTACCTCCTTTGGGGCAAACTTATTTTAAACCTATGAATTTTACTCAACAATTTTGTTGACCTTTTTAAGCATGTTATCTCAGGTAATCAATGAAGATTATGACCAAGGCGCGGAATGGGGCATGGCAAGGCTTATCTGGTGATGTAAAACATAAAAGTTGTCATTTCTTTCAAACTCATGATCTTTATTTTGGGAAAAACACTTGAATAATTTATAACGTTTTGTAACAACTATGAGTTTTCGATGAATGATAACTATTTAAATAAAACGCCTCTTTCGAGTCGTTTTCTATAATTATTGACTATGATCTCCATTCGAGTAACACCCGAATTAGTCTTCCGCTGTCATTAAGATTTTCGGGGGTGTTACATATGTGCTTAGTTATACAGTCAGTTATACACTCAATACTTTATGTACTCGGTCAGTAACATGGTGTATCAAACTAGTCAGTGTCGTGCTTATGCAGTTAGTCAATATTATGATTTATGTAGTCAAAATTGTATTGTATATACTTATTCAGCATCACACTTATGTTCAGTTTATGATTTAATATAGTTCTGTTATCTCACTAAGTATTATAGACTTACCGTTCTCAGTTTATATTTTTGTAGGTATGCAAGATGAGACTATGTACATGCTAAATGGGGCTTAATGGGTTAAAATGGTGTAGCTCGCGGGTTAGGTAACGAGCTTCTCATTTTCATCATTTGTTATCAGTTTGGAATGCCCCTAAATCAAGAACCAACTTCTTTACCAAGTTTAAAGAGTCATTGTTATGTATTTTGCAAAGTTTAGTATTTTAACGGGACGTTTGGAATAAGCCCGTATGATGTAAAAAAATTCGCTTCCGCTAGTTTTATCAATGTATACAGTTTACAGACTTATATATATTTTGGAGTTTATATATAATAAAAAGATAAATATCCGTAAAAAGAATAACAAGATTTATTTTTTTAAAAAAATTCTCCAAAAATTCCAAAAAACTTCCACAAGATCGAGTATGTTGGTGCATAAAACTTTTGTGAAAACATTTTTTATAATTTTGAGTTTTGATACGTTTTTTTTAATGCACAAAAAACGAATTTTGATGCGCAAAAAAATTTTGATGCACAAAATTTTCAACTTGTTTTAGTTAGATGCGCAATGTTATTTTGATGAAAAAAGTCAAAAGAAGTTGGGTGCAAAAACCAATTTTTGATGCACAAAAAAATGATTTAATGCGCAAACGTATTTTTTCATAATTTTTTTTAGGAAAAAATATCCACTTTTAGAAAAAAGTTCTTCACAACTTTTTCATGTACCGTCATACCCGATCTTGTAAAATTTTTTGAGAATTTTTCGAGAACTTTTTTTGAAAAAAAAATATTTTTATCTTTTTACGGATATTTGTCTTTTTATTTGATCTTTATCATATATATATATATATATACTAGGCGAGTACCCGTGCCTAGCGGCATCGGTTTCTAGCGGCAGCGGTTTCTAGCCGAGTGTCCGCGCGTAGCGGCAACGGTATCTAGCAGAGTAGCCATGTCTTGCGGCAGTGACATCTAGCAGAGTACCCGCGCCTAGCGGCAGCGGTGTCTAGTTTCGGCTAAATTTTAAAAGAGATTATTTTTCTCTAACAAACTATATATTTGCAGGGTTAAAGAATCTATTTCGAATAACTATTTTTCGAATGGCATTATTTTATAGCCGAGCGTGCGGTTACAGTGACATCAGTTTAGAGTTTTTGACAAAACTATATTGCGTCGATCAGTATGGTTGGGTCATTTTTTTGTTTATACGTGCGCTCATTTGTAGTTATGGCTCACGCATTTACAGCCAAGGTGAAACTTTTAGTTTATGCCTGACGCATTTACGCTCATTTTTTTGTTTATGCCTCACGCATTTACAGCCAAGGTGAAACTTGTAGTTTTTAAGGCATTAGAGAAGGTGGGACAAAATATAAAAATATTTATATCATATTTTATATATATCAAGTTAAAAAAATGTGGCATAAGCAGCATGACCAAGCCTCGCGCTTTTATGATGTCTTTGCGAGTCTTTATAATCCCTTTGCGAATCTTTTATGATGTCTTTGCGAAATTGCGAGTCTTTATTTCTAACTCAAAACTCAATGGGGAATATAATAAACTTAATTAAACACCATCTTTAAATTCTATATTGTACTGCATTTTATTCTCAAATTCTCAAAAAAAAAAAAAAAAAAGGTACGGCAAGACTTAACATGATTCAAAGTAGTCAAACTTTTACAACTTGTTTCAAAGTACTCAAAAAAAATTGATTGCTTTTTTGACTTGCCCATCCCACCTTATTTTCTTTTTTCGAAATCGAATATGGTGCTGTCATAATCACACATGCCTAAACAGTCTACTTTTTTTTATTGGTTGAAGAGCTCGAGGTACAAAATTTCAGTCTGAGGCAATGCTTAAAATTACAAAGACCTTCTCTAACAACGTTCCCAAGCTACCTACAGTATTAAAATTAAAAAGTGTGTTTGATGTGTTTGAGGTTTCGGTAAAAGAGTTCCTCCAAAATGATTTTGCATTTCATCAAATCATTTAGAAATGTCAGAATTTTAAAACAAGTAGAATTTATTTTGTAAGCATAATGCTTGGCTGGAGTTCATAAAAAGAGACATTATCATTTTTAAAAACTAACCATACTCAAGGTAGCAAAAAGATAATTATCATTTTTCCAAAAAGAGACAAAAGTTACCATATAATAGGAAAGTTGTCTACTAACTTTAATAATTCAGTTTTGGCACTAACGAATAAAAAAAGAAAGATATATGTTGTTTTGCCACTGACGAAAACTTTGTCTACTAACTTTAATAATTCAACTGATGGGCTCTAGAAAAAGCAAACATTATGCCTTTGCCTTTTGCACATGGAATAAAAGAGAAGTTATCAAGTGATTATTTTTTTCCATATGGACCTTGTCGGTATAACTCAACATGAAGAAAAAAAACAATAAAAAGGACCGGACAAAGAGCATCATATATTACTTTATGGAGCGTCAAAAAGCATCATATATTCGAAACCATGCAATGTCATATTAGATCCAACAAATTTACATAAAACATTAATTAAACGTTTTGTGCAAACGGTCCAACAAATGAGTAGAAGCAAATTTCGGAGGCACGACAACATATTTTTGGTCTCAGTCAAACCACCAGATCTGAAAATCACGAAAAGTAAACGTAAAATTGAAAAACACCACATCAGTTTTATCACAATAAATATTTTAACAAATATAAAAATAACCAATAAACTTTTAAATTAACCATATGTTTTCCGACGACGATAGAGATGGCGGCACCAGCAGTTTCTGGCACCGGTGTCCTATTAAAAGATACGGATCTACAAAAAAAACGGGTTTAAAAAAAAACATTAGATCTACTAAAAAAAATTAAAAAACTTGCGGATCAATAAAAAAAATTGGATTTGAAAAAAAACTAAAAAATACGAATCTTTAAAAAGAATAAATCGGTCAAAAAATATGTATCTTAAACAAAACCTACAAAAAAAAACATTAGATCTACTACAAAAACTAACATAAAATACGGATTTTAAAAAAGAAACTAAAAAGACGGATCTTTAAAACAAAATTAGATCTACAAAAAAAAACATTAGATCTACAAAAAAAAGTTTAAAAAGTTGGGAACTTAAAAAAACGGATTTGATCTTAAAAACAAAATTACTTCTACTAAAAAAATTAAAAAATATGCGGAACTTTAAAAAATACGGATCTAAAGAAAAATGAAAACAAAAAATACGGGTGTTTAAACAAAAAATTGATCTATGAAAAAAAATGACAAATCTTAAAAAATAGATATATAAGAAAAATAACTCACCTTTATTAAAAAAGAGAACCATTCTCTCATGGTTATTAAACTAACATAAGAACGCATGATGCTTCAAGTTAATGCAAACTTTAGGTGAGAGTGTTTTTTGGTTTTGTGAGACTATTTAGGTTTGTGTGCAGTGAGATGAGAGAGTTGTGTGTTAGATTGTGTTAGATAGAGAGTGTTTTGTGTTTGTGTGTGTGTTTGTTTTTAAAAGTAAATGGGTTGAAAATATGAGGATGTGTGGGGTATTTGTTTGTGTGGTAGGTTTATAAGGTTTGTTGGTTTGGTAATTTTTTAGGATTGGATGTTGGTTTGGTGTGTGTAAATTTAGGCTCGGACGATGGGTCGGATGGCTGAATCTTAAAGTTGTAGGATTGGAGTTAGGATGGGGATATGCATGCATTATAAGTAGTATATATATATATATATATATATATATATATATATATATATATATATATATATATATATATATATATATATATATATATATATATATATATATATATATATATATATATATATATATATATATATAGAATCTAGATCAAATAAGATCAAACTTAAAGTTATTAAAATGAGATCCAACTAAAATTTGACAAGTGACACTCTCCTTACAACAAAATAAATTTTTTTATTAACTACAACTAAAATTGTTAAAGTTTCGATATATTTCTTTTTAAAATTTACGAAACCTAGGTGATACACTTTGATGTATCAGGGTTTGGAATATTTATTAGTGTAATGTGTATCAGATGTATCACTAATCCAAACTCATGTATCATTTGATTATTAGTTGCTAAAATGTTAATTTGTATTAAAATACTATTTTTTGTGTATTATTGCTAAAGTTGTTGTTTATAAATGTTTTAGTAGTTTTTTAAACTAGATCTTATTTTTACAACTTTAAGTTTGATCTCACATTAACTCTCCCCTATATATATATATATATATATATATATATATATATATAGAGAGAGAGAGAGAGAGAGAGATTGGATCATTTAAAAAGTTGATCTCAAGAGAAAAGTGAGAGAAGTGATCTCAACCGTTAGATCACCCTTCCCTCCCCTCATTTTTTTTTCCTCCTAAATACATGGACCACTTTGTAACTTTGTAAATTTTCCAAGGTTTGTTTGGTAACAATATTACAATTTTCAACCTGATCATATATAATGCCTATTTTTTTCTCATTTCTTCTTTTCTTCTTCCACGATCCATTTTTTTCTCTCAAAAAAAATTCCAGATTATTCACAAATTCTTCCAATCAACATAATAAACACAGCAAGTTGTCACATTCACTAAATACGCTCGTTGTAATTCTCAGATCGATGAATAAAGTGAGTTTTTTTAACTTATTTCGATTATATTTTTGTTAGTTTTGTTATCTAAGATCAAATATAAAGCTAATATACGTGTATTTTAGAGTTTATTTGTAACCGATTATTGTTTGTTATGAATTAGGGTTTAGTTTTATTAATTTTGATTCGGTATCATCATGTTTGTTCAACGATATATCAATTTTAAGAGTTTTGTGACAAGATGTATTGTATAGGTTAGTTATTTGAAGCAAATTTGAGAAAAAAAAAAAAAGACTCGGAAACATGTTTACAAAAACTGCACACAAGGTGTTTGATAAAATGCCTAAATAAAATTTTGTAACTATGATGCACTGATTTTACACTGAGATGCATCAAATGTTTTTCTAATTGTTTTTGTTATTTTTGTACTCGATCGGGCTTTGTATATTCAATAAAATGCTTAAATGATATTTTATAAATGCGATGCACCAAATTTTCATCATTGACTTGTTGAATGATTCAATAGAATTTTTTTTATTGATTTTGTAAGATTATGTTGATATTGATATACACTGACTTATATAACAGTTATGCACTAGTTGTTAACTATAAAGTGTAAAATAAGCATACAATTCTAAAAACTAAACTCTAAGTGCTTCTTCCATTACCGCTTCATTAGAAGCTAAATAGAGCAGTGACATGATCATCTCAGGTAGTGGTTCCCTTCAGTTATGCTGAATCCCTATCTTGCGAAAATTGAAACCAACCAATTAAAGGTTTTGTGCAATTCGTTATATACTTAGTTTCCGGTTAAAACTGCATAATTTTTTTGTGCTCTGGTAATATGAATTCAATTAAATTAGTTGTGGTTCTATTCAAACATTCAATGATCCATGCATCTATGTTAGGTCTTAGATTTTTTACTTTAGTGTACAATAATCGGAACCGGTCTCACATATCATATATTCATATCGCATGAAAATCAACATACTAAAATATGTCTACCATAAATTAAGGGCTTTGCTGAACATACACTATGTTTAAGAGACAAAAAAACATGCATAAAGCATTGCATCTTAGCCAATTTGATGTGGTCATCATCAACCACTTTAGGCTGTTATAATTTATTACTACAATATATGCATGTTTTTTACTTTACAACTCTTTTCCAGTTTCCCATTTTATTTAGCATATATCAATCTGATTTCATAGGTTATAGAGGCTGCTGCTAAACTTGGTATTTCTGTTACAATTAGCAAAGTAGGAATTGATTCGATAGCAAGAGGGGAATGATATTTGGAAGCCTGCATTGATGAAGAAGGCCTTCTTCAATTACGGAATAGCCTTGTTCTAACTCTTATTTCCATCTATAAGATTTAAACTTATTTATATTTGATTCAATCTTTAGTCAAAGCATATGATTTTACTGTGGGATGGAGAAATTTAATATATTTTGGTACTTTATGATTCCAGATCTCTTCTTTTTGTATCAAGGTCTCCTTTTGGTGATTTTAAATAGATACCATCTCAAAACCCTTCTATCTATGTCGTACACGGTTTTATAGATTTCATAACTGAACACCAGAAGCTTCTTGATTTGGTGAAAGGGGAATGGGCAAAGGGCTTACTACCATAGAGCAGTATACCGGCAGTTTATACATTACAGAAAATCAAAGTTTTTTTATTTTTTTCCTTTTTTTGATAGTTTCTCATATTTAAAACACTAATTCAGTTAGGCTTTTAATGAATGTTTATTTATATGTTTATGCTAGAGGTTGTCAAATGTGTGTGCCGGGCAGACTGGGTAAGAGTCTGAAATAGTTTTTTTTTTCTTTTCTTTTTATTGTTAATGGTTGGGTCAGAATATCTGAAACACTCAGTTATCGCGTGATCATTATGAGGAGTCATTCATTTAAAGTTTCTTTAATAACACAAAGTTTACTACGTTTCAGGATTAGATGTCCTTGCAAGTGCAAAACGAGTTGAGAGATGATTTGAAGTTCGTGGACCAAAATTTCTACTATGAAGGCCTTTTTGATGAATGTGCGGAGAAATCCACTCACGTTCCTGGATTATGTTTTCTCAATTAAAAGATTGTTTAGAACGTTTTTAGTGATTTCTCAACATTGTTCGCTATTTTTTCCAAGTTGCAACTTTATATTTTTCTTCATTGATGCACCAAAATGTAAAAGCACTTTGATACATTGGTTTGATGCTAAACTTATTATACTTCCGTCATGTATGAAGACAATGTTTTATTACATCTTTTGTTATTTACGACAAATATTTAGAAGTAGTATTCAAGTAAAAAAATAAAGAATCATAATTACTAAGTAGATGCATTGTTTTTAACACAAACTGATGCATTGTTTTTTTTACACAAACTGATGGCACTTAACATGAACAAAAAGGATGCACCAAATCATACATCATAGCTATAAACTTTGTTTTCTGTAACATTGATGAGTCAACTTGTTGTGATTTCAGTACTTTCTTTTACCGTAATCATATTAACAGATGTGGTAAATGTTATTTCATCAAGATGTATTATTACATTGATGCACTGCTTTCTAAATAGACTAATACATTGGTTTTCTGAACAAACTGATGTACTTAAATAAACAAAATAGATGCACTAAACCATGTTTTACTTACTAGCTCAAATGGATTTTACATCACTAACATGATGCCCCAAAAGAATAAGTATTTTTCATCATAATAAATATAAGAACCAGTCATAATTGAAAAAGTATAAATAACAATGATTAACACCTCTATTGCATTTAAGCTTATCAAACAACTACACTACATACAAATGATATGAACATAAATTGGTGTGCTCTTATCCACTCCTGCTGCTTTCTTGACGTTACTTAGTTCTCGACTTAGCCCGCTAACAACCTGCAACCCTTGTTTCTTAAAAGCTTCAGCAGTAAAACTGTTGCTTTTAGCATCAGAATCTGTACCTTCGGTCTTATGATCTCTTGAACCACAAAGTGAAGCTGTTATAGTGTGTCAAGTTTAAAAGCTATACCCTCACCATGTTTTGTGCCAACATTTATTCGATTACCCGTCCGTAAAAAAACTTCAAGGAGTTTGAGGAAATGTCGATTGTTCTTTAGTTCCCCACTTATGTCCTGTAGAAGTTTACACAGTACGCGTTTTAATTTAGACATGCTATCAAAATATTAGATAACACATTATTCCAATTCAGAACATTAGTCGATACGTAAATTATACCAGTTGTTGCCCAGAAGCATTCTCATCATCAGGTATCATTACAGCAGTTGTCCCTTCACATACTCTTATTCCCAAATGGGTGCACTAAATGCCTCAAACGGATGCACTAAGGTACCTCAAATAATCTGTGGTGCAGACATCGTTCTATCATCATTTGTCAAGGCAACATCTGTTGTCAAGGCAAACAGATACTAACCTAAAAGCTTTACTATGGATTTGCAAGGCTGCTAAGATGTTAAGATTAATCAAACTAACCAAAGGAAAGTATTTCTTTACTGCTATAAAGGATACCCCCAATTTCTATTTTGCCTAATCTAACCTGCAGTCCACAAACTAGACACATATGAGTACCAGTATCTTAGTGTTAACATATAAAGTCTTACTTCACAAAGAAGAGTTATATTTGATACA
Source organism: Chrysanthemum seticuspe (assembly GCA_019973895.1). Lineage (NCBI taxonomy): Eukaryota > Viridiplantae > Streptophyta > Magnoliopsida > Asterales > Asteraceae > Chrysanthemum > Chrysanthemum seticuspe. The sequence goes on from BPTQ01000004.1 coordinate 96,119,349, forward strand.
TATGCAAAATATTTCAAAATGAAACTTTATATCTAGCCTTAGACAACACTATCAGAGGGTGTTGGAATTGCTTTCTCATACAATCTCACAGGGTGTTGGATGAATTAAATATGCAAACAGATTCATTAATAAGTCCAACAAATGCATGCACTAAACGCATAAGTTGTATTACCCAAATGAAAATCTACTCTTATTTAAGTAGCGTGATTTAGTAGCATTTCACTTTTACATATTTGAATTTGTATATAATCTCATATTTGAAACCAGATGTTTGTCCAACCACATCTTTTACAAGATCCTCTTCAGACATCTATAATGAAAAATTATCATCTCCTGCACTTTCAATATCATTGCATGTACATTGATTCTGGAATCTAGACTCTATAAGTAGAAATAAAAGAAAAGAATATTCTTACTTACATCCGGAAGCAACGCCTTTAACTCTCTGCTCTTCGGTCAAATGTCGCATCTTCACTTCATGGCTAAAGCAACGCCTAATAGTAGGTGGCACCCCTTCAGAGTTACCAGCAGCTGCAATGAGCACACTGAATGAGTATTGATCACATGAGTGTTGCACTTAAAAATACATACATATGCAGTTACAGGATATATATTGATGCACTTAAAAATACATACAGATGCACTTACAAGATATATATTGATGCACTTAAAAAAATATTATGTAATCGAGAAGAAATGTTTAGTAGTCTAAAACCTCCTATTACAACACATTAAAAAACCAAGTTCGATTAATAGTTATATGATATAATTTTTAAAAAAATAGAGATTGGTATACTCAGCAAGTCTTAAAAGTCACTATACTAGATGAAAAAAGATAAACACTTTTTTATGTTTGAGGCCAAATCTAACTGTAATGTATTTTAGAAAACACCAAGATTTTTCTACATGTAGATATGCTGCTAACATGATAGCTAAATGGCTTTATATCGCAAAGAAACCACCAAACTTTAAATGGTTAACCAAAAAAAAATGCAATTCCAAAAGAAATCAATTTTATACAGAAAAAGTGTTATTTTTTTTGCATATTGTAATGTTTTTGCCATATTTGCAAGAGCTCGTGAAGGATAGTTTGCATAGAAAGCAGAACATTGGTTCAAATAATGACTCGCTAAAAAATCATCTTAGCGGCAAAGACACTAGCACATTCTACTCTACACCTTTCTAAAACACCTATTGTCAAACAGGTTGCCCACGTCAAACTGGTCATAAGTCACACAAAATGTCGCCAGTACGATGCCCTGTTTTGAACCATAATAAATAACTAGCCGTTTTGACCCATTGCCCAGCCAACCCAATTTCCAGCCCCTATTAAGTACCTGAATTATAGGCGGTATTTAATCCAATTCCTCTTTGGTTTTGGTTCAAAAATCTTGACCATCAATGGCTACCCACCTTCCATGAATTGCACACCAGGTGGTAATTAGTTATGAGAACTAATATCATAACCCTGAAAGACAGAAAAACATAGAAATGAAATGACTTTTCCTTAACATAAAAGATGATAATACAACATAAAACTTTTATTCAGCTAATCATACATTCATATGCTTCGATAACTCTTCAGACTGATATAGTCATACATACGGATGCTCCAATGCATAATTTGATCCACTTAAATACATATAATGTAATCATACATTTGATGCCCTAATATTGTAACACATATGCATTTGATGCCCCTAACTTTTTAACAAAGATGCATTTGATGCCCTAATTTTTTAACACAGATGCATTTTGATGCCCTAATTTTTTAACACATATGCATTTTGATGCCCTAATATCCATGTTAAAAGTGTTCATACTAACTGAATAGATGCTATAACACATTATTAACACATTTTGACACATATGCACTAAAATTTAACCTCATTATAACAAATTTGCTAATTTAACAAATTTAACCTCATTGCAACTTATCAACACAGATGCTTCAACAACTGCTTGGTGTGCTTTGAAAAATTTGCAGATGCATTAAACAATAGAATTATAATTCTTACATTCTGCTTGATTATCTTCAATTCTTTTGTTCTTCTCCAGTGTTCGTGGACTTATGCGAGTAGCTGAAACTGAAATACATCAAATTAGAAGATTAATAATACAAAAAAAAAAAAAAAAAAAAAAATCAATGTGATGATCGGAATACATAAAATTAGTGCACTTACTGTTCCTGAGTCTTTTTTCGTGATTTTTATGATGATCGGAAAAAAAAGGTGTGATTTGATCGGATTTGAATGTGTTTTTTTATCGGATTTGATCGGATTTGTGTTTGGTGTGTTTGATTAGAGAGAGAGAGAGAAAGCGTGTGTGGTGTGTGGTGTGTGTGTGTGTGTTTGATCTGAGAAAGCGTGTGTGGCGTGTGTTATCCATGTTTTTTATTTTATTTTCATTTTCACCCTGATCTTTCCAATGTTATCAAACTCGTCCCTATAACTTTTTTTCTCACTTTTCTCTCTAATTATACTTTTCTCTAGAACCGGACTCTCTCTCTCTCTCTCTCTCTCTATATATATATATATATATATATATATATATATATATATATATATATATATATATATATATATATATATATAAAACCAAAAGTAACATTACGAAGGGATATTATATCTAGGTCCTCTGGTACCAAGACCCTTTAATTCTGCCAAACAATGCTAGGCTCCTTCACAAAATTCACTAAAAAAATCCACTCGCTAACGTGTCAGCGGGTGATTGGTGCATTATCTGACAATTTCTCTCATCTCTCTCTTGCTAAACCAATTACCCGCTGACACATCAACGTGTGGATTTTTTGTATGAATTTATGGAGTGGTTCTAGTATTTCTCAATTTTGCCCCTGCGTTTATAAACAAATTATTGTTTGTGTGAGCTTATTCACTTAGGGGGTGTTTGGGATTGCGATTTCATATTAGATTATTTGATTATTGCGTTTTAAAAACACAAGTCATCAATTATTGGTGTTTGGCAAACAAGGTTCAATAATCAATTACATGCTTTATATAGCTTTCAAAATGGCTGCAGATGGTCTCATGCTTTTTATAAATTTGATTTTTTCTAAACACACCCTTAGTTTATGACCTTATAAGTTCATGAGCTTGATAAGTATAAAATTACAAAAATTGAAAAACAAAATAAAAATTATAAAATTTAATAAATAAAAAAATATTACAACAAATAGAAAACACAAAACGAAAGATATTAAAAACCGTTGTTTTTTCTTCTTTCTTTCTTTTTAACAAAGTGGATAAAAGTGAGTTAAAGCGGGTCCACTAACCACTTGTGGTACTCCTAGCAACACCCGATCCAAAAATAGAAAGTAGAAATATTTTGGGGATGAAGATGAACAAAGTAAAAAACCCTTAAATTAAATCCAGTTTTCAATTTCAATTTCTTGATAAAAAAAGCCCCTTTAATTTATTCAATTCACTCATCTTCTTCACTCTCCAATCATTTCCAAACCACAAATCGACCAGGTAATGTTCTAATTTATCAAATTATTAGCTATTATGTAATTGCTATGGGTAAAATCATGTATTTAAGCTATATGATTTAATAAATTAATAAGTGGGTGTATCTTTAGCTAATGGCTTATGGGCGTGTTTGGATTAGCTTATTTTCCAGGCTTATTGGTTTATTGAGATTTTGAAAAGCTGATAAGCTCACCCTTATTGAACTTATGGCTTATTGTAAATAAGTCATGCTCTAAGATTGATAAGCTAGTAAGGCGAAATGAGTGAGCTTATTGGCTTTTGGGAAAATAAGCTAATCCAAACACCCCCTTTACGAGCTAATTCATATTTTGATAAGCAAATAAGCTTTTTTGTTAGAGCTTATTCTTATCAGCATGAGCTTATCTGCTTATGAACTTGAATACGCCTAAAGCTCCTAAAAATAAGCTTAGGATTTTCAAAATTTTGATAAGCTCATAAGCTGGACTAATAAGCTAAAGCAAACATCTCGTAATATTCAGACTCTATTTGTTATTGCGCATTTGCATAATGGGCATCTGATTGGTTATAAATTCTAAATACATATGTTGTGTCTTCAAAAGCCCGCATTGGCCATACTTAACAGAAACGAGTACCTGATTCTTAACCTGATTAGGTTGATTACAGTCTGAATAATAGCAGTCACACTATAAAGCGTCTGTTTGTTGCAAATAAAGGAAGTTGGTAGATTGTATCACATTTGTTATTCCATCCACATCTCAAATAGGTTCTCAGTCTTGCGTGTACATACCCAATCAGATTGTATGAAAACATGATCTGTTCCACGTTCTATCTCGCACATTGAGCATAACCCTGAACTCTGCAATATATCTACCGATCGATTAGCAGTTGTCTTGCAAACATAAACACTTTTGGGGGAGCCCAAGTACTTTCATACTCTTGAAACGTAGGGAACATCTTGCTGAAAACATTTTTCTTTGTTACTATGGTTTCTGACCTTTTGGCCGACTAATCCACGGGGTTTGAGCCCACCGCCACACAGACTCAAACCGGGTAAAGCCCTCCCCTTTTGGGAAGGTTGGCGTGGCCACTTTAGAGTTGTTTGCACCTAGCAGGAATTGAACTTGAGACCTCTAACATTTTAGTGAACTTGTCCTTTTTCCGATTTTCAACTCGGCCACCCCAGGTGGTTAACATCGTTATCCTCCACACTTTCGACATTTTTTACTTCTTGATATGTCTGGCCATAGCATACCATTTTGATTTCCATACTTGCATCTTATTATTAAACTCCAGTTACTATCATTCTTTTTTGCTTGTACTGTAAATCTTTATATCAATCTAAGGAACTTATTAGTGTGTAATTGATGTTAGTAGAAACACTTTATGTGTTATATGTAACTGTATATGTGTTTGCTGGAATAAATAAGAAATATTGGAGCTAAGATCAATAAAATAAGCCCTGTTTTTGTAATTGTTTGGTAAACTTTGATGTTGTATAATGTGCATCTGATTAGCTATAATAATAATAAAAAAAAAATAAATAAAAAAAAAACAAAAAAAAAAAACATATGTTGTGTCTTATAGAGCATCAGTCTGATGTTAAATATTTGCCCTGGTCTTTACGTTTCACTTGTATCCATGTATTCCTACGTTTTAGGCTAACAGAAGCACAAATTTACGCCCATGCCACATGATCCCTGATGGTTTATTTATAAAATGCTTAGCTATTACACCCGCTTTTACTTTTCGCGCTCTGCCAATTTGTAAAATCATTACCCGTCCTCAACTAAACCTGCCATTGCAGTTCTTATCTTTTTCACAATATCGTCCAAACATTTTTAGTTGATACACTTCAATGTGATTTCAGAATCACTAAGGATGCATTTAGCTGGAGAGAACATTTCCTAGTTTTCTATCTCTATTGCTTGGACACAACATATGTTTTTTTTCAGAAACCTTTTGTACTTCTGTACTCCTGAAACCTTTTGTTCAATGTGATTTCAGAATCACAAAAGGTTTCAGGAGTACCCAACTGTTAACATGATTAGGTCAATTAGAGTCTGAATATTAGGGTTCATGCTATTAAACTTCTTTTCGTTTCCACCCTCCCAAATTGTCTGCATAGTTGCAAAATACGAAGTCCAAATTGTATCTCCTTCCCTTTCCTGATGTTCTTCCATCCACATCTAAATTGGGTCTCAGTCTTGCGCGAACACGGCCAATTTTCATTGCATAAGCCCAATCACAGTTTGTGATAATATCATATGTACTTTCACTTTCTAGCTCGCACTTTGAGCATAGCCTATCTGAGCTTCTGCAATATATCCCTTTTAACAAGCTTTTTTTAACTGGAAGTTTATTAATTAGCAGCTACCATGCCAACTTTTAACACTTTTTGGGAGGACCCAGTACTTCTGTACTCCTGAAACCTTTTGTGTCCAAGCAATATTAGTTGCACTTGCCCTTTTTTATACCAATCTGATCATTTTAATCCAATAGTTTGGCTTTACTTGCGATAACCTTCATACACTTATCATACTGCACTTTTTTCCTAGTCTGAAGGTTGTTTTCTAAATTGAGTAAATTCCATATTCCACATTCACACCTGATTGATCGATTTCCCAAATTAGCTAATCACACTTCTTTATCTTTAGTAAAGCATATACTCATGGGATTCAATGCTTTAGCTCAACATTATCGAGCTATATGTCTGACCAAAACCTTATTTTATCAAGTCACCCCAACAACATTGTAAACCGGTCTTTAATTATGTTATTCATGTGGTTGTTCTGATTCACGACATCAGTCATATTCCTCGACATATTCAGCATTTCTTTTTACTTCTTGATATGTCAGGTCATAGCATATCATTCTGATCGCCATAAGTGCATCTTATTATTAGACTCCACTTAGCATCATTCTCGTTTGCATATATCCACAACCACTTTGTAAGCAATGCCTTGTTTTTATTCTCAAATTGCCAAGGCCAAGTCCTTCCCTTTGAAGGTTTTGTCATGACAAAATGGAGTTTCAAATTTTAAACCTAAAATGCATCAATGTTTGTATATTCTGTTTGTTCATCTTTGTATCCAACAGTATTTTATTGATCATGTTTGCATCATCAAACCCCAAGCTTTGTTAAAATAGGATGTATTTTTTAAATGAATGTTTGTTTTCAAGTAAACTGCACTTTAAGGCACTTTTATTTTAGTACCTAGCACTTTATAACAACCATTTGGTTAAATGGATTTTTGTTGGAATGCATATATGAAATGTCTCGAGATATTATTTTAAAATTTTCTGTGTTTATGTTTTCAGGAAGTGAGAAAGGCTAAAAGATGACTTCCAGTAGTATTGTAGATAGACTAAGCAGCTTGCCCGAAGAGATACTGTCACATATATTGTCTCTAATGCCTACAAAATTTGCAATGCGAACTAGCGTTTTATCTAAAAGATGGAGACACACTTGGAATTTGGTCCATAACCTTGACTTTGATGATAATCACCCTTTCCCTGAATTAGATCGTTTTACAGAATTTGTGGATCGTGTTTTTGACCTTTGCAAAACAACCCAAGTTAAAATTTTCAGGTTGAACTTTTTTAGGTTCTATATTCCAGAGTCAACTGTGTCGAAGTGGATTAATAAAGCACTCAGGTTGAATGTTTGTGAGATTGACGTACGGGTTAGACATCTTGAGTTGCCTTTGAGTCTCTTCAATGTCGAGACTCTCACAAAATTAACTTTACATTTCACTTTCCTACATTGCCCTTTTTTGGACCTTCAATCTTCTGTCAATCTTCCTTGTGTGAAAAACCTTGAGATCGTTATCCTTAACGAACCTTGTGAACATGTGTTTAAAGTCATACATGGCTGCCCGAAACTTGAAAGTTTATCTCTGAGAATAAGATGGTGGAACCATGAAGAAGACTACTCTTTAAAGCTACCTACTTTGAAGCGGTTGGAACTATCAATCTCAGAATCCACGTCACTGATCAATAAAGTTGTTGTAAATGTTCCTAATCTTGAATATCTCTTAGTTGATGGGATTTTGTGCTCGCATTTAGTACTTGAAAATTTGCCGTCACTGGTCAAGGCAAAAACGTCATGTGAAGTAGATCATGATCATCTAGGGGCTGAGCTTTTAAAAGGAATAAATGAAGCGGAATCCCTTATTTTAGCCTTCAAGGTAAGTTTCCTTAAGAACTTTTAGTTTTAATTTGACATTTTTTGATAATATGTTACTTTGAAATCTAATTGATTCTTGTTTTCGTTTATTCAACTTTAGTCTTGCGATAGCATTGAAGACCGACGTGATTTCCCCCAGTTTCCTAATTTGAAACTATTGGAGGTAAAGGGATATGTCGGTCATGGATATCAACTAATATGTCAAATTCTTAAGAGTGGTTCAGAGCTGGAAGATTTATGCATTGAAAAGGTACTTGGGCTGTTTTAAACATATGGCGTGTTTTCTTTCTTTTTGTGCTACTAAACTTCTTTTATTCTTGTATAACGATGGGTTTTGTTTATCTTGTTTGTGTTAAATCAAAAGCCAAGAGGAGGTTGTTGGAATAAACTTGAACCTACTTGTATGCTTATGAACCTTAAGACCATAAAATATACCGAAACGCGGGGGTACGATCTGAATATAGAGTTTCTGAAATATATGCTGGGAAATTTAAAGGTGTTGACGGGGTTAACAATCACATGTGATACTATGTTTTCTGAAAAAGAAGAAGAATGCATGCGTGCAAAATTGTCGATGTTTCCGAGGGCTTCCAAAGATTGTCAGGTTCATTTTGCAAGGAGTCGGATTTACCCTACAGCTAGTTTGTTTTCATGAGAAGAATTGACTCCGTTCATCTCTCTCTTTCCGGTTATAACATTGCCTAGGGTATTTTCTTTATAATCATATTATATGTACAAACTTAAACTTATATTGGTTCCTGTATAATTTCTAATGGTGTTTCTGAGTGCCATGGATCTTGTTTTCTTCGTTTATACTTTCTGCTTAAGAAGCTAGTGTCTCATATACCAAAGTGTTTATAAGTTGTAGTTTGAAGTGGGGAATTAATATAAGTCTTAGCATGAGAGGTGTGTGAGTTGTGAAAAATACTATAACAAATGTCATACTTTTTGCTACAGTAGATTGGTATAGCATATGCTAGGGGTGTTCATGGGTCGGGTAATATCCGAATAAACCGAAAACCGAAACCGAACCGAACCGAAACCGAACCGAACCGAACTCGTAACCGAACCGAAATTGCCAAAACCAAACCGAACCGAAATAAAAGTTCGGTTTTCGGTTCGGTTATGGTTTTAGCAATCCAAACCGAAAACCGAAATTAAATAAATATGTATATATATTTTTATATATTTATATTAAAAAAATATATTAAAACTCTTTTATAATATATATATAATATTTTTAAGCTTGAAAATTATTTTTTTTTCAAAAAAAATATATAAATAAATGAATAAATTATTAAATTTAGGTAATTCGGGTTATTCGGTTCGGTTTTCGGTTATTGGGGTTCGGTTTTCGGTTAGGTTTAGTTAAATTTGAATTCGGTTTGGTTCGGTTCTCGGTTATACCCAAAAAAAAAAATTAACCGAACAAACTGAACCGAACAAACCGATAACCGAACCGATGAACACCCCTAGCATATGCCATAAAATATAATCAAAGAACCCACTATCAAGATGCATATATAATCTATTCTATTGCTCTTGGACTCATAGACATCTTGAATAAACATATGTAACATTTGCTTTTGAGGACACGAATCTTTGATCTTTTCTTGTGGTATTCAATCATCAAAATATTATATTGCACTTAACGACATTAAGCATTTTGCTACCCAAATTAACGGAAATAGAACTTAAAGTTAAACCCCTTTATCATCTTTCCTTCCACAAATTAATTTTGTTGTTAGTTTGAGGGAAGCGGTATGAGGGGGAATTGCAAGTGGGGTTTCCCCTTAATCAAAGAAGAACCCTCCCCCCTCTTCTTTTCTTTTGGCCTTGGCCGCTACTTTTGCTTGCCAAGCGGCATACTCGCGTCGAAGGGTAAATGAGCAAAAAACAATCTTTTTTAGTGTTTCATACGCATATTGGGTAATTATCTTTTTTTAATTGGAAAAAATTGAAGGGATGAGAGAGAGTATTGCAATTTTTTTTAACAAGATAATACAAAAGAAGAAAACTGATGTGGTGTTAGCATAGATGTCTAACAAAGCTGTCAATTGATGCTCCAAAACTTCCGTCCTAAAAGAAACACAATTTCCATGTTCACAAGGAAATCATTGAGTTGTTTTAAAAGCAAACAAATTTTATGATCTAGTTGTTGTAAGTAATCAAACCAAAAGTAGCTTGAAAGTGTTCCAAGATTCTTACATATTGTATGTTTTAAGATGTAAATTTATTTCCATTATTAGTAATCCAAACCGAATTTTGTGCGATATTCGTAGATTAACACACATTAATGGCATAATATTCCTAGATTTACACATTAATGGCACAAGTTAGCGGGTACTAATAAACACAAACTTTCTTATTTGCATTAATACACATTAAATAAATTAACAAATTATTATATTTGACTAGAATTTTCACGTAAATGAACTAAAACATTCATTTTATTAATACGTTAATACGTGCACAGTGAGCACAAGTTAGCAAAACCCTTCTACTCCATGCATGATGCACACTTGTTCATGTGCTTAACTATTGGTTTTTTCAGATTATTTCTAACGTTTGATTGTTTTATTCGCAACCCCACCGCCTGTTTTCATGACGATCATGCTAAAGTTAAGTAGCGTAAAACACAAATATAATACACGATGCCTGTATTTGAATACGAAATCTCCTTTTTATTGCATATTCCCAACCAATAAGTAATAATTGCCTGAACATTTTATCCAACAACATTTAGAAGAGTCTTCTACATGATGATGTAAGATGACAATACAATTCATCATATATATCATAAGTGTCCCGATCATGATTTTAGAATCTCACGATTTTACGATACTACAAAGCAAAAATAATCCGGATCTTATGTAGGATCTTAGCACAGTGAGGATCTTATAAGATCCCCGATCTTGACCATATGATCTTAGGATCTAATACGATTTGATCTTACTTTTCTTGAATCGCAAACTTAAAAAACTAAAACGTTATAGATTATATTTTATAGAATTTAAAAAAACAACATGTTAATCTTCCTATACATTCCATATTCAGAAATTAAAACAACATTTTCATGAAACATTCATATAATTTTGTGTTAATGATATATAATAATTTGTAGATTTGAATAATATTACAAAAACTATTAAAAAAAATGATATTATAGTAGGATCTTAGGATCCCGATCTGATTTTACGATTCCAATCTTGCAAAAACGAAAATGATCCCGAGTAGGATCCGGATTTTGAAAACCTTGATATATATTGCACATACATTATTTTGGGTAAAGGGGAGTAATCCTGCACCCTGGTAAATATATTAACCAAAAATACGTTTAAGTACAATGGATATGAGTGAAATCCCATATCTTAGCCCGTTACATAGGCATAAAGCTTACATAATAGGATACTACCTATTTTCTAAACAAGAAAACAAACAAACAAACCACTACTCAAATGATAACATAGGACATAACAAAAACAAATTACTTCCTAGGTCCTTGAAGCTTGGTGCCATACATGGCATTAAAGGCATCCAAATTCCCCGGAAGATCAGAAACCTGCTTCGCATAGTCATCATACTCATCTTCATACTCTTGGCCACCTCCGAATAGATTAGCAGACTCATCAAATGGGTTAGCAAGAAAACGGGTTAACTCTCTTAGTAGAAGAGGCGGGCGGAATAGAAGAATCAATAGTTGTAGGAGCCACTTCCGACTCCATCTCTTTCAAATCGGGTTAACTCTCTTAGTAGAAGAGGCGGGCGGAATAGAAGAATCAATAGTTGTAGGAGCCACTTCCGACTCCATCTCTTTCAAATCACTCACAATAGTTGTAGAGATCCTTGTTGGTGTCATTAGGAGGAGTACCAGAAACATCCGTAGATTCCATATTGCACATACATTAGACCCGCAATAAAACGCATTTGTTATAACTTTGCAATTAAGTTTCTTAATCATATACATGTTTTTGTATGACTATAGATTCAACATTTCTGTTGTTCACTTAAACCTGAAATTGCTAAGATATTTGTAAAAGTAGATTATGACAAGATAAAATTTGGTGCAGGAAAGATATGATGAATGATGGGAATTACGTTTGAACTGATCATCAAATGAAGGGATTTGTTATAGGTACCCCTGTGACATGATGTTTTGTCCTCCACCTTTTCTGGCTCATCCTGTTTACAGTACAATACAAATTTTTTTATCAGTTTTTGTTTCGTAAATTCTGTCAGTTTAATACTTTTGATTTATTAAACTTTATATTTTTTATTCCTTACTTTCAAGTTTATAGTTTTATAATATAAACAAAATTATAAAAATAAAAATAAAAATACCAAAAAAAAATAAAAGAGGTGGGTACCGTTTGTATTTAATTATTTATTTATTCTTTTTTGCTGGGGAAGGGTGTATATCATGCCCTAAAATGAAAATGAGAGACATTACACAGATCTTTATTGACACTTCAATGTCTAGTCTATATTCAATCACCCTCTTGTCACAACTAATGGTGCTACAAGATTTATTTGGTTCTTCCTCCTTTTGTAGTTGTAGTACTCGATTTTAGGATGTTCCAAAATTCATTAAATCATTGTTGCGAATATAGCTAGGTGCCAGATGTTGAGTGAACTTATTTGTAACGGATTGTTATTAGTATTTGCGTTATACTATTATTTGTACTTGTATTAATGTTAATACAAATAAACCGTAAAAACGTTTATTAATATTTAGCGATCTCTTTGTGTTTTGTTGATAACAAATATAATGTTATCATAAGTAAAATTATAAGGATACATGTTATTTTTGTAAAGCATCTACATATATAGTCATTTAATACAAATTGTTGTAATAATTCATTTGTTATAATAGTTTATTAGGATGGGTAAAAACCACAACCCATGACCCATACCCATGGAGCATATCCATAACCCATGGAGTTAACCCATACCCATTTTCTAGATGCATTGCATCTATTAGATACATTATATCTACTTAGATACCAATGGTCCAAAGTCTAGGACCCATGACCCATGACCCATAACCCAAAAACCCATGGGCAAACAGGAGCGTCTCACGGATCCCTCAAGTTACACTAGACGGATCCCTCAGGCAAGGGATCCGTGGGATCTGTGCAACAGTGGCAAGAATTTGCCTATAAATAGAGAGGAATTTCTTCATTTTAACTCATCCCCTCTTCTTACAAACTCTCTCATATATTCTTACATTCTTCTAACCTAAGATCACTTGATCTAGAGAGTAGTTCTTCTTTCTTTTATTGTGATTCTCATATAGGTCCTTCTCTAAGGCGAGATCATGAGCATTCTACAAGTAATCCAAGCAAGGGGTCCTTGATTGATTTGTTCCTCCACAAGATTTCTGTAGCGAAGATCTTGTATTTCATATTTCACATATTTGTTGTGTTATAGTAGTGTTGGTTTGGTCCTCCGTGTTACGGACTCGGTATTTAGCTTTGTACCGGAAAAAGTGTAAGCGACGTTGTGAAGGCTTCTCCGCCGAGTTGAAGGAGTTTGTTGACATAGTGCTTGAACTCTCGAGTAGGTGACTTGGGGAGTGGAGTAGGGCAAGGAAGGTGTCCTTGTAGCCGAACCACTATAAATCGGTTGTGTCATTTCTATCCTTTACTTTAATTGCTTTCTTTACTCGCATTACTTTTATATCTATACTTTCTCTTCATCCATACGATTTCACATAACAACGAATCTAAAGTTTTTGAAACTAACTTAAAATCGGCAAAACTATTCAACCCCCCCTTCTAGTTTTCCACAATTGGCATCAAGAGCTAAGTTTACAAAAGTTTTAAAGTTAACCGTATTTTAAAAACTTTTCAATCACTATGGGTTCTGAAAATTACAAGGAAGGGCAATCCATGCAACGACCTCCACTACTTGAAACTAATGGTTTTATATATTGGAAAAATAGATTCGAAACGTATGTGAAGTCAAAAGATATTGATCTTTGGTACATCATTGTTGAAGGCAATTTTGAAGCCACTACAAAAGATGAATCCGGAAATTTAGTAAACACACCTCATGATCAAAAGAAAATTCTTTCCAAAAATAGTGAAGCTAAAATGGTTTTATACAATGCTTTACCCAAAAAGGAATTCGAAAGAATTTCCATGCTTAAAACCTCTAAAGAGATTTGGAACTCTTTAGTTGTAACTCATCAAGGAAATCAACAAGTTAAAAACAATAAAATAGATTTATTTGTTCAACAATATGAACAATTTTCAATATCGGATGAGGATACTATAGATCATTCTTTTGCTAACTTTAATACTATAATTACATCTTTACAAGCACTTGATGAGTCTTTCTCTAGTCGTAATCATGTTAGGAGATATCTAAGGGCGCTTCCATCCAAGTGGAGATCTAAGGTGACAGCAATTGAAGAATCAAAAGACTTGTCAATCCTCACCCTTGATGAACTCATAGGCAATCTAAAGGTCTATGAGCTTGTCCTCGCTAAAGATTCCGAAGCCTCAAAAGAGAAGAAAGAAAAACACAAATCCCTTGCCCTAAAAGCCAAGAAGGTCTCAAGCGATGAAGAAAACTCCTCTTCGGATAGTCATGACGAGGAGTATGCCATGACGGTAAGGGACTTCAAGAAGTTCTTTAGAAGAAAGGGAAGATATGTCAAACAACCATATGACGACAAGAAGGGGTTCCAGAAAAGCAAAGATGACGAGAAAGCAAGGGATGAACGCTCTTGTTTTAAATGTGGGGACCCCAATCACTTTATTAGTAAGTGTCCCAAACGTGATGAACAAAAAGCGTTCGTAAGTGGTTCGTGGGGAATGAGCGAGGAGGAGGACGAAGAAATTTGTCTCATTTCAAATGACGAGGTATGTCACGAATACTATAGTAGCTCATCATTAGATGATGATTTATTACATCGTGAATATGATAAACTTTGCCAAATTAGCTTAAAAGTAATTAACAAAAACAAGATTTTGAAAAACCAAAATGAACGTTTAGAAAAGGAAGTCTTTGAGCTAAAAGCTAAATTAAAACGTTTAGAAAAGGCAAAGTGTCATACCCCCAATTTACCTGTTTTGCAGCGGAATGGAATTCCTGGGGGATTGACTGTCATAGCACCACAATCACAGTTATATTGAACGACCTAAAGTGTCGTTTTAAAAACACATCGTTGGATATTTCATAAAAGCATTCAGAGTTACAACATAGGTCCCAAAAGTTACAAAGTTTGCGGAAATACAAATATAATACAAGTCCAAACGATGTTTTTGAAAGAAAGTGCCATAATGTACAATGATATAAGTCGACGCCGCGACTCAAAAGGTGGTTCCTTAACCATGCCATGATGATAATGCCTTAGTTACCTGAAAATACATTGCTAAAACGGTCAACAATAATGTTGGTGAGAAATCATAGGTTTAAGTAAATGTTTTATACGACTACGCAAGTATAGACCAGGTATGACAATTAAGTCACAGAAAAATGTTACAATTGCAATAAGCCCATGACACCGAAACTAGACTGTTCATAATGTATGCCCCAACAGAGTGTTTGCCAGACAACTCAATAATGTTATTAAATGAAATGCATCCGTATGACTAGTTGGGATTCACCAACCCGGATGGAGGCGTCACCCTCGATAGATCTATCCACTCACCCTCGCTTCTAAGATTAACGGTTCATGTTCAGGTAATGGGGACTTTCAATTGGCAATGTGGTAACTTAAGCAATGTAAATGAATTTAACATACTTGGTATCGCAATAAAAATGTTGTGCAATGTATTCTCCCCCGTAGGTTTGAAAATAATTAAAAGCATGATCGACGGGGCTATGAAAACTCACTTGGTAAACTGGTGTGATGACAAGAGTGAGTACACTGAGGTATAGCGTGAAACTTTAATCTGGACCTATTACGAATGATATGATATGTAATGAGTTGCAATGTAATGTTATGCATGCATTTCGTATGTTATTTATACCATTTGCGAGTTTTGAAAATAATACTTATCGTCGAAAAATACTCTTTTGACGTCTTGACCATTCTTAAATCACTTTACAAGTTTTTACGTCAAAATGTCATCCTACAATGGTTTCGTAATGATTTATGGTGAAATTATCACTTTTCGTCGTAAAACAATGTCGTCGGAAATTTCATAAAAGTGACAAAAATGGCTTCGTAGAACTAGTCGTAAAATGGTGTACGTCGCACGTTAGGAAACGAACTCGACGGTTTTGGAAAGTTTGTATCAAAATCTAGAAGTTTCAGTTCAGGAGTTTTCGACATAAAGGTCTCGAACATAAAGATAATAAGGGTTAAAGATGGTGATTTTGTCTAATTGTTGTGTGAAAAGTGAGTTTCGGCAAAGTTTAAACAACCGTAATTAATTTATTACAACTCCGCTATACAAACGGTTGGTCGTTTTGAAAAATATGCTTGGTGATCTTGATTTTATTAGAAGACATTTCGTTCCAAAAAGTTCCACATCCTCGTTAAAAACAGCCCTCAACATGGTCGTTTTAGTTACCGTAACACTTGTCTCGTAAAAATAATATAGTTTTTCCAAATATAATAGTTACGGCAAGTTTATGAAAACGTGTATATCTTAGTCGTTTCAAATCCGTTTTCTACGTATTATATGTCCTTAGCTTCGTATCAAAGTATACTAATATATTTTTGACAAGTCAAAATAATTTGTAAAGCTTAAGGCTCGTTTTTGACTCGTACAAACCAAAAATAGTATGCTGAAATTTTTCAGAAAATATATATTTCGTCGTCAACTTGAAAAATTCATAACTTCTTCGTTATAACTCCGTTTTAATCCGTTCAAGCGGCCACGGATTCGTTTTAAAGTATATTTTCTAAATATCAAGGCCAAAATTTCGTGCCTACTGTCGGATTTTCCAGAAAAACAAAATAAGGACAGACCACTTTTTATACTTATCGAAAATAGTTTTTCTCGTACTAAACATATTCTAATCCCTTCAAATCAACTCCAAAGCTAATCTAATCCTACCATACACCTTCTTAGGGTGTCATGGGTTCCTAGACATCATCAAGACCAACGTATACCAAGGGGATAATTATAGGATGACCTTATATATATATAACTCTAAAAATCATGTAAAAATGGTATAAATCAACATAAGTCTTGCATGTTTGCTCCAAAAATGAAGAGATACATATGAAATGAAGATGAAATATGTAAAATGATAGAAATATGCTTACAAGTTAATATGATGAGGTGATTAGAACCAAGGTTTATCCTAAACACACTCTAGGTTTTTATTTCAAAACCTTAACAAGAGTGTTATCTAGATTGTGTTTATGCTTGAACTTGAAAAAAATGATGATCCCTTGCTAACTCTTGAATGTGGCCGGTTCTTGAGGAGAGAAAAACCAAGAGAGAACTTTTGCAAACTTTGAAATTATTTGAGTATGAATGAGATACATGAATCAAGTAAGACTTTTAAGTATGAGTAAAATTCTAAACAATCAAGAACCATTCCCACATTAATTACCACCCTCCCCCTTGGTCGGCCAAGGGGGGAGGGATTTGATAGATATATATATATATATATTTTTTTTCTTCTTTCATATATAATGTGTAAATATATACTTGTATAATTTGTAAGAAAAGTGTAAGTGAAATAGATTCAAGTTAAGGTAAATGGTAGTTTTTAGGTACAAGTAAATTTTTAATAGATCAAAGTAGAATGTAATGAGATAATAAAAATTGTAAAAATACATTCCTTGTGAAATTTGAGTGATATAAAAATTTTCGTGTAGTTTTTAAGAAAAACGTCGTAATAATATAAATTTAACGATTTATATACAAAATAAATTTAGAACACTAGGTAAACTCAAAATATAGTTTTTATAAACTAAACATAAGTATAAAAATATATCGGGATCATTTTTGGAAGTAACGGATTAAATATTCAAAATAATAACTCACGCGATAACGTTTATTTAATATAAAAATTACGCGTTTAAGGTGAAATGCAATGTCATGAATGAACTAATGTGATGCAAATGATGTTAATGAAATGTAGACTAAACTTAGTCCATATGAAATGTTCGTGATGATATGATCATGGATTCGCCGCTAAACCATAAAGGTTACGCGAATTTGGAACACGCAAACCTAGTTTACGATAAATGTTGAAATTGTAAGGCATGAATTGTTTCGAGAAATGACCTGGAAGTACGGGTTGTCACATTCGCCCATCCAAAAAGGAATTCAGTCCCTGAATTCAATCGTTGTTAGGTCTAACGGTGTCGGTGAAAAGATGAGGATACTTGTGGCGCATCTGGTCTTCCCGTTCCCAAGTAAATTCAGGACCTCTTCGAGAATTCCAGCGAACTTTCACGATAGGAATACGACTCTGTTTCAACTGCTTGACCTCGCGGTCCATGATTTCTACAGGTTCCTCCACAAAGTTGAGTTTGTCGTCGAGTTGAACTTCATCCAATGGAATAACGAGTGATTCGTCCGAAAGACATTTCTTCAGGTTTGAAACGTGAAACGTGTTGTGCACATGACTAAGTTCTGACGGAAGATCAAGTCGATAAGCTACCGGACCAACTCTACTCAAAATCTTGAATGGTCCAATGTACCTCGGGTTCAACTTCCCGCGTTTTCCAAATCGTACCACGCCCTTCCAAGGCGATACTTTCAACATAACTTTGTCACCCACTTGAAATTCTAATGCCTTGCGTCTAACATCTGCGTAACTTTTCTGTCAGCTTCTGGCAGTTCTGAGTCTATCTCGAATTTGAACTATCTTTTCTGTGGTTCCCCGTACCATTTCTGGACCAGTGAGTTGTGCGTCTCCTACTTCGGCCCAACAAACAGGTGATCGGCACTTTCGACCATAGAGTGCCTCGAATGGTGCCATCTTTATACTGGTGTGATAACTATTGTTGTACGAGAATTCTATCAATGGCAAATGGTTAGCCCAACCATTTCCAAAATCAATTACACATGCCCTCAGCATATCTTCTAATGTTTGAATTGTTCTTTCACTTTGACCGTCGGTTTGTGGGTGATATGTTGTGCTCATCTCTAATCTGGTTCCGAATGAATCTTGCAATGATTTCCAGAAGTTTGAAGTGAATCGACTATCTCTGTCGGAAATGATAGAAATTGGTGCACCGTGCCTCGAGACTATTTCCTTGACATAAAGTCTAGTGAGTTGTTCCATGGAATAAGTCTCTCTAATTGGTATGAAATGGGCTGATTTGGTAAGGCGGTCAACAATTACCCAAATAGCGTCGTAACCTCCCGATGTCTTAGGAAGTTTTGTAACAAAGTCCATTGTAATGCGTTCCCATTTCCATTGAGGAATTTCTGGTTGTTGGAGTAATCCTGAAGGCTTCTGGTATTCGACTTTTACCTTAGAGCAGGTAAGGCATTTGCTAACGTACGTGGCAATCTCTGCTTTCATGTTCGGCCACCAATAAAGTTTCTTAAGATCTTGATACATCTTATCCGATCCTGGATGAATAGAATACTTTGACTTATGCGACTCATGCATAATCAATTCTCGTATTCCGCCATACAATGGAACCCACATTCTATCCTTGAAACATAATACTCCATCTGCTCTCTTTACAAAACCATTTGCGTTTTCGGGCATACCATAGAGCTTTTCACTTGGTCGATTTTCCTCCCTAAGTGCTTCGATCTGTGCTTCGTGGATTTTCGATGGTAGAGGTGAATTAATCGTCATTCCTAATGATCGAACTCTTAAAGGTTTGGGCCTCTCTTTCCGGCTAAGAGCATCGGCCACAACATTGGCTTTTCCCGGGTGATACTTGATTTCACAATCATATTCGCTGAGTAACTCCAACCAACGACGTTGCCTCATATTAAGTTCCTTTTGATCAAGAATATATTGCAAACTCTTGTGGTCTGTAAACACTGTGCACTTTGTACCGTAGAGGTAGTGTCTCCAAATCTTGAGTGCAAAAACTACGGCCCCTAACTCGAGATCATGAGTGGTGTAATTCTTCTCATGAGTCTTAAGTTGTCGAGAAGCATACGCTATCACCTTCTCATTTTGCATTAAAACAGCCCCAAGTCCTTTATGCGAAGCATCACAATATACAACAAAGTTCTCAATTCCTTCGGGTAGTGCCAAAATTGGCGCACTGCAAAGCTTTTGCTTCAACAACTGAAAAGCAGCTTCTTGTTTCTTTCCCCACTCGTACTTCTTGTTTTTCTGTGTCAACTTGGTCAAAGGTCTAGCTATCTTTGAAAAACCTTCGATGAACCTTCGGTAATACCCGGCTAGTCCTAGAAATTGTCGAATTTCTGTAGGATTTGTTGGAGTAGCCCAATCTTTCACGGCTTCAATCTTTGCGGGATCAACTTGTAGTCCTTGACTATCAATAACGTGACCAAGAAATTGCACTTTGTGATTCCAAAAATCACACTTCAAAAATTTGGCATATAACTTCTCATTCTTGAGAAGCCTTAAAATCATCCTTAAATGCTCTTCGTGCTCTTCTTTGCTCTTTGAGTAAATCAATATGTCGTCGATGAACACTATCACAAACTTGTCCAAATACGGTTTACATACTCTATTCATGAGATCCATGAATACCGCAGGTGCATTAGTCAATCCGAACGGCATCACTTGAAACTCGTAATGACCGTAACGTGTTCTAAACGCTGTTTTCGGAATATCCTCCTCCCGAACTCTAAGTTGATGGTAACCCGACCGGAGATCAATCTTGGAGTAGATACTAGAACCTTGCAACTGATCGAACAAGTCGTCGATTCTGGGGAGTGGGTAACGATTCTTCACCGTTAACTTGTTCAACTCTCTATAATCTATGCACATTCGGAAGGATCCGTCTTTCTTCTTCACAAACAAGACCGGTGCTCCCCAAGGCGTGGAACTCGGCCTAATGAATCCTTTGTCTAGAAGCTCTTGCAATTGATTAGACAACTCTTGCATTTCGGATGGTGCTAGACGGTAAGGTGCTCGCGCAATTGGTGCAGCTCCGGGCACTAAGTCAATATGAAATTCTACTTGACGTGCTGGTGGAAGTCCTGGTAAGTCTTCGGGAAAGACTTCAGAAAATTCTCGGACAATTGGTACATCTTCAAGTCGCTTCTCCTCCGACTTCTTCTCGGTTATGTGGGCTAAGAAAGCAAAACAACCTTTCTTTATGTACTTCTCCGTTTTGATGCACGATATGATACTAAGTCTAGTTCCACTTCGTTCCCCACGAATAATCAAAGTTTCGCCGTTATAAGGAAGATGAACAACTTTTTCATCACAAATGATCTTTGCACGATGTTTGGATAACCAATCCATGCCGATGACGACGTCAAAACTACCAAGTTCTACGGGCATGAGGTCTATGTTGAAGGGATGATTTAGAAAATTGAATGTGCAACCGCGGACAATGGTGTTGGTGCTAACTAAGTTACCATTAGCTAATTCAACGATGTATGATATGTCTAAGGTGGTTGGTTTAATGTTGAGCAAAGGTGCAAATGCAGTGGACACAAAACTTTTATCGGCACCCGAATCAAATAAAACTGAAGCGTAACGATTATTGAGAAGGAACGTACCCGTGATCACATTCGGGTCCTCTCTATCTTCTCCGCCTCCTATAACGTAAACCCTTCCTTGTGCCATGCCTCCTTGATTCTGATTTCCTTGGTTCCTTCCCTTTTTACATTCAGACTTGTAGTGTCCACGTTCCCCGCAACCAAAACATGTAACTTGTGGCGACTTGCAATCCCTAGTTCGGTGACCAACTTTCTTACAATTTTCACATGGATCAGGACATCGACCCGGTTTGTGATGACTCAAACACTTGTCACATTTCGGCAAAACCCTCGAATACCCTTTTCCTTCTTTCGGACCCGCAGCATAAGCCTTTACAACCTCTTGCCTCTTGGGTGGTTGTTGAGTAGCATTTCTACCCCTAGTGTTGTCCCACTTCCGCTTGTTATTGTTGCTATTGTTGTTGTTGTAGTTGGCTCGGTTATTGTTGTAATTGAAGCGGTTGTTGGGGTTGTTGTTGTTGTTTCGATTGGTGTTGGTGTACTTACCTCTCTTCACCACTTGTGCCATCAACTTCTGTGTCACCCTAATAGCTTCCTCAATTGTTTATGGATCAAACGAAGTCACATCTCCTTGAACAACCTCGGGAAGTCCCCCGATGAAAGCCTCTAGCAACTTCTCGTTATCAGAAACCATAGACGGGCATAACGCGGCCAATTCTTGGAATCTCCGAATGTAAGTGTCAATATCATACCCAATCGTTACTAGTTCATAGAATTCTGTCTCCAACTTTTTCACTTCCGTACGAGGACAGAACTTCTTAGTCACCAAACCCTTGAATTGCTCCCAAGTAAGCTTGAAAGCATTCTCCATTCCAATCGGTTGAGCATATGAATTCCACCACGACAATTCTCCATCGAGTAATGTACTCGTAGCAAACTTGACCTTACTATCATCCGGGCAATTACATAGCAAAAACACGGACTCTAATTTCTCAAACCATCGCACCATGGCTGTGGCTCCTTCAGTCCCTCTAAACTTCGTGGGCTCTCCACTTTTGAAATCCTTGTACGAACAGTTCTTAACTCCGGATCCTCCTGCATTTCCAGTAGCAGTAGCAAGCCTAGCGGCTTCAGCAGCAGCCGCGGCCTCAGCAGCAGCAGCAGCCACTGTTTCCCTTTCAACTCTTAAAGCATCGGCTATGCTATCATTCACCAACTTTTGAATAGCCGCTTGGGTCATTTCAGCTGTAGCTTTCTTCGGTGCCATAACTCTTCAAAATCACAAGATGAAACAATCATGAGAACTCGTAAGTAGAAACAACCATCATACAATTATATCCACAACCACAACATGCATAAAGTAAATGGAATCACAACGGAACAATAACGAAATATCACAAATATAATCACAACACACGTGGATAATATACATGAAAATTTCGGCCTACATGGACCGATATCATAGATAATAAAAACCATTCCTACATAGTAGAGTCAATACTTGATATATTTGTTTGTACAACAACCAAAAGACAACAAGTTCTTTAAACTACGTCACATACCTCGTGACTAGGATAATAATGGCCAAAACTATACATGATAAAAGTCTACATAAGGCACCTCATGGTGCTCCGCCGGCTCGATCCTGAAGATCACGAACCTGAGTAGTCAAGCTAGCAACCAAACTCCTCAACTCTCCAATCTGACCCTGCAAAGTAGCAATACTCTCCCTGTCCTCTAACTGCCTATTCTGTATACTCTGATGTGACAAATCAATAGAAACCCTGCCTAACACTAGGCCCTCGACCTCCTCCGCAATGGTCTCAACCCTATCTACCGACAGTTCCTCCAACTGCCGCGACAACCTATCTATCTGAATCTGCTGACTATCAATACGGGCTCCTAACGCCTCGGTAGAAGGCTGTCGAGCAGCTGCAGCCTTAGAGCTCTCACCTAACTCGAACCTAACAGGTGGCTCGGGTTCTGTAGATGGTGGTGTAGGGATGTCAAAACGAGCACGCTTTTTGGGCGGCAAGTCTGATGAAGGCAAAGGATCCCTAAGAAAATACGATGAGGATGATGATGATGATGGTGCTAGTAGTGGAGATAGTGGGTGTATCGGATCGTGAACAGGGCTAACATGCGGAGTGGGTGCGACTTCGCCCTCCTCAAAGGGTTCAGTCTCCGTGTCAGTCATGATAGGTGGAAAGGCTGGAGTAGAGCCAATCGAAGACAAGATCTCAGTGGAGTGCGATGAGACATCATCCATGTTAGGGTCAACTGGGACATCTTCCGTGTTAGTGTCCGATGATATAGTGATGGGATGTGAATCTGAAGACATCTCTGTGACAACCGATGTGAAATGAAAGTAAATAACTCGGATAAAGTGTAAATGAATCCGCATGAAAAGTGAATATGCACTATGATGAAATGATGAGATGCTATGATAATGTAGCTATAGTCTAGGGTCAATGATGCAACCTAGTTCTCTATAACTGTAGCTCTGGTACCAATCTGTCACACCCCCAATTTACCTGTTTTGCAGCGGAATGGAATTCCTGGGGGATTGACTGTCATAGCACCACAATCACAGTTATATTGAACGACCAATAGTGTCGTTTTAAAAACACATCGTTGGATATTTCATAAAAGCATTCAGAGTTACAACATAGGTCCCAAAAGTTACAAAGTTTGCGGAAATACAAATATAATACAAGTCCAAACGATGTTTTTGAAAGAAAGTGCCATAATGTACAATGATATAAGTCGACGCCGCGACTCAAAAGGTGGTTCCTTAACCATGCCATGATGATAATGCCTTAGTTACCTGAAAATACATTGCTAAAACGGTCAACAATAATGTTGGTGAGAAATCATAGGTTTAAGTAAATGTTTTATACGACTACGCAAGTATAGACCAGGTATGACAATTAAGTCACAGAAAAATGTTACAATTGCAATAAGCCCATGACACCGAAACTAGACTGTTCATAATGTATGCCCCAACAGAGTGTTTGCCAGACAACTCAATAATGTTATTAAATGAAATGCATCCGTATGACTAGTTGGGATTCACCAACCCGGATGGAGGCGTCACCCTCGATAGATCTATCCACTCACCCTCGCTTCTAAGATTAACGGTTCATGTTCAGGTAATGGGGACTTTCAATTGGCAATGTGGTAACTTAAGCAATGTAAATGAATTTAACATACTTGGTATCGCAATAAAAATGTTGTGCAATGTATTCTCCCCCGTAGGTTTGAAAATAATTAAAAGCATGATCGACGGGGCTATGAAAACTCACTTGGTAAACTGGTGTGATGACAAGAGTGAGTACACTGAGGTATAGCGTGAAACTTTAATCTGGACCTATTACGAATGATATGATATGTAATGAGTTGCAATGTAATGTTATGCATGCATTTCGTATGTTATTTATACCATTTGCGAGTTTTGAAAATAATACTTATCGTCGAAAAATACTCTTTTGACGTCTTGACCATTCTTAAATCACTTTACAAGTTTTTACGTCAAAATGTCATCCTACAATGGTTTCGTAATGATTTATGGTGAAATTATCACTTTTCGTCGTAAAACAATGTCGTCGGAAATTTCATAAAAGTGACAAAAATGGCTTCGTAGAACTAGTCGTAAAATGGTGTACGTCGCACGTTAGGAAACGAACTCGACGGTTTTGGAAAGTTTGTATCAAAATCTAGAAGTTTCAGTTCAGGAGTTTTCGACATAAAGGTCTCGAACATAAAGATAATAAGGGTTAAAGATGGTGATTTTGTCTAATTGTTGTGTGAAAAGTGAGTTTCGGCAAAGTTTAAACAACCGTAATTAATTTATTACAACTCCGCTATACAAACGGTTGGTCGTTTTGAAAAATATGCTTGGTGATCTTGATTTTATTAGAAGACATTTCGTTCCAAAAAGTTCCACATCCTCGTTAAAAACAGCCCTCAACATGGTCGTTTTAGTTACCGTAACACTTGTCTCGTAAAAATAATATAGTTTTTCCAAATATAATAGTTACGGCAAGTTTATGAAAACGTGTATATCTTAGTCGTTTCAAATCCGTTTTCTACGTATTATATGTCCTTAGCTTCGTATCAAAGTATACTAATATATTTTTGACAAGTCGAAATAATTTGTAAAGCTTAAGGCTCGTTTTTGACTCGTACAAACCAAAAATAGTATGCTGAAATTTTTCAGAAAATATATATTTCGTCGTCAACTTGAAAAATTCATAACTTCTTCGTTATAACTCCGTTTTAATCCGTTCAAGCGGCCACGGATTCGTTTTAAAGTATATTTTCTAAATATCAAGGCCAAAATTTCGTGCCTACTGTCGGATTTTCCAGAAAAACAAAATAAGGACAGACCACTTTTTATACTTATCGAAAATAGTTTTTCTCGTACTAAACCTATTCTAATCCCTTCAAATCAACTCCAAAGCTAATTTAATCCTACCATACACCTTCTTAGGGTGTCATGGGTTCCTAGACATCATCAAGACCAACGTATACCAAGGGGATAATTATAGGATGACCTTATATATATATAACTCTAAAAATCATGTAAAAATGGTATAAATCAACATAAGTCTTGCATGTTTGCTCCAAAAATGAAGAGATACATATGAAATGAAGATGAAATATTTAAAATGATAGAAATATGCTTACAAGTTAATATGATGATGTGATTAGAACCAAGGTTTATCCTAAACACACTCTAGGTTTTTATTTCAAAACCTTAACAAGAGTGTTATCTAGATTGTGTTTATGCTTGAACTTGAAAAAAATGATGATCCCTTGCTAACTCTTGAATGTGGCCGGTTCTTGAGGAGAGAAAAACCAAGAGAGAACTTTTGCAAACTTTGAAATTATTTGAGTATGAATGAGATACATGAATCAAGTAAGACTTTTAAGTATGAGTAAAATTCTAAACAATCAAGAACCATTCCCACATTAATTACCACCCTCCCCCTTGGTCGGCCAAGGGGGGAGGGATTTGATAGATATATATATATATATTTTTTTTTTCTTCTTTCATATATAATGTGTAAATATATACTTGTATAATTTGTAAGAAAAGTGTAAGTGAAATAGATTCAAGTTAAGGTAAATGGTAGTTTTTAGGTACAAGTAAATTTTTAATAGATCAAAGTAGAATGTAATGAGATAATAAAAATTGTAAAAATACATTCCTTGTGAAATTTGAGTGATATAAAAATTTTCGTGTAGTTTTTAAGAAAAACGTCGTAATAATATAAATTTAACGATTTATATACAAAATAAATTTAGAACACTAGGTAAACTCAAAATATAGTTTTTATAAATTAAACATAAGTATAAAAATATATCGGGATCATTTTTGGAAGTAACGGATTAAATATTCAAAATAATAACTCACGCGATAACGTTTATTTAATATAAAAATTACGCGTTTAAGGTGAAATGCAATGTCATGAATGAACTAATGTGATGCAAATGATGTTAATGAAATGTAGACTAAACTTAGTCCATATGAAATGTTCGTGATGATATGATCATGGATTCGCCGCTAAACCATAAAGGTTACGCGAATTTGGAACACGCAAACCTAGTTTACGATAAATGTTGAAATTGTAAGGCATGAATTGTTTCGAGAAATGACCTGGAAGTACGGGTTGTCACACAAAGATAGCAAGTGGCGAATGTGAGCTTTGTGTTCAACTTCAAACACTAGTTGATCATATAGATTCTAAGATTGCTATAATGAATACTAATACTCTAGATATGATATTAGATAGTGTTAAAATAGGAAACAACCAAAAAGGCTTAGGTTTTCAGCAACTTGATGTGTCAACTAGTGAAAACAAAGAAACACAATTCGTCAAAGCAATAGAAAAACAAGCCAATGTAGTCACGGATCCCACGGATCCCACCAAAATGGAACCAGCTAGTATAAGGCCAGGGATCCATGGGTCTGCTGAAGCAAACAGTAGCAATAATATAGCTTCTTCATCTAGAACCGATTTTGTTATTGTTAATAAGAAGAAACCAACCTATGTTACTATTAGACAACCACCTCCAAGACAAAATCAAAGGTTTACAAGAAACAAAGGTCCATCGTTTTCAAAACCAAACACATTTATAAGGAGACCTAATAATGGTTATCCAAGAAGCAACCATCAAATGGGATGGAATCCTAATATGCAAAACGGTTTTCCATTTCAAAACTTTGCACCATAGAATGCATATTTACCTTTTCCATATATGTCTAACATGAATGAAATGTTTAACACTAATGGACCCATGAACAAATGAGGACAAAACTTTTGAGTGAATTGTTTTTTAGGTGTGCTTAAAGATCGACTTAGATCCAGATGAATGGATCAAGGATAGCGGGTGCACGAGGCACATGACCGGTAATAAAGATTTAGTTTCCACATATGAATCCTTCAATGGAGGAAATGTGGTATTTGGAAATAGCAAAAGAAAAATCATCAGTAAAGGTAAGATTTCTAACAAATCTCTAACCATTAACGATGTGTGTCACGTAGAAAACCTAAACTTTAACCTCTTAAGTATAGGACAATTATGTGATAAGAAGTGTAACGTAATTTTTAATTAAACCGGTAGTAAGATATTGAAAAACGGTATCACTATTGGTAGAGGAATTAGGAAACATGGAGTCTATGTCATTAAAATTGATAATGAACCTAAAGACAAACTTTGTCTTACGTCTATGGATGATACTTCGACCTTATGGCATCAAAGATTGGGTCATGCCAATATGCGACTTCTTCAATCGCTATCATCCAAAGATCTAGTAAGAGATCTACCAAAATTAAAATATGAACATCACTTTTGTGATGCTTGTAACGTAGGAAAACAAGTCCATGCTAGTCACAAAGCTAAAAACATAGTCTCTACAATTAAGCGTCTAGAATTACTACACATGGATTTATTTGGTCCATCCGCTACCCAAAGTTATGGAGGCAACTACTACACTTTGGTTATATTGGATGATTACTCTAAGTACACATGGACTAAATTTTTAAAGAATAAAACTGAAACGTTCGATTACTTTGAAATATTAAGTAAGAAAATCCAAAGACAACTAGGAAGTCCTAGAGTGTCTATTAGAACGGATCATGGTAGGGAATTCGATAATGAAGTGCAATTTGGAGCCTTTTATGACGCTAATGGTATTACTCACAACTTCTCGGCTCCTCGCACTCCACAATCGAATGGGTAGTTGAAAGAAAGAATAGAACCCTACAAGAAATGAGTTGCACCATGTTAAATGAGCAATCCATACCTCAAAAGTTTTGGTGCAATGCCGTTGATACATCAACGTACATTCTTAACCGAGTCTTAATTAGACCATTTTTAGGTAAAACTCCATACGAGTTACTTCGAGGCAAAAATCCTACGTTAGAATATTTTAGAGTCTTTGGTAGCAAATGTTTTCTACTTAACACTAAAGATTACCTTACATAATTTGATCCTAAATCAACCAAAGGTATCTTTTTAGGTTACTCTCCTAATAGCAAAGCTTATGTCATATTAAATAAAGAAACAATGAAGGTTGAAGAGTCATTAAACGTAAAATTTGATGAGAGTCCACCTAAACCTACTCTACCTCTTGTCGATGACGAGATAGTCGAGAGTGAAGCTATAGAAATAAAGAAAAATACAAACAAAGAAGATGAACCTTTAAACAATGAAATCATCAATATTAAAGAGTCTAAAGATCACCCCGTAGATAAGGTCATAGGAAAGTTAAACGAAAGAACCTTAAGAACTCAAGTCGAAAACCAAAGTAGTTTATTTTGTTTTGTCTCAACCATAGAACCTAACAATACACAAGAAGCCATAAAAGATGAAAGTTGGGTAATGGCTATGCAAGAAGAGTTAAATCAACTTGTTTCTAACGATATTTGAACACTCGTCCCTCCACCTAGTAACCAAACCATAATAGGAACCAAATGGGTATATAAACTAGTTAGATGCAAACGGTGTAGTGTCTAGAAACAAAGCTAGACTCGTTGCCCAATGATATAATCAACAAGAATGAATAAACTTTGATGAGACCTATGCCCCCGTGGCTAGATTAGAGTCTATAAGAATACTTCTTGCTTATGCTTGTGCTAATGATCTTAAGCTTTATCAAATGGATGTTAAAAGTGCTTTTCTAAATGGTTTTATTAATGAAGAAGTATATGTAGCTCAACCTCTGGGCTTTATCGATTTCGAAAAACCTAAACATGTGTATAAGTTAAAGAAAGCTCTTTATGGTCTTAAACAAGCCCCAAAAGCTTGGTATGATAGACTCAAATCATTTTTAATCAAAAACAACTACACCATGGGGTTAGTTGATAATACACTCTTTAATAAGAAAAAGGATCACATATAATTATTGTTCAAATATATGTGGATGATATTATATTCGGATCTACTTGTCAAGACATGTGTGATGATTTCTCTAAAATCATGCATGTCGAGTTTGAGATGAGTATGATGGGAGAACTAAGTTTCTTTCGTGGTCTACAAATCAAACAAGTAGAAGATGGTATCTTCTTTAATCAATCTAAATACATAAAAGAGATGTTAAAGAAATTTGGTTTGGAAGAGTCAAAACCCATAAGAACACCAATGTCATCCGACACTAAACTTATAAAAGATGAAGACGGTGAATCCGTTGATAACACAAAATACCGTGGCATGATTGGTAGTCTTCTCTACCTTACGGCTAGTCGGTCGGATATCATGTTTAGTATTTGTCTATGTGCTAGGTTTCAAGAAGATCCTAAAACATCACATCTAGAGGCGGTCAAAAGAATATTTAGATACATTAAGGGTACGACTCAATTAGGACTATGGTATCCTAAGGGTATGGGAGTAGAAACTATTGTATATGCAGATTCTGACCATGCAGGTGATTATGCTGACCGAAAAAGTACAAGTGGTGTATGTACTTTTATGGGATGTTGTTTAACATCTTGGTTCTCAAAGAAGCAAACAGCTTTGGCCATATCTACAACCGAAGCCGAATATGTCTCCGCCGGTAAAGCATGCCAACAAGCACTATGGATGAAACAAGCGTTAGTTGACTACGACATTCATCTAAGTGACATAGCCATTCTATGTGACAACAAAGGTGCTATCGACTTAAGCAAGAATCTGGTATTGCACTCTCGCACCAAGTATATAGAGATTCGTCATCACTTCTTAAGAGACAATGTTCAAAAGGGGAACATCTATATTGAGAAGGTAGCATCCGAAGACAACATAGTCGACGTCCTCACCAAACCGTTGAAGCGGGAACAATTCAACCTACTTCGTCTTGGTCTGGTCTCATGGAACAATCATTGTAAATAGTTTTTAAACTCTACAAGGTATGTAAACACTATCCTTCTTCTTTTCTGAGTCTAGGATCTCTATTTCACACACAACTCACAAACAATACGGGAATTTTCAAAACCCAAGATAGGTTTTATTTACAACTCATACTTTCATAATTTTTCTCTTACTTTTCAAGGCAAGTTTCTTTTACAACACGTAACTTCATACCTATTTTTTTTCAAGGATAAACGTTTTCTTCAAACAAAGAAACTTTTTCAAAATGTTTTCTAAAAGGATACTTCTTCCCGTATCACTTTCATAAAAGCTATTTCTCACGTCTAGGACAAACTTCTTTTTCATTATTAATACAAAGTAAAAACCCGTTTTCATTGCATCTCATGTCTTTTGAATGCTAAATAAAACACATAACTAATATGTGTTTTCGGGTACATTCATTTAAGCAACAATGAATTAGGAGCACTCGGGTTATCTCACATAATAGTATGCTTTTTCACTTCTAGTCTATTTTTCTTTTCTTTTTAGGAGTCAAGATAACCGCAACTCCAAATGGTTTGCATATAGGCACACACTAGGCACAAATGTTTCCAAAAGGAAAATTTTAAGCTGCCTGAGTCATCAGTACCACGGATCCCAGCATTAAAGCTGGACAGTTCCCTCAAGGGAAGGATCTGTAGGATCCGTGAGACAGAAGCTGAAATTCTCTTCTATTTTTGTCACTTTAGCTAAAAACCTCTATATTTTCATCATTTTTTTTTACTAATGAGTATGTTACTTAATGCTTGTGTTCTCATGATCACATGCCTTAAATTCATATCTAATCATTAGATTTTAGTCCACATTTTGGGTAAAGCATTCACTACAATGCATTATTTTTTCTATAAATAGGGTTCCCAAACTGCTTGCATCTTCATCACTCTCAACCTCACAAACAATCATCATCATGTCATCCAAAAGATCTTCCAACATAGATAAATCACCTAGTGCAAACAATCCTTTTCAAGAAATCCAAAACTTTGTCCTACCGTCTACCGTAGTACCACCACCCAAATCTAGAAAAACCGCACGGATTAGCATCCAGCCTTTGTTGGGATCAATCCCAGACCAGATAGATCTTATGAGCCTTAGAGAAAGTATAGTTAACCTGTGTAATCACAAGAGAACTATGGAGAAACTTTACTAGAATTGTGTTCACGCGGAATATAAACACAATACTCAAGAAGACAATAAACACCAATTACTTGATCCTCTATGGATCTATATTAAATTACTAAAACAATGTTATTGAAAAACGTACATCAAACCCTAGCCGCTATTTCTTTTATAGTACAAGAAACCCTAATGTTGCAGCTTGCTAATCACGTAAAAGATATGCACTATCTATACCTAATTTATCTCATGCATTATCGTAACTAAATAATTAATAATGCGGAAACTACATATTTGCAGAAACAAAATAACTATCCGTGGGAACTGCACTATCCACAGAAACCATGCTATCAGCAGAAACTATAATACTATCAACAGGCTCCTTTATCAGCATGAACCCACTGTTACATAATTCCTAACAATCCTCCTCTAAACTTGAATTTGACTCTGTTAACTTCAAGTTTCCAGATAGATCTTTACCACGCAAGAGGATTGAGTAAAACCAGAAACTGAAACCAGAGAAATCACCAGCAGAACACCTAGAACCACCAGAGACAGCCATGAAGTCCATAATCCCATCAGCAACTCCTAGATTAGCAGCATCAGGAACCAGCAACATCAGTAACCAGAGTAGATTTGAGAAGCCTTTACCAAGTAGCTACTCACTCTTGGGCTAGCTGGTTCTTGAGTGGAATCATGACATCACCCTGGTGAACCAGTTACCAGTCCAACACTTGGAACGTGAATCAATGGTGTGTTGGAGTACCCTAATGGTGTTTGGCAAACCATCACAGCCATCAACGGATTTGACTTGTCTTTACCTGAAGCCGTTAACTCAGGACTAGTCATGGTGTTCCACTGCCTTTACCGCAAGCCATGAACTTGTGGGCTAGCCAACTCTTCATCTATGAGGACATGGTGAGTTGAGCACCATACAACTTATTGGCAAGTTGTCAACCATCCAACAGATTTGATATCTCTTTACCAGAGCCGTTTGCTCATGGAGTAGCCAATGTTTGGTGTGTGAGACCAGGGTACATTGATAGACCCTCTGATTTTGAGTAAATCAGCAACTATCAAGGGATTTGAGAATACTTACTAGAGCCGTACCCCCATAGCAAGTTAACCCTTTGTCACTTAAAACATGGTGAGTTAAAACCATATATGAAGCACAATTATACAACATGATCCTCAAAAAATGAAAGTTAGTAAACATAATAATATATAAAAAAGATTTTTTTTTTTTTTTTTTTTTAACACCAAATAAAATAAGAAATAAAGAATAAGAAATAAGAAATAAATATAACAACAAACCAGACATCAATTGGAAGGATCAACAGAAGCAACAATGAGTTTATCTTTCATCCTTTTGACTAACTGCTCTACATTAATCATATCATTCCCAACAGGAGCAGTAGAAAAAGCCAACTTCTTTTTCAACATCTGCTCAAGCAAAGGTACAAACAAAGGGTAGTCTTGATCTGAAAACATATACACATAGACTCCGGACCAAGTCTACACCACATGAACACTGGCCAAAGGATAAAATGTCCAACTAAAAACCTTCCACTGCATCTGACCTTCCCAAATCCGAAAAACCTTCCACCATCTTTAAGCTGAAGCTCCAAATCATCAACCTTCTTGACATACCTGTTGAGTAAACTAGACATATTCATTAGTACATTAGGATCCTCAGCTCCACCAGCAGGATTACCTGAGGTATTAGGAGCTTCATTGGACCTAGGAGGAGACACATGAAAATCATCACCAAAAGTGGTGTCATTCTCAAAGTAATGTCTAGGAGGACTAGCAGGTTGAACAAAAGGTTGGTCAGGATTGACCTGAGTCTCAACAGGAATTTGTCCCTGTGACTCAGAGGCAACCACTGGCTCCTCAGGAGCAACAAACTCTGGTGATGGTGGGGCAGCAGGTTGAGGTGAAGGTGGTTGCGGGTCATCAATGGCAAGTGATGCAGAGGCACCAGCAGCAACATTGACACCAGACAACATAGTGGGTAGCAGGGGTCTATGTTCTCCAGCAAAATTAGTTTTCATAGTTGCAAATAATTTAGCAGTTAATTTAGTAATGACCCTTGGACTTTGATCAGAGGTTTCAATGCCTAATATCATTTGTAGAAATCTAGGATACATCAGAAATTTATGTTTTGTATCCTTTATATTCTTAAGCATTTCTTCAAAAATATATCTTGAAAAATTATAGTTTCTACCATGGGCCAAACAGATTATAGCATTTGCAATAGAACTGAAAAACTGATCCCAACCCCCAGATTTTGGACTTAGACACTGAAGCAGGGTATGGACTAAAAACCTCCACTTAGGGCAAAACTTATTTTTATACCAAAATGATTTTCCCATCATAGGGATACCCTAAGCTGGTTAGTCCTGAGATAATCTCATCTCTATTGTTCTCAAAGAGACCATCTGCATCATCAAATTGTAGCTGAGTCCTAATGAGGGACTCAGTTATCACATACTCTTCTCCATCAATGGTAGCCATAATCTCCTTGGTTGAACCAGTGGGAGATCGCTCATGAGCAGTGGACCAAAATTGCTTGACAAGAGAGTCATAAACAACTGATGGAGAGAAAGTGAGAGCATACCTGATCTTGGAGCGCAGAAGAAAATCAATCATTGAGTCATATAAGTCACTCCCTTTGGCATGTTCTAGAAATGCAACTTTATTGTGATCTACTTTGTACCCGAGTGATTCCAAATATCATCCCTATAGTAAAGACTATGCTTCTTATCAGTAGTGTAAAATCTAAGTCTTGCAACTAGACGTCCTATTGGTTTAGCATAAGTTCTTTTGGGAAGTTCTTCTTAACAGGCTTATCAATCACATTCTTAGAAACACAATCATCATGAATATTAGATAAGATTTCTTGCAAGTTAAACAAACAGATTCAACAGATTCATTAAACTTAGCAGATTTCATAGGTTCATTACATTCAGATGAAATGTCTTTCTTATTACAAAGCGGTAAATTCCTAGGGTGTTCTTCTACTTTCTTCTCTTTATTCAAGCTACTACTCTTAGAGGTTTGCGAGACTATATTGTTCCTTGTATTGCTCTTAGGCTTTAGTCTGCTGCACCTAGAGGTGCTTCCTAGTTCTGTAGAAGGTAAGGCACACTCATTAGGATTCACATTTTTATATAGAGAAGTGGTTTCAGCTTTCCTAGTCTCTTTAGAGTGCTTTTCTAAACTTATGTCGTTTGTTCCATATGGTTTAGATGTGGAGGCAGGCGCATTAGTGGTACTCATCTTAAAAAGGCCAGGAGCTAAAACTTTTGGTTTCTCGATAACCGCTTTTTTATTTGCAACATTTTGTTTAGGCAAGGCAGGTGGAGTGACTTGTTTTGACAAATCATTTTTCTCATTGACTTTTGGAGGATGCATAGAAATTGACATTTTTGGTTTGAAAACTGGTTTGGGAACATTTGCTTTCTCCTCAGTCAATGGTTTTGAAATCTTAGTATCCACAGCCTTTCCTTTTTGACATTCCAGTTGAGCCCTCAAAATATCATTTTTCTCTTTCATGTCATTATAGGCACGCTCATACGACACTTTGTCATACTTGCATTCCTCAGTTTTTCGATCAAGTTGTTTAAAATATGAGACATTTTCTTTTTCAAGTTTTTCGAGAGCTTTTTCATATTTTGAAACAATTTCGAAGGTCTCAGACTGGAGTCTTTCATGATCTTCAACAGAATATGTTTGTAAAACAATGGACATAATATCGGTACACAGAACATCTTCGAAGAGAAAATCATTTAAATTTTCCAAAACTTTGATGTGTTCAACACTTTCATTAGCTTTCTTTACCAGGGATTTATGGTCCTTGACAAAGTCAACTGTTTCTTTCAAAAATGCTTGTTCAAAATGAATTACCCTTGAATTGATGTTATTCAGCTGAGGGGCAATTTGAGTTTCAAAAAACTTTTTATTTTCATCATCAAAACTAGAAAACCATATGTTAGTTGTAATATTGGTTTTAGATTTGACAGTCTCTTGAAGTCTCCCAATTCTAGTTTTAACATCTTCTAAAATACTTCTGGCATCACTTGTGTTAAAAGGATTGTTTGAAGACATTTGTTCCATGTTTGACAATGATTTTGATTCAACAACAGGTTTTGAAACTGGTTTTGAAACTTGTTTTGAAACAGGTGTTGGCTCTTTGTTTGAAACACTGGGTGTGATGGAAAACTTTGACTTTTCTTTTTGTGAAACAAAAGTAATTCCAGAAATTTTGTTCCATTTGTTATAATCAATTGGTTTTAGATCTGGGTTTTTTGTTGCATTTTTTATCTACTCTCATCAGATAGTTCTAACGTTTCAAGAGAATCATGAACAATTATGGGTTCATGCAAAGCTTTTCCATTGTTCAAAACATTCTATTCTTTCTGAGCCTTCTTGAGGAAACAGGGAGGTTTGTTACCAAGAGCCATTTTTTGAGTTGTATGAAAGTACGGATTTGTTTGATTAATTAGCATATTGGTTGATCTGGCTGAATGACCAGTTGTAACAAGCAAATTTTTCAATTTTTTATTTTTTTCATTTTTATCAAGAATTTCATCAAGGAGAGAATCTTCTCGTTTTGAAAAATCAGTAATCAACTGCTTCTTCTCTTTTTCAAGATCAGAAAACATTGCTTTTTGTTTAGAAAGTTGGTCATTTAGATCAGAAATTTCCTTGTTTAAAGATTTTATTTTCAAGTTCAAATTCACATCAAGTGTGTCATACTTGATTTGCAAATGTTTTTCTCTTAAAACAAAATTTCGATAACCAATTTCTAATTCTGATTCTTTGTTTTTATGAAATTCAAAAGCTTTTGCATTCTCCTTGTACCTCTCAAGCTCAGCGGTCAATTTATCATTCGCGGCCTTAACATCGCGATTGACCTTTTTAACTTTCTCTATTTCAATGCCACAGTTATTGATTAATGTTTCAAATAAGGCACGTGTTTCCTAATCAGTCTCAGTATTTTGTGTCACACAGCCTCCACTAGGAGCCACATCTGGAGTTTCAGAGTTAATATTGCTACAACTCTGATTGTCCAGGTATGTGTCATAAGTAGGTGCTGATGTCACAGAATGCTGTTCGTCATGAGTAAACACATCAAATATGACATTGTTATAGCATGGATCAATGATTGGTACCTCAGATACTGCATTGGCGTCATAAACAGGAGGTGCGTCAGAGTCAGTGTCGTACTTAGTCTCCTGAAGATTTGCCATGAAGAGGCAGTTCGCATTGATTTCCTCTAGGTCTTCCAAATCATCCATAATAGCAAAAAAGTCATGTTCCTCAACACTCAACTGCATCCCTGCTTCTGACTGTTGTGCCAACATCATAGCTTTCTGAAGATACGCAACATTCTTCTTTTTCGGCTTAGTAGGACAATTCCTTGTCATGTGACCCACTCCTTGACAGTTGTAACACGTAACCTGATTACCCTGATTCACATTTCCATAATTCCCAACGACTGGAGCTGCAACATTCCCATTCTAATTACCCACTGCTCTATTCCTAACATTCTGCCCCATCTGATTTCCAACATTCTGACCCAACTGATTACCCTGATACGGAACGGCCTGATTACCTATGTGTAATCCAGTAGCATATCCCTGTTGATTCCCAATAACTCTAACCATTTGTCCTTGATGACCCATATTCAAACCTGGCTGTGCAATTTACCTGTTGCGAGTGTTTGATAAAATCCTTTGGTTGTTGTTAGTTGGTGTGGAATAGCGACCTCTGAATGCTTTAGTCAAAAAAACAAATGCAGTTGACAAAGCTTGTTCTTATTCAGTTTCAAGATCAGTGATTCCTTGTTCCTGGTATTGTGGATACTATTGTTGTTGACTAACTTGTTGTTCTTGTGGATAGAATTGTTTTTGAGGGATAACAGCTTGTGGTTGTGGAGTGTATTGCTGCAAGTTGTTGTTAGTGGAAGATGATGAAGCTTGTTGTAGTGTATTCACTGGAGTTTGAGTCTTTGCAATTAGTGCCAATGGATCATGATTCTTTGCCAATCTTTCTTTCCTGACTTCATTCACTTCAGTTTGGTTTTTTTTCAAAAAATCGTTGAGTTGATCAAAGTTCACCTGATGTAAGTCTTTTGTTTGGTTGACAATAGTGACATATCATCCCCATTCTTCTGGAAGATTGTTTAGGAATTTGATGTTACTCACGATAGTTCTGGGTGCCAACTTGTTTCTGATAAGCTCATTCATTAAAGTTCAAACCCTTCCATAGTAGGATTTAATGGATTCTCCTGGAGTAGATGTAAACTTCTCCATGCAGTTAGCAGCTTGTTCTCCGTGTCTTGTTGACCAATTTCTGTTCCATAACAAAGCCGTCTAACACGTTCCCACATATCGAAAGCAGTTTCACAACTGTCTACTGCAGCAAAGATGTCTCTTGGCAACCCCAGTTGGACAATGTGAATTGCCATGTCATCTGCTTCGACTTGCTTCTGATCCTCTTCAGTGTATTCTGATTCATTTTGAGCACGAAAACATGGTGAGACGGGAGGTGTTGCATCAGGATTTCCAGGGTCTTGGACTTGTCGAGGCTGGAAGGGTCCATTCGTAATGGATTGAATAATGAGTTTTCCATTAGGTTTGGTCTTGATGTAGCGGAGCATACGACTTGTCCATTGAAGATATCCACCTTTTTCCAGCATAGGAGGACGGTTTTCGGCACCGACTGCATGAATGTCTTGTTGAGTAGCCATTGATGAAGGTATTTGATGATAAAGTTGATGTAGGATCGATTCAACGATAAAGGAGTTGTGTTGGATGAAGATTAAGCTCGGTTGTTGTAGTAAAAATTGGGTCTAAAAACTTAAAAACTTCAATAACTTCTATTCGAAGCATTTTTAGGACTTGAAGGTTGACCCAAATGAACTTTAGTTTAATTCGGCGTGCCAATCTCCTCGTTCTCACGGTCGTTTTGATGGGTAGAACGCTGAAAATGGAGTTACGGTTCAAAAGTTATGGCCGTTTGAAGTTTTGCTCAAAATCTTACTCGTAAACCTATTCTTAAGCGTAAGAATTTGGTGCTTATGTGTAGGATTTGCTTAGGCGTAGACTGCTTAGGCATAGACTGCTTAGGCGTAGGATTCCTTATGCGTAGGATTGCTTAGGCGTAGGATAAAGCTTATGCGTAAACTATATCTTACGCGTAAACTTAGGTTAAACGTAAGCTTATGCGTAGACTAAACTCTTAGAAGTAGAGTACCTCACGCGTAAGAATTAACTTATGCGTAGAAGTGCTTACTCGTAAGTTTTTAGGCTTATGCGTAAGTTTAGGTTTAAAACCAAAATCCTTTACACTCGTCCAAGTGTAAAAGATATCCACAAGTCGAAGTGTTCCACAAACTTATCCAAGTGAGGGAAGCACTGAGTCACCGTTGTTGCACGAAGAAACGTCACAAAATGCTTAAGCGTAGGATTTCCACTTCTTACGCATAGACCTTACGTGTAGGAATTCACTGCTTACGCGTAGAACTAGGGTTTTGACTTTTCCTTACGCGTAAAACTAGGGTTTTGACTTTCTGTCCTTGCAATGCTTACGCGTAGAATGCCCAGATTTTTGCAAAAACACAAATTTTCACCCAAAAACACATTTCCAAACAATTTCTTTTACACAAACTTCTTTCAAAACACTTAAAGATCAATAGAAACTACAACTTTAAGCTTAAAACCACGTAAAAATCAAAACTTTATGCAAAAAGCTTGCGTTTTTATATAAAAAACGAAACTTGGAGGAAAAGTTTCAACAAAAAATGAACACAAACACTCCTAAACTTAGGCGATTGATACCAATTGTAGGACCTTAAATATATCAACCTTATCACTTTACCAAGCTAACCAAACGAGTAGAACACGAATATCACGCTTTACTCACGAAGTATACACGTAAAACAAACACATATGTTATGCGTAGAAAGAAGCTGGAAAGATGGTGACTTGATATGTAACTCGTGTATTTGTAGAGAAAGAGATGAAAACAAGAGATGTTATTTCAAAGGAAAAACACATACAAACACACTCAAGCACACCCCTCAAATGACCATTTGAGGGGTATTTATACTTCCTTACATAATGCCCCATGGGCTTGGGCTTGGATTGGACAATAACTTATATAAGGCTAGCTTAACATAACTATTAGCCATTTAGCTTAGCCCAATCCTTGAGCCCTTTGACTATTCTATTACGATATCTAACACACGTTACAAAGTTCCTAAACGTGAATGACCATCACTTCTGTTAATTATTATCAAGGCTAACACATTTCATTGTGGTTTTTGGTGTTTTTTAGGTTTAGCATTGCTTGAGAAAGCTGGTTTAGACTCCTAAATCTTAGATTGAGGAGCTTTTTCAGTGGATTCTAATTTCTTACTTAGCTTCCTGACAAGTTCAGCCAACTGATCAACTTTAAGATCAGTGTCATTGGTCCTTTCATTTGAAGGGATCGAAGGTTTGGAAGATTTAGTAGGAACTGAGTCGTTTTGGTTACTGGAAGGTCTTTTCAAGATGGTTCTTCTAAGTATTGATCTATCTTTTGGAGAGTGTTGGGAATAGACCAGAGGTGTGAGGTCTGAACTAGGTGAGGCTCCCTGAAGGACTTTTAATGGAGGCAAAGGGGTGTGAGATTTTGATAAGACTCATTGATGGACTCAGTTTGATTGAGTTCATCAGTGAATCCAAGCATTTCTTTGATAGCCTGACTTTCAGGTTCCAAGATTTTTCCAGTGTTAAAGTTAGGCAACTTACTGTCTCGGTTGACTCTCTCAACCCAGTTACCGGATTTTGGTTTTAATTGTTTTTGTTGCATCTTGGATTTCACAAACACACTAAACCAATGATCAAAGAGGCGTATACAAGAGGTTTTAGAGAGAGAAAGAGTTAGAGTTTTGGGAACTTAGTGAGAGAAAATGAAAGTATTATTGTGAGCTCCAACTCTCTACCTTGGGAGGTAGAGAGTATTTATAGTCTTACACAAATCGCCACCTACGGGCTGTGGATCAGGCATACAGTGGGTAAAGACCCGTCCGTCCTCCACGGTGTTACTTAACTAAATACTACTTAACATTAAATAATCTACGACTACGAGCTTTCTAACGATTACATATACTTGAGGTGACCGACTCTTTAATAACTGGATTTACTAAATCCTAACAATCTCCCCCTAAGGGAGGTCACCTCAAAAATACATTGAATACAAACAGATATTACAATCAGATTGTTCTTGGATTCTTGTTAATGTTCTTAGCTCTGAAGTCGTAGTCATTGATTCATCATTTTTGCATGTTTGGTTAATCCAAGTGGAGGTCTTTAACTGATCCACGTGATAATGAGTTTTGAGCCAGCTTTGAGATCATCAGCTATCATAAATCTCTGACTCTTCCATTGTGATGTTGTGACATTTGGACCGACATGCTCACATTCTGGATCATGATATATTCTCATCAGAGTAGCGGAAGCTTTCGTTGATTCATGATATTGGCAGCAGCGTAGCAGAAGCATGGAGTGAAAATATCAGAGTCATTGATGCACTTATTACGATTTCTTTAGAGATGAATGTGTAGTGTGAGCATGCGGCTATGGGTTGACCGCTTCATTTCTGATCAGATGCAAACGTCGGGTGTACTTGTATACAACAGTTAGCAATAAAGCGCACGAAAGTGTCTTTGATCACTTTCGTTGAATTGAGGTACACGGCCCACGGTTCCCCGTTGATCAGTACAAGTACTGCCTATGACCAGGTATAATTCCGAAGAATTTCCTTGACAGGGTTTCGCAGCTGCTCTAGTTGTTCTCAAACCGGAATGTCTCAAAGAAGACAACACGGAGTGAGTGAACCAGAGAATTGAGATTCACTGATTGATGAAAAGAGATTTGAAAAACAGTCGTGTACCGCTCAATAGAAATTGTTTTTGCAATACAACGAAGGTTTTAATGAAAATCAATTATCAATCATAAACACCTTTTATTTTGAAGTATTAATAGACAGTCGATGTGTTAGAGAAAAGATTTTTAAACACAACAACCGGTTTTTCAAAGGTATCCGTCAATCCATAACCTGAACCAGGATTGATTCATAAATATGAATCACCCCATTGTTTCTGTTCAGTTGTCACATGGTTGATCTATTGGATAGATCTCACATGCCACCCACCAGGAGCTTGTTTGATGTTGGCTCCAGAAGGCTTTCCATCTTCATTGTGAATATGTTAGCATATCACTCAGATGTTCTGGCAATACCACAAGGATAGTGCGTAGGACTCATAATATATAATCTCTCTTTCCACATTGTGTGAAACAGAGAGTCTTCATAGACAGTGTCCTAATGAGATTTATTTGATGATCTCGTGGCTCTAGACTCAATTGTGCATATTTGGATCCTATGTCGGAGACTAGGGAGAGGGTCTCCTTCTTCAATATCAACAAACTCTAAGAGAAAGTCGATAGATAATGTCGGTTCCCCGTGAGAATGAAACAAGCCCTTTTAAGAGGAACTTGAGTAGCTTGGGAAGTTGTAGTGCAGTGCGTCACTGGGTCCATGACGTCTTGTCTTCAATACCGATGTTACCTTGGTAACCACCAGTAGCATATGAATTAAACCCGGTTTCTGCCCTAAGGTTGAATAAATGGAGGGCTATTTATTTTTACCCTTTTCACATTCAATTCTTTTTCATTCTTCAACCCCTTCAGTGCTTACCAAGACTTTATTACTAGAACCTTGTTGGGTTTATTCCAGTTCTAGCTCTATCTCAGTCCGCACTCTTCCCATATCTCACTTTTCTCCTTTTTTTCATCATACCTAAGGACTTCTACCCTATCTAGTGGATTGTCCCTGGGTAGATCCCTCCGGTTCTGGCGGATCATGGGAACAAATACTTAACCTTATCATCCTTATATCACCATACATAAAGTAAATTTGGTCAGTCTATTTGGTATTGTTCATCTGCCATTGGAACCAATTGAAAACCATTTGAAAATCAATCCAGATACTTGTGATATATTATCAAAGCATTTTGTACCTGAATTGTTTTTGATATTTTTAGAAAAAGAGCTCCCCCTCAACATGTGCATCATGTATTAGAAATCGTTTTAGCACACGGAGACAATAGGAAGAGTTAACTTCTTTGATTACCATTTCCTAAAAGATATCAACATCACTTCCCTGATTAAATCAAGTATATAAAGCATATTTGGGGAAGGATGAGGTTTTCACAATTTTGCTCCCCCTCAATATGTGCCTCGAGGTTTCAAAGATTTCTGCACATATTAGAAGGAACCTGCACTTAGAGACAAATCAATCACGTTTCAATTCTTTGTGGTTTAAAATAGAAGCTCCCCCTCAACATGTGCATGGAAAATTTGAAATCGTTTGGCACATGTGGGGAGGAAAGCTTGCTAAATACTTATGAAACCATTTATCGAATTATCATTTTAAATCCAATTTAAATCACAAATTCTCCCCCGATCACAATTTTCAAATCATTTGAGATTTGTGATCTCTGTAGATTTAAATTGATTTTGAAAGCTTTTGAGGAGAATTGTGACTTGATTATGAAAAACATTTTAACACATAAG
Source organism: Chrysanthemum seticuspe (assembly GCA_019973895.1). Lineage (NCBI taxonomy): Eukaryota > Viridiplantae > Streptophyta > Magnoliopsida > Asterales > Asteraceae > Chrysanthemum > Chrysanthemum seticuspe. The sequence goes on from BPTQ01000004.1 coordinate 96,162,670, forward strand.
GATCGGATTTTGAGACTTTACACTCCATTGATTAAACATGCATGATTATCTTTTGAAAACAATTGTATGACAAATAACCTTTTGATTTAATTGAAATCAGGGTAGATATTTTTGACAAACGTTAAGTCCAGATGATTTTCAAAAATAGAGTCCGGGTTATTCTACAAAGCAATTAGTTTTCATTAGATAATAAGTATTTGTTTATAGACTCAGAGCATGAGTTTTGAAAAATAAGATAAAGCATGGCTCTGTTCTTTCTTTGAAAAACGAGTTAATGCCTGAAATGACAATAAACCATAGTTTCACTTTCTCTCAAAAATATTTTTTGATTTTTTGAATTTTTTTTTATGAATATTCGAACAACATCTAAAGTCACATGTCATTCTTTGAATGATAGCACAAAGATCGTAGATATTTATCGAATCGAGAAAATCATGACAAAATGACAATATTTTTTTGGAATTTTTTTCCAATTTTTATGGATTTTTTGAAAGTTTTATATTTTTCTATTTGCTTTTTGAAGGTTTTGTAATTTTGTATTTTGCTTTTCGAAAAGATATTTACAAGAGATGGATGAAGAAAGACCTTTACTCCTCGTCTTCCTCTTGAAGACATTTGAGTGTTTCCGGTTGAAGACTCTTTAGACCAAGTCGTGGGAGGATAAACTCAAAACGTTCTCTAGGAAGAGCTTTGGTGAAGATTTCTGCTAACTGGTATTCAGTCCTCACAAAATAAAGTTCCACCACACCATTTTCTACTTGCTCCCTGATGAAATGATGTCGAATGTCGATGTGCTTTGCTCTTGAGTGTTGTACGTTGTTGCATGAGAGAGCAATAGCACTTTTATTATCACAATACAGAGGGATTTTGTTGAATTCAAAGCCATAGTCAGATAATTGGGATCTCATCCATAGGATTTGAGCACAACAAGATGACATGGCTATGTATTCAGCCTTTGTAGAGGAAATAGAAGTACTCATTTGCTTCTTTGAAGACCAGCTCACAAGCTTATCACCCAAAAACTGAGCACCTCCAGACGTACTTCGACGTGTATCTTGACATCCTGCATGATCAGCATCTGCATAGGCTGTTAGTGACATACCGGTGTCTTTCGAGTACCAAAGTCCCATATTGATTGTTCCTTGGAGATACCGAAAGACCCGTTTTACCGCTTCAAGGTGCTTTTTGGTAGGCTTAGCCTGATATCTAGCACACATGCAAACAGCGAACAAAATGTCTGGTCTACTGGTTGTGAGGTACATCAGGGATCCAATCATACTACGATATTTTGTTTGATCTACCATGATCCCTGGGTGGTCCTCATCCAGTTTAGTATGCTCTATCATGGGAGTGTCAACAGGGTCACTAGAATCAAATCCAAATTTCTTTAAAATCTCATTTGCATATTTAGATTGATTTATAAAAAATGCCTCCGGGACTTTGTGAAATTTGTAATCCCAAGAAAAATGACATTTATCCCATCATTGACATTTGAAATTTGGAACCCATTTCATTTTAAAAACGATCACATTCATTGGGGTCAGTCGAGGCAAAAATAACATCATCAACATATATTTGAACGTGAATTAAATGTTTGCCTGACTTTCTGGTGAACAATGTCGGATCAACTGCTCCTTTGCTGAATCCAGTAGATAGAAGAAACTTTGATAGCGTATCATACCATGCCCTTGGAGCTTGCTTTAACCCATAAAGAGCCTTCTTCAAACGATAGACGTGGTTGGCTGACGTATACGACTTCTTTAAGATCTCCGTTAAGAAACGCCGTCTTTACATCCATCTGATAAACTACCATGTTCTTACTTGCAGCATTAGCCAAGAAAATTCTGATTGCCTCGATACGAGCAACTGGTGCAAATGATTCTTCAAAGTCAATACCCTCCACTTGACGGTATCCTTTTGCAACCAATCAAGCCTTGTTCTTTAAAACATCACCATGCTCATCAAGTTTCACTTTGAAGATCCACTTTAGAGCAATGATCATAGCACAATCTGGAGAAGGTACTAATTCCCATACATCAAGTCGATCAAACTCATGAATTTATTCTTGCATGGCATTGAACCAGCTGTCTTCATTCATGGTAGTTTTAACATCTTTTGGTTCGACCTTAGAGAGTACGGAGTTGAAGAAGCACCATACGACATCGGTTGCAAATTGTTTTCGTGTAGATACTGGACGAGAGGGGTTTCCAATGATGTTTTCCAATGGATGATCATGTGTCTATTTTCTAAGGTGTTCATGTGGTTGTTGTTGAGGAACTGAAGTAGCAGAGTCGATATCTTCTGATGAAGATGGTTTTGATGATGATTCAGGAGCAAATATGTTTTCAAATGGGGTATCCTCAGGAGTAGCAAAGGCATTGACTTCATCATGGATGCCAGGAACAATTCCATGATGTACACTTGATGATTGATGATTTGTTGATGAGACAGAGTGATCAGCAGCAGGCGCTTCTTGACTTAATGATATTGAAACTGAAGGGTTGACTTCATTGACAGGGATAGGAGCAGCCTCTGTTGATGGAATTGACATGTCATTAGCATTTGCCTCATAGTGTTCATCAAACATTGGACCAAACAATTTCATTAAATCATCTTCTGATGGTGGTACATAAGGAGTTGTTGGTGAGGGATTAGAAACAAGAGTAGAACTGATAGGACTACTTGATGAAGGTTGAAATGCGGGTCCAGAACAGGATTGTCCTGGAGCCATTTGTCCGGACAGCTCATCGAACATGACGTGAATAGTTTCCATGACATCTCGAGTTCTTTTGTTATAGATTCGGTAACCCTTCTTGTTTGATGCATAACCAACAAAAACTCCAATGTCTGCTTTAGCTCTTAATTTACCTAAATCTTGACTGTCATTTGTTGGATAGCATAAAGCACCAAACACACAAAGGTAGGATAGATTAGGCTTTCGTTTATGGACAAGTTGATATGGAGTTTTTCCATGAGAGGTGTGTATAAGGGAACGATTTTGGGTGTAGCAAGCAGTGGCAATGGCTTCAGCCCATAGAAACATTGGAATCTTTGAATAAATTAGCATTGTTCTTGCGGCTTCCACAAGAGTTCGATTTCGTCTTTCAACTACACCGTTCTGTTGAGGAGTCCGTGGAACACTTCTTTAATGACTGATTCCAACACTTTCATAAAACTGAATTAAGTCTTTGTTAACAAATTCTGTGCCATTGTCTGTTCGAACAATTCTAACTGTTTTGTTGAGTCGAACCTGAAGCTGTTTGATAAGTTTGATGATGACATCTGAAGTTTCATCCTTTGTCCTCAAAAACTTTACCCAAGTAAATCGAGAGTAGTCATCAACAATGACTAGAATGTATTTCTTCCCATTTATCGTTTGCACTCTTATTGGTCCGCACAAATCCATATGAAGGGTATGAAGAACTTCCATTACTGAGTTTGTGGGTTTTGGTTTGTAGGCATATTTCGTGCTTTTTCCCAATTGGCAAGCTGAACAAAGATGATCTTTTTCATATTTTAATCTGGGTAAGCCTCTGACAAGATCCTTTCTGGAAAGGTTATTAATGGTGCCGAAGTTCAAGTGATTGAGACGACGATGCCATAACCATGACTTTGTTTTAGAAGCCTTTGACAGCAAGCAGATTGGAGAGGACTTCATCATGTCTTCGAAAGAGATGGTGTATAGATTAGAACCACGAGTACCTCTTAATAATTCCACACCATCAAGTTCTCTAACGAAACATGTATGTTTTCTAAAGGCCACTTCTAGATCGGAATCACAGAATTGACCAACAGAGAACAAGTTATGACCAAGACCTTCCACATAATATACCCTGGAAATTACACTTTTACCAACCACATAGTCTCCATAACCCATAATTGCTCCAAAATGGTCGTTCCTAAATCTAACAGTCCCGATGAATTTACTCACGAAGTTCATGAGCCGCGAGCGATCTCCAGTCATATGCTTGGAACAGCCTAAGTCCAGGTACCACAAAACGATTTGAACGATCTGCAGTTGAACACAGACAAGAATCGATAACTGGATAATTGGGAACCCCATGCAAAAATGGGTTCCACTTGGTTAGTAACATTGATTGGAACACCTACATCAGAAGTAGAAACAATGGAATCAACAGAAATAGATGCAGTGCTAATGTCCGTATTCGACCTATTCAAAGTATGTTCACTTTTTAAGGGAATAGTTCTACCAGTAGGCATCTATTTTCTAGTGGGCATTGTTTTAGCAAATTGAGGGCAGAACTCATTAACCTTACGGCTAGAAGGTATCCATTGATAACCTATTTTACTAAATATTCTTCCTGTGGGTTTCCACTGTTTTCTAACTTTCTTTTGCCTTTGCCTTTTAGCCTTTTTAGCTTGATTTATAACATTAACAATTTTAACTGGGCATTTGACAGCATTAGACAAAACATTCACACCACATTCATGATTAATAACAGAATTCAAGCAATCGTCATTACATGGTTTGCGAATAGTAGCAGAATTCGAATTAATTACAGTACGCTTATAGCTAATACTAGAATCAACACGATTCGTTTTATTCAACTCAAACTTAATATTCCTAGGGTGATCTTCTACTCTCTTCTAATGCACACTCTTAGCTTGCGAGGTCCTATCTTGCTTGGTATCGCCTGGAGGCTTTGACCCGCTAGCTTTTATGTCACTTATTACTCCTGTAGAGGGAATTATGGGAACATTAGTTGGTTGATCTACTTTTTGCATTCCTGAACTAGACGTGAAGGGATCTGAATTACTTGAAGGCACATTAGTGTTCACTTTCTTAATACTGGGCATAGAATCGTTTGTATGCTTGGCACTAGGAATAGAACAAGGCATCACAACTTTACCTTTCGCACCTAAGGATTTAGGACATGTTGCAATTAAACATTCTAGCAGCTCCTGAGATCGTTTGGCCTGAATGCAAGCAAGCCTAATTTCTCTATCAAGAGGCTTATTTATGAAATCCTCTTCCACAATCTCACGGAGACATTCTAGACTATCCTTAAGGTGAGCACAATAGTTGTGAAACACAGGTTCATTATTCCTAAGATGAGGAGGAATGTATTTAACAGTCACAGTATATTTGCAGTCTGAGGATGACTTTGATGCAACATTCTCATTAAAGACAAGTGGCAGTTTCCCTTTTTCCTGACTCCTCAGATTCTCAATATCTTTTTGTAAAGAAGTTATTTTTTCGTTGTTTTTGTCACGAGTGACTTTCATTGAATCATATAACTCTTTAAAGTGTCGTTTAAATTTTTCATTTTCTTCTAGAAAACTCTCGTTTTCTTTTTGTAAAGCATTAACTAAGTTTTGATGATGAAAAGTTTAAGAATACTGAGAATCTAAAGGAGGAGGCATTTGGGAGCCAGTCACATTGTTCTTTTCACCCTTTAATTGAGAGATTTGGGCTTTCAACTTTCTGATCGTGTTACAATGAGCTTGAATCTGTTCGTCACGTTTATTTATCTGAAAAACTGCATCAAACTACGGAACATCTGAGGATGTCTTGATATTTGAGGTTTTGACATTTTCTTTAAGATGTTGATATTTTAGTTGTAAATCAAAATGTTCAACTTCTAGTTTAGAAAGATGTTTTACCAAATTATCGTGATCATCCTGATCAATTTTCTCACTTAGTTCTGAGTTTTTGTTTTCAAGCTCAATGACACAATCATGGGAAACTTTCAATGCAATAGATAATTCATGAAATCGAGAAGCAATAATAGAGTGCTTAGTAACAGTATAAAACACATCTTGAGCAACACAACTTGAAATCAAATTCTCATTTAAGATGTGCAAGTTCTTCCTTTCAACTTCATTATATTTGAGTTCCTGTTCATAATCATTGACTTCAACTATCATTGCATCAAATTCCTTTTCCATTTCTTTAATATCTGAATTTATCCCTTTTTGAAGACTCTCAAATTGACCTTTTAATTGTTTGAAGAAAGGCATGACCTCAGTTAAATAACATTCTTTAGTTTGCTCAAAACCCCTTTCCCCCTCAGTTATCCCTGTAGGTGTGATTCTCTTCTTACATGTTTTCTCAAAACCAACAAACAACTGATAAACAACATACAGGCTGATTAAGGTCTTGCTATTAGTGGCAATAGATCTAGGAACTAGATGCATGGGTGTATTTGGAGGATACACAGTAGCTGCAGACATTTTCCTAAGGGGAGTGTTTGTTTCAACAAGTACATTAACTTTTAGCTTATCCATATCTTTCTTCCAAAAGATCTGTTCTGGGGTTAATTGAGTTTGAGGCTTAAACATGTTCAAGGATATCCAATTTTCCTTAGTGTAATCATGGGGTTTGATCGTTATGTTATTCTCTTTACACGCAGGATCATTACGCTTCTTATTCATTTTCTCCCTAGATGCATCATCTAGTTTTCTATCTTCCTCAGTGCACTCAATGCAACTAGGTTTCTGTCTAGGTTTAAGAATCTCATTTCCATCATCGATTACATTTTGAGCAGCTTTTGCTATCTTACCATACTCAGGGTTGGATTCCTTTATAATGGGGGTACTGTGCTTATTGCTGAGAACTTTATGCTTAGTGATCATATGAGCAGTCTGAATGGTATTCCCTTGTACGTACAACTTATTTTCAAGCATGTTTTTCAAGGTTTTTAGATTAGAAAAATCATTCAAAAGTTTTGATTCCTTAGCACTGAATTCTTGCTTAAGCATTTTAACATTTTCTTGAAGTTCTTGTTTTTGCTTAGCAATTTTAGAAAGCTTTTCATGTAAGGAGTTTAACTCTTGTTTTAATACTTCTTCTCTAAAATTACTTTTTCTAATAATTGTACGCATTTGGTCATCCATTTCCTGCTCACGGGTGGTTAACTCAAACTTAGCATGTTGTCCATAAATAGCAACTTGTTCTTTATAGGCATTCAGTTCAGAAATAACAGACTCATCATGGGCACATGCAGTGTATTCATAAAAAATATAGTCATCATTGACTGCAGAAGATGCATCACTTGGTACAGTCTCACTTTCACTTTGTTTCACATATTGATCATATGGGACAATATTGATATTACCCATATTTTCAATATCTGACTCAAAAGTTTCAGTTGATTGTACTTTGTCATGTATCTTTTGCTCATCAACATCATCGTATAGTTTTAATACCTCTGAGATGATTGCTTCTTTGGATGGAATAGCTTGCTGTGGTGAGGGGACCTTTGGAGAGACCATTGGAGAAATGCTAGCCATGAAAATTGTCTGTGCAGTAGGTTCATCATCAACATCAGAGTCGTATGTATCACAGTCGGCGACTTGAAAGGCATTCTGATGATTTTGACCTATCTCCTGAATTGGTTGCTCATCCACATCTGCATCATATGTCTTGGCATTGCCCTCAGCAAGAAACAACAGCTCCTCTTCATCCAACACAGCTCCATTATCCTGAGCTTGCACAAGTAACATCTTGTCTTTGAAGTACTCTGCATTTTGAAGGCGTTTTGGAGAAGTGCAGTTCCTTGCTATGTGTCCATCACGACCACGGTTGTAGCACTTAATTGGCTTAGCTTAACCCTGATTTGGATTCCTTCCACGATTCTGATTTGTCACATATCCTCTACCAACTCCCCCTCTTCCATGTTCATACTGTCTTTCTTGAACTGGTTGCACCATAACCTTCCCATCTCTGACAGTAGCTTGATTGTTGGATTGGATGCTGTTCTGAGGTTATTGTTGGTGTGTGGGAGAGAGTTCATGTTTTGACTAACCATGAGAGACAGTTGATTGATGAAGTTTTCCATGAATGTGTTTAGGTCAGGAGGCTTATATGTTGGATCAGGGATGAGCTTGTAATTACCATTACCCATGGATATGACTTGAGAAGCTTTGGTGGTAATTCCAACATTGGTGTAAAAAGTTGTAGAGTCATTTGACGAACTTGTTTCTCCCTGGTTGGTTTTAAACTGTTCAAGAATCCTTTTTTCAAACATAGCATGTCTCTCATTTTGAAGAAGAAAGGCATACAGTTGCTCATAGTTTGTATTCTTCAATCCTTTGGTTAGCTTCACAGAGGTGACAAACTTATGCCATTCGGGATTCATGTTGTTCACAAACTTTGAATTTAGCTGAATGTTTGACATGGTCATTTTGATGTTCCTCATATCATTCACAAGCTTATGGAATCTCACGTAGTACTCATAGACACTCTCATCTGGTTTCATCTTGAAATGCTCAAACTCATCATACAATTGTGATTCTCTGTCTTCCTTGGTTAATTCAGAACCTGAGAGAAGCATCTTGACATTATCTCAAACTGCCTTGGCTTCAGTGTTGTGATTGATATCCTTGTAGATGTCTTTTGGAAGACCCTGAAGTATAATGTTAGAAGCCCTGATGTCAGCATCGAATTTATTTTTCTCCTTATCATTGAGCTCATCATACGTCTTTGGTCTGTCTAATCCATAGATCATTGTTCCATCTGCAGCTGTATCAATTAAGTCTCTTGTAGTCTCAATCTGATAAGGTCCTTCATCAATGGATTTGAGAATGTTGACCCCATTTTCCTTTCCATGACAGTACAATCTGATTCGTTGAGCCCAAGAGTCGTAGTCAGTTCTGTCAAGCATAGGTGGACGAGTATCTGAACCAGCTGCTTGAACATCCTCAGCAACAGTGGAGATGATTGTAGGTACGTTGGTAGACATGTTAACAGATTACACGGGATTTTATAACTCTATGATTAAAGCGGGAAATAGATTCTTTCACGGGATTTTACTAAATCAAGATAAAACCGTATTACAAACAAAAACCAACCAAGTTGCTACGAATTCTTGAACCAAGTCGCTAATCACCAAGTCGCTAAGTACCAAGTCGTTGGACTCAAGTCGCTAATGCACCAAGTCGCTACACAGTCAAGTCGCTAAAGAGCAACTCGCTAAGGTCCAAGTCGCTAACACCAAGTCGCTAAGCACCAAGTTGCTAGACACAGTTAAGTTGCTAAAGAACAACTCGCTAAGATCCAAGTCGCTAGTATCAAGTCGCTAACAAGTTACACTACAACTCGCTAACAATTTCTGAAGCAAGTCACTAACCTCACCAAGTCGCTAGCCGTAGTGGAGAATCCACTAACTTGTACTATTTGTCGGCTTGTCTCAATAGACAAGTCGCTAGGCTCAAGTCGCTAACAACTAACACTGTAACTCGCTAACTTTTACTGAAGCAAGTCGCTATGATGAAAAATACTACGAGAACCAAGTCGCTAGCAAGAAAAACTTCAAAAACACACTTTTCAATCCAAAACAAGCTCAACCACAGTGATTCAAGCTTACCAAATCAAATCCCAAGCACTTACAATGATTCTTAACACAAAACTACACCCAAAATTCAAACTTTAACACAAGAAATGATCCAAATGATGCAAAAACCACTAAACTTTTTCAAACTCAAAAACCATCTAAAACCACTAGAAATCCAAGGATATGTAAGAGAGATGATCAAACTATGGCTCTTGATACCAATTGTTGCATCTTGGATTTCACAAACACACTAAACCAATGATCAAAGAGGCGTATACAAGAGGTTTTAGAGAGAGAAAGAGTTAGAGTTTTGGGAACTTAGTGAGAGAAAATGAAAGTATTATTATGAGCTCCAACTCTCTACCTTGGGAGGTAGAGAGTATTTATAGTCTTACACAAATCGCCACCTACGGGCTGCGGATCAGGCATACAGTGGGTAAAGACCCCGTCCGTCCTCCACGGTGTTACTTAACTAAATACTACTTAACATTAAATAATCTACGACTACGAGCTTTCTAACGATTACATATACTTGAGGTGACCGACTCTTTAATAACTGGATTTACTAAATCCTAACAGTTTTTGAAAGGAAATTCCAACAGGAGTGAAGGCTTTTTCACTTTGATTGTTATTTGTGGATTTAGTGAGTTGATCTTCTCCTAGGACTCTCTTTCTAGTACTAGGAATAAGATTGACAGACTCATAAACTCTAAGATTTTTGGCGGTCCAACTTTCAATTATGAGCTTTTCTTTCTTAAGATCCTCTTGAAGAGCATGATTTTGTTTTAAAAGTTCAGTGTTGTGAATTTGAAGTGTGAAAGCTTCAAGTTTAGCTTGTTTTAAAGCAAGAAGTTCATCTCTACACTTATTTTATTCAAAAGCGAGTTTATTGTATTTTGAAAAAAAATTTAGTCTTTCCTCTTCAACATACTTAAGATCCACATCAAGGTAACTTAAATAAGATTGCCAATCAGAATCATCATCCATATATAGTAAAATATTTTCTTCATCCCAATCAAAGGAAACATCTTTGTTCTTTCCCTAAGAGAGTTTAGATATATGTGTGGACTAAGGGGTTGATGGTGCAACCTTAAGGAGTGCAAGTTTAGCTTTAGCTTTTCTATACTTAGCTTCAAAGTCTTTTTGATCGTTTTGATTAGTTTTGTTTTGAAAATGTTGAGAAGACTCAAGCATTTTTGGTTGAAACTTGCTAGTTCCTGAGGAGGAACTGTTTCCAGAAAATTTGTATGAAGGTTCTGAAGTGGTTTTAGAAAAACAGTCTTTTACAAAGTGATCCCTTTTACAACACTTAAAACATTCAGTGCTTTCATTTGCTTTGGAACCAGAAAAGTTTGACTTATTTCTTTTGATAAAACGCTTTGAGTTTGCAAGGAGTGCCCTTTCTTGATATTCAGTTTGTAAGTCATTTAGGTATTCCTCACTGGTTTTTTCATTAGCCTCATCATCAGAGTTTTCTTGAAAATCTTGTACAACACCATTTGAATAGAATGCAGTTGATATGTGTGCAACGATCAAGGCCTTTTTGGTTTCTTGAGCCATTTTTGAATCAGGGTATCTCCTAGAGATTAAGTTGTCTTCATTGAAAAACTTCCCATAGATTTCAAGGAGCTCAAAATTTTGAATGTGATTAGCTAAGACCTTGAGAGAAGCTTAACCACTTCTCAGGGAGACTGTTGATAATGCCAACATTCATCTCATTCTTAGACAGGGTGACACCATCATTGGACAGCTCATTGAGCAGTGTATTATAACGGGTATAGGTTTCTGAGAGACTTTTAGAATATTTGGCTCTGAAAGTGTTATACTCAAGTTTCAGGTTCATTATCATGTTTTCTTTGGTATCTGAGGGACCCTCATAAATGTGAACCAAGTCAGTCCAAGTTTGTGTGGTTGTTTTAAGGTTAATGACTGATTCCATTATATCGTCATGGATACATGATATAATGAAGCTTTTGAGGCGTTGGTCCTGATTGACCACCCTTCTCTCATCAGGAGTCCATTGAGCTTCATGCTTGGGTAAACCTTCAGCAATTTTAGGGACAAATGGACCATAATTAATACATTTGATGTAGTATGGTTTCATTCTTATTAAGTATCAACGCATGCGCTTTTTCTACTTATTGAATTTTCCAACTTCCAGTCGGGGAGCAACAGCTGAATAACTTCCTCCCTTTTGGTTGACTAGTTGGGGCACATCACTATCAGCCATGGTAGGACTTTGATTTTAAAAACTTTAGAGACTCTGTGATTAAAAGTTTTATAAACCAGAGGCTCTGATACCACTTGTTGTTCCCTTTAATCTTGGTTAGAATTAAATACAAGTTAATCTATCCAAGCTCCACGACTTAGCAATGTTGTTTGAAAAATAGTTTAACAAGTTAAAAATGTGAAGTAAAATAGACAAGAGTTTTTCAACATTTATATTATTATTATGAAGTTAATCAAAGAATATATTACCCAAGTGCTTGCAGAACAACACTTGGGATTAAATGACAATGTATGGTGTACTCCTCACCATACATTAAAGGGAACAACAGAGGCTCTGTGATTAAAAGTTTTATAAACCAGAGGCTCTGATACCACTTTTTGTTCCCTTTAATCTTGGTTAGAATTAAATACAAGTTAATCTATCCAAGCTCCACGACTTAGCAATGTTGTTTGAAAAATAGTTTAACAAGTTAAAAATGTGAAGTAAAATAGACAAGAGTTTTTCAACATTTATATTATTATTATGAAGTTAATCAAAGAATATATTACCCAAGTGCTTGCAGAACAACACTTGGGATTGAATGACAATGTATGGTGTACTCCTCACTAAATTTAAGCTAAGCTTAAGTACAACTATGTTAACCAACTGAGCTAATCTCAGGGACTTAGTTATATTTGGAAGTGTAAAGGCCTTAGAATGTCTAAGCATTTAGTGCACAAGCTTAACCCTTTTACTCTACCTTATGGGTGTTATTTATACAAGTATAGAAACCTTTTTCCTAAAAGACAAGACTGACATAAGCTTCAGATGACAAAATACCTTATGTATTTTGTCTCTATTATACAAAGCTATTTCTAGTAAGGAACATGTTTGCTTTCCTTGTGTCAGTGTTGACATACTATTGGTCTTTTATCCATTTAGGGTAAGTTGACCTTTGCAGATAAGGACACTCTCTTATCCTTCAAACTTATTGATACGCGTACAACGCGTGTTCGGGGTCAAAGTAAACTTCCTTTTCTTCGAGCAAGTTTTTCAACTACCTAGGCAGTGAACCTAATCGTTGTAGTGTAGTATTAGGGTAAGCCTCGGGATTGATATCGTTCTCTAGGGGAATAGGAACTCTAGTGAGAAATTACTACGCTAAGGTTGGGGTTGAGGAAGATTATTTTTTTATCTTTTTTATATTTTTTTAGAAAATAAAAGGTACAATCTCGGGGTATGGATTTGGAGGGTGGTACTTCTACCGATTACTCTACTTATCTAATTATCTAATCTACGGGGTAGTCTATGTCTATTGATGTGTGCTCATATGATGATTAAAAATGTGTCTACCTAGATACTATTACTTCCTAGTTATCTTTTATTGATGGCTGAATTGTCACGTCCTTATTCTTAACGCGTTGTGTCTTTTAAGGTCGTATGGTATGCTTTTCTCCCTAACTCATTGAGAATACCTTAAGGTTATTGCCTACAAAATCTCTAGGATTCATAAACTAACTCTAAGGTTATCTTTGGATTTTTAGCCTACAATTACTCTAGGCGATTATAAACTAAGGTTCACAAAGATTACTCAAGCATTAAAAACACAACGATGGCCTATTGCAATCCTAAGCCAATTACAATTAAGATAAGAGACAACCAATCAATAATTAATAACTAGGTTTTATGGATCTAGGCAAACACACAAGTAAATTAGCCGGACATGGTAAACATGCAAGCATATACACATACAATCGAAGACATAATGAAATCAATGAATTAAATAACTTATCTTGATGTAAAATAGGGTATTAGAACCCTAAGATACTGCCCAAACCGGACAAAAGTCGTTTTAGGTTTTTACTCCACAAATCTACCTCTCTAAAAGTCTGAAAATCGAATTCTATATATAGAGTTACAACTGCGACGAAGTCACCTTTTAATTGTGATGCCGTCAGATCGCCGCCATTAGGGCCAACTTTGGGACGGCGTCACGTTGTGGTCGTGACGCCGTCAGCTTCAACTTCTGACGCCGTCTGAATCTGGTTCTAGGCCGTCTGAGGGAAAAGGTCTTCGTGAAGCCCTACTTTTCAAAGCCTGACGCCGTCAGGTGCAAAATAGCAATTTCACTCCTGAGCCGTCACAATTATAGGGACGGCGTCGCTCTTTGTTTGTGACGCCGTCGGGTGCACTTCCAGCAGCTTGAGTGTCTTGATCTTGACTTTAGCCATTTTCTTCACATATTCACGCCTTTTCGTTCAAATAAGCATCATTCCAGCATTTTGCCTTCAAGAGACCTAAAAAGTGAAAAGGAACGAAATTAAGCAGTGACGGATATAAAAGTGGTCGATTAAGGGTTTAAATGACCCCTCAAAAGTGTACCTTTTAAATCCCTATCACTTATCCCGCTTTATCCCGCCTTTACTTCAGTATTCATGTCTTCAGGCTTTACATCTTCAGTCTTAATAGTTCATGAGGAGTCTGGGGATTTAGTGAGCTATTGTCATTACTCACTGAATCCATCATCTTCTCCTTTGGCATTCACTGAGTCTCGCCTCACTGAATGGAAAACCTTTCTTCATAGGCTTGTCCTGAGCTTCTTATAGATGACTCATTGAACAATTGTTCATTTAGGGACTTGCGTATGATTAAGTTTATTAAACACTTAGGTTATTTTATCTTCAAATCCTTGTTTCAGTGAGTTTGGGAATTTAATAACCCAACAGAAGACTCATTTGACTGAGAGGATTCAGTGTTTGATCCTCTTCTGGCATGAATAATCATGTCATGTCCTGAGGTATCATGTGTTGGGTCACCACAAATATCACAACAGGGATACAATAGACAGTCATCAATGTGATGGTCATTGAATCCACATTGTGTGTAGGGTGAAAAAGGCTTAGCATTTTGTCTAAATGCTTGCTTGGAAGATGAAGCATACTAAAAGGGTTGAATCTTGTATTTTGCTTGTGCATTCAGAGATGCAATGTGAGGTTTGTGATCTGAGGTTCTGTGATCTTCCTTATTGCAAATCATGCAAAATAGAATCTTATAGTAATCATCAGTTGTGTGATTTGTATAATTGCATAATTCACATTTCATTGAGGGTTTTGGTGTTGTTTTAGGTTTGGTATTGCTTGAGGTAGCTGGTTTGGACTCTTAAATCTTGGATTGGGGAGCTTTTTCAGAGGATTCTAATTTCTCACTCAGCTTCCTAACAAGTTCAGCCAACTGATAAAATTTAGAATCAGTGTCATTAGTCCTTTCATCAAGGTAGGGATCGAAGGTTTGGAAGATTCAGTAGAAACTGAGTCTTTGTTTTGGTTATTGGAAGGTCTTTTCAGGATGGTTCGTCCAAGTCCTGATCTCTCTTTTGAGAGTGTTGGGAATAGACCAAGGGTGTGAGGTCTGAACTGGGTGAGGCTCCCTGAAGGACTTTTAATGGAGGTAAAGGTGTGTGGGTTTCTGATTCAGGCTCATTGATGGGCTCATTTTGATTGGGTTCATCAGTGACTCCAAGCATTTTTTTGATAGCCTAACTTTCAGGTTCCAAGATTTTTCCAGTGTTAAAGTTAGGGAACTTACTGTCTGGGTTGACTCTCTCAACCTAGTCACTGGATTTTGGTTTTAATTCTTTTTCAAAAGAAATGCCAGCAGGAGTGAAAGCTTTTTCACTTTGATTGTTACTTGTGGACTCAGTGAGCTGATCTTATCCTAAGACTCTCTTTTTAGTGCTAGGAATAAGATCGTAGACAGACTCATAAACTTTAGGATATTTAGTTGTCCAAATTTCAATAATGAGATTTTCTTTCTTAAGTTCCTCTTGAAGAGCATAATTTTGTTTCACAAGTTCAATGTTTAGAATTTTAAGTATGACAACTTCAAGTTTGGCTTGTTTTAAAGCAAGAAGTTCATTTCTACACTTGTTTAATTCAAAAGTGAGTTTATTGTATTTTTAAAAAAGATTTAATCTTTGCTCTTCAACAAACTTAAGATCCACATTAATGTAACTTAAATAAGATTGCCAGTCAGAATTATCATCCATAGATAGTAAAATATTTACCTTTCTCATGGTGATGTTGACCCATTATCCATTTCTTGCATGACTCTTTCCAACAGTCAGCTTTTCACCTTCTGCAAGTGCCATCAGTGCACTTACTCTTACTTCATTATTAGAGAAAACATCTTCTTCATTCCAATCAAAGGTTTCAGCTACAAGCCCTTTTTTCTTTACCTGAGAGAGTTTAGAGCTCTGTGTGGACTGAAGAGTTGATGGTGCAGCCTCATGGAGTGCAAGTTTAGCTTTAGCTTTTCTATACTATGCTTCAAAATCTTTTTTATCCTTTTGATCAGTTTTGTTTTGAAAATGTTGAGATGACTGAAGCATTTTTGGTTGAAACTTGCTAGTTCCTGAGGAAGAATAGTTTTCAGAAAATTTGTATGAAGGTTCTGAAGTGGTTTTTGAAAAACAGTCATTTGCAAAAGGACCCTCTTTACCACATTTAAAACATGCAGTGCTATCATTTGCTTTGGAACCAGAAAATTTGACATGTTTCTTTTGATAAAACGTTTTGAGTTTGCAAGGAGTGCCCTCTCTTGAAATTTAGTTTGAAAATCATTTAGGTATTCCTCACTGGTTTTTTCATCTGCCTCATCATCAGAGTTTTCTTGAAAATCTTGCACAACACCATTAGAAAAGAATGTAGTTGATATGGGTGCAATGGTCAGGGCCTTTTTGGTTTCTTGAGCCTTTTTGAATCAGGGTATCTCCTAGAGATTAAGTTGTCTTCATAGACAAACTTCCCATAGATTTCAGGGAGCTCAAGATTTTGAATGTGATTAGCATTTTTGAGACCCTGAGAGAAACTTAACCACTTCTCAGGGAGACTGTTGACAAAGCCGACATTCATCTCATGCTTAGACAGGGTGACACCATCATTGGACAGCTCATTGAGCAGTGTATTATAACGGGTATAGGTTTCTGAGAGACTTTCAGAATCTTTGGCTCTGAAAGTGTTATACTCAAGTATCAGGTCCATTATCTTGTTTTCCTTGGTATCTGAGGGAACCTCATAGCTATAAACCAAATCAGTCGAAGTTTGTTTGGTTGTTTTACAGTTAATGACTGATTCCATTATATCGTCAGTGAGACAGGATATAATGATGCTTTTGAGGCGTTGGTCCTGATTGACCACCCTTCTCTCATCAGGATTCCATTGAGCTTCAGGCTTGGGTAAACCTTCAGCAGTTGTAGGGAAAAATGGACCATCATTAATACACTTGATGTAGTATGGTTCCATTCTGGTTA
Organism: Chrysanthemum seticuspe; assembly: GCA_019973895.1. Lineage (NCBI taxonomy): Eukaryota > Viridiplantae > Streptophyta > Magnoliopsida > Asterales > Asteraceae > Chrysanthemum > Chrysanthemum seticuspe. Next base: position 96,179,483 of record BPTQ01000004.1, read on the forward strand.
AATAGCAAAGCATGCGCTTTTTCCACGTATTGAATTTTCCAACTTCCAGTCGGGGAGAAACAACTGAATAGCTTCCTCCCTTTTTGTCGACTAGTTGAGGCATATCACTATCAGCCATGGTAGGATCTTGATTTAAAAAACTTAAGAGACTCTGTAATTAAAAGTTTTATAAACCAGAGGCTCTGATACAACTTGTTGTTCCCGTTAACTTGGTTAGAATTAACTACAAAGTTAATCTATCCAAGCTCCATGGCTTAGCAATGTTATTAGAAATTCCTTGTTAAAGTATAAACATAAAGTAAAAGATAGTTTTTTCAACGTTTAATTCTATTTGCAATTAACAAAGAATTATACCCCAAGTATTTGTGGAACAACACTTGGGATTAAATGACAAGTATAGTAATTCTCCTCTCTAAACTTAAGCTAAGCTTAAGTACAACTATGCTAACCAACTGAGATATTTTCAGGACTTAGTTGTATTTGGAGGAGAGAAAGGTGTTTGTGAATGTCAACGCACTAAGTGCATAAACTTGTCAACCTTTATACTCCTACTTATGATCCTATTTATACACAATGGTTTACAACCATTATTGAAAAATACAAAGATGACCTAAGCTATTTTGGACAAAATACTTGTGTATTTTGTCTCTTTTACACTGTCTACTTTAGGAATGGGACAACGGTGCTTTTTGAGTAGCAGTGATGACACTGATCTTGTCTTTAGCCTTTCAGGGAAAGTTTGACCTTTGCTTGATAAGGACTCCCCCTTAGTCGCTTCAAACTTATATCGCCTTGTCCCGCCTTTACTTCAGTCTCTTCGGTCTTTATGTCTTCATTCTTCATAGTAGTTAAGGAGACATAGAGTTCAGTGAGATATTGTCATCACTCACTGAACCCATCATCTTCTTCTTTTACTCGGTTATCATTCACTGAGTTCCTCCTCACTAAATGGAGAACCTTTCTTCTTAGGCTCGTCCTGAGCTTCTTAAAGATGACTCACTGAACAACTGTTCATTCAGTGACTTGCGTATGTTTAATGTTACTAAACACTTAGGTTATTTTATCTTCAAATCCTAGTTTAAGGGTGTTTGGGAATTCACTGACCCAACACCAATGACTCCCATAATTCTTTGGCAGTATTGGTCTTGCAGTACACGTTGTAGAAAGAGTCCACCAAACCATTCATAACATAGTTGTGCCACAAGAAGTCTGAATGTTTCCATGCTTCCATGGCTTGAACAATCTATTGTATAGAGGATTGACCTTCTCTAAGAGGTTCCACATGAGGTGGATTCTCTTTTAAGAACTGCGCAAGGTTCAAAATAGTGAGATAGAAGAACATCTTCTGTTGCCACCTCTTAAAATTCCGCCCATTGAATTTCTCTTGTTTCTCAGCATGATTAGCAACCGTGTTAGTAACTGCCGCACCAGTTACGTTCACAAGAGTAGTCACAGGAGTAACTTGAATTGTCATACTGAAAGATCAAATCAACGCAAACAGTTAAGAGAACTGTTATAAAATCGGTATTTAAGAAACTCTATCATGATTTCTTAAAACATGTACCAAATCTGCTTCAAAGAAACTCAATCTTGGTTTCAATGAATCTAGATAAAATTAAACCAAATAAATAATCAAATTAAATAGATCAGTTTAAAAGAAACACAGTCTTGGTTTCAATATAAACTGATAAAATTAACTGCTTACAAAATCGTTTTAGATCTGTACACCCAATCTGTTAATTAAAATCATGTTTCTTAAACTGGTTCTCCAAAGAAACTCATAGTGGTCTAAGTTTAGACAGCATATTGTAGGAAACGATATACACTTTTTATTTAAAAAAAATCAGATTACAATGAATATAATTAACAGTAAATAACATATTATTAAATAGCAGACAAAAAGGGGTAGAAGTAGAAGACAAACACTATGAACGATAAATAAACGAAAGTAGTAAAAGTCGGTCAAGGCACGAGGCTCGTGTTTAACACGATTCTCTTAAAACTGATTCGTCTTCTGTTTTCCAGGGTACAACGGCCAATGCTGATGTACAGTTGGACTTGACAAACTTGCCTGAAAGATCACAGAAAGCTGTGCGTTTCTGATCGAATGAGTTTTTGGAAAAACGTGAATAGGAGTTTTGTTGTTTCTGTGTTGAAAACTGAATGAGTAGAGGTTTATTTTATAGCCTAAACCTGTCTTGGTCACCAAGACAAAATATCAGCTAAAATATAAACGATTTGCAAATCTGTTAAAACAATAAACACAATTTGATATCTTTTATTATTCACACAAATATTTTGACTTCTTCACTAAGTTTCAATCTATTCCTAAAGTAGATTGATACAAAATTGGAAACTTGGAACCCGAACCTGCAGCAAAAAGATATGCGCACAGGCGAATTTTTGGAGTTGCATTCATGTCCGCAGGTCTCGCGGGCTCGCATGAGTTCAGAAGCTTTGAACCCATATCCTGAAATATGCACCCACCCCTTGCGCGCGCGTAGGTGTTGGAGTAAAACCAACCAATTATTTTTAAAGGCAATACAAAGATTTCTATATAAACAAGCATCCACTTCTTGTTTTGGGCGATGTAGGATACTCTCCCATTTTCCATTTTTTTGTGTTTCAACTGTCTCACTTTGAGACACGATATCTCATTCATATTAACTCCATTTTTGACACATTTTAGCTCGTTGCGAAGCTCTCGTCAAAAAGAAAGCAAAGCTAACAAAAAAATAAATATATATAACATATACATATATTAAATAGTGTTCAGATTTTGTAAATACTCATTTTGCAAAAACCATTTTTCCAACACATATATTGAAAACCTAAATCCTTTAAACCAATAAGGCGCCCTCATTATATCCTCGATGGAGATCAAAGCGGGTTTGAAGAAGACGTTGGTAATCAGGTTTGAAGATGAGGATAACCGCCCCACTCTAAACCCACCTCGTTGTAATCCCTAATTAAAACAACTAAATAAATAGACAGCGACACCCTCTTTCTTTTTCCCTGCAAAAAAGCCACTTACATTTTCCTCATCAATGGTTGCTCCCTAAACCCCTACCCCCATTATTATTACTGAATTACTGCAAACTTATCATATTTCAGAAGAAAAAAGCTAAACACTATCTTGGTATGCTACACTATTTTTCTCATATATAAAAATAATCTTTCTATACATATACCTACATGTTATTTCTAGATTATCTACATGGGATTATGGACAATTTATTCTAAAACACATTTCTAGATTATATATTTGGTTTGCTAGTTTGTTTCTTGATATTTAATGCACTAACTTTTTTTATTTATGGTTTTATGAATTTATATACATGCGTGAACATGTGTGATGTACACATGCATCATATATTATGATGATTTAATTTAATAAAATGACCTTAAATGCTAAAAGCAAAGCAGAGGCTTTTGTGCTGTATTTAAGGTGTGTTGTTGTTTCAGTTTTCAGGTTCATATTTTTTTTAAGAAAATGGGTCATGGTAACAACAAGCAAGGTGAAGGTGCTATTGTGCCAATGGAATTGAATGGTGGAAATGAGGAAGTTGAGAGTGAAAGGGAGTTAGGAGTAGAACAGTCAATGTCTGGTTTCAAAAACTTTCTTTGGCATGGTGGTTCTGTTTATGATGCTTGGTTTAGTTGTGCTTCAAATCAGGTGATTTGCTTAAATACTTAAAAATGTGTTTAATTAACATTATGCAGTGAATATGATTATCTTGTTGTTGTAGCCATTGTTTAAGTATAGTGAAAGTGATTCTAAATATGCTATAGTTAAACTGAATATGATTATCATATTTACATGTAAAAAATAATAATACTATTTTACCTCTTTAACACATTATGGATCATTTCTATGGAAAATGGGACATTGGGAAAATTTCTTTTTTTTATTTATAAATACTTTTTGTTTGTTTACTATGAAGATTGAATTTTATTGGTTTAATTTTCAGGTGGCACAAGTGTTGTTGACTTTGCCATACTCTTTTTCTCAACTGGGAATGCTTTCAGGGATCATATTACAAGTGTTTTATGGTGTGCTTGGAAGTTGGACTGCTTATCTCATTAGTGTTTTGTATGTTGAGTATAGAACTAGAAAGGAGAAAGAAGGTGTTAGCTTCAAGAATCATGTTATACAGGTAAGACTTTCAATAACATCCCCTTAATCATAAACATTTTGAAAAAATAAATAAATCAATCTTGAAATTTGAACCAATTTGGTTATTAATCAAACATATGTTTTGAAGGTGTTTATTAGGACCTTGTTGATTGTTTCTAAATGAAATAAAGTGTCTCTAATAAACATTTTTAAAACAACCTAATATCAAGAAAGCTCAAATATTTTAAAAGTTTTTTCCTTTTAAAAGACAACTCTTTTTCTAAGCTTATGAAACAGTATTCTTCATTTTGTATGGTGAATGTACAACTATGATATTATAATGCACCCTTAATTTTATGACGTATTTATAAATGATAGTTAAGAATGTAAGATTGTATGTACAGACCCCAGAAACATCTTGTTTTATACGGAGTATATTTAAGATAGTACTTTCTATAATATAATTTTTAGATATTTTTATAGCTAAAATATAGTTTTTATTTAGTAATTCACTTTTCATGATATTTCTCCTCTCATAATTTAATGCTTTGCCCAGTTTCATACACATAGAGAACATATATTTCTTGTATTTTAAATGTCACAATTTCGTACATACCTACTTTTAACAAACTTGGTGAGTGTGAGTGTCAACTGTCAAATGTATGTGTGTACGTGTACATGCATATATGTATTTGACACTCAAGAAATTTGTCACAAGTGGGATGCATTAATGGAGTAATATAACTTTTTTATTTATTTGTTCCCAAGTATTCTTGGTATACTTGGTACTTTTGTTCCTAAGGTTTATTGGGACTATATTGTAGGGCTGAGCATCGGGCCACTCCCGACCCGAATCCTGACAAGCCCGAATCTCGACAAGCCGGCAAACACAAACCGAGTCCCGATCCGATTAAGCTCGGTTCGGTTTCGGGATAGTCAGGATGGGACGGGATCGGTCGGTTTGATCGGTTTGTTTGTTGTTTTTTGGTTTTCGTCCCGTCCCGACCCGATCCCGACAAGCCCGAATCCCGACTAAACGGAAAACACAAACCGAGTCCTGACCCGTTTGAGATTGGTTCGGTTTCGAGACATGATTCGAGACTCGGGATCGGGACGGGATTCGGGAGTCGGTCGATTTTGCTCGCCCCTAGTTAAGTATATTGTGAGTAATATAAAACTAAACTTATACTCGGTAATAAGATTCTTGCAAAGTTTGAAAATAAATATATTATTCATGTTGAAACATTGACATTTTGAATTCTAATTGTCCCAACAATTTCAACGTTGATTTGGGTTCTCAAGTTTTCTTCAGTTAAAGTCAAACAGTGCAATTCTTTTCAGCTAGAATATTTATGACACTTTAATTCAAGTCCTTTTTTTTTAGACTTAAATGATCATGAATTAGTATTCCTTAAAAACCAGGATTTTGTTGTTTTGTGAATTGTGTGTGACCTTGTTGCAAATAAATGCTTCTATTCTAGGATCTCACTAAGACTACTGTTTTGACAAAAATCTAATTTACCCTTGAATTATACACCAAACATTCAACAAGAAGATTTTTATTCAGTTTTTACTTTTTACAACAACAAAAAGGAGTTTAATTTAGTAAAAGCAAATTTGCTTGATGTAAAAACTGAACTATGAATTTTCTTATAGTAGTAACTTATGCTTATAGTTCATGTGAATATATGCTGCATTTTTAATGTGGCCATGCTTATGAGTTATGCTTATGCTTATGCACATGACATGTATGCTAATATGCAATGCAGTGGTTTGAAGTGTTAGATGGTTTATTGGGCCCACATTGGAAGGCTGTTGGGTTAGCCTTCAATTGCACCTTCCTAGTGTTTGGTTCTGTTATACAACTTATAGCTTGTGCAAGGTTAGTTTGAGGCTCTCATTCCATATAATCACTTTCATTTCCGACTTTCGAAAAAGGGTTATATATGACTTCTTAAAACTTGGGGTTAATGATATATGCAGCAATATATACTACATAAATAATCATCTGGATAAGAGGACATGGACGTACATCTTTGGTGCGTGTTGTGCTACTACAGTTTTCGTACCCTCTTTCAATAATTACAGAATTTGGTCTTTTCTTGGCCTTGGCATGACTACTTACGCTGCTTGGTACTTAGCTATTGCAGCTTTGATTCATGGCCAGGTAAACGCACTTTTCATTATCAAGACATACGAGTAGTGGTAAAAAAAAAATGGGCTCATTGGCAAAAGTAAAACAGGTCAAGTTTGAATGAGTCATTTTAGTGTAGGTCAAAACAGGTTGTGTCAGATTGGCCCGATACACCTTTTATCAAAATAGGTCGTGTCTAATATCATAACAAAATTTATATATTTCAATAATAACATGTGACAAATTCATAGGTAAATAAAGTAGGTAGTTTTGTTCATTTGACCCGTTAGGGATAAAGTTGACTCGAATCGACCCATTAATGAGTAAATGAGTCGTAAATTCTATCTCTACACAAGAATTCATTGTTTTCACTTTGGTGGTTAATGATTCTTTTGTGTTGTGTAGGTTGAAGGAGTGGTTCACTCGGGTCCTAAAAATCTGGTTTTGTACTTCACAGGAGCCACAAATATACTCTATACATTTGGTGGACATGCTGTCACAGTGTAAGTATTTATTCTTCCTGATTTAAACATAACTCCGTGACACTCTCTAATTCTAGTAAGAGTAATGATTAACGGTATCTGGTGTTTCTTACAGAGAGATAATGCATGCTATGTGGAAGCCTCAGAAGTTTAAATACATATATTTGTTTGCCACCTTGTATGTATTCACACTAACGCTTCCGTCTGCTTGTGCAATGTATTGGGCTTTTGGTGATAAACTTCTTAACAACGCAAACGCATTTTCCCTCCTTCCCCGGACAGGTTTTCGTGATGCAGCAGTCATACTCATGCTCATACACCAGGTTTTTTCTTTAGATAGTCAACAGTCTTGAACATGATTATTTTTGTTCCTAAATTTCATGATTTTTTAAATGTTATTAAAGAGAAAAGGTATGTAATCGTATCTTGTAGCGAACCCATAAACTGAAAATTTTCAATGATAAAATATTGAGACAAACCATTTTTAATTTTGAACAAGAAAACTACTAGGTTTGGCCTTAAAGTCAAAAGTCTTGTGTTTGATTTTTGTTTAGATTATCGAAGCTTGTCACCGGAAACTGATCGGTAGTAAAATCTTCACACGACCCATGTCGATTTGAACACGAAAACTACTAAGTTTTGCCTATAAAGTCAACTTTTTTGTGTCTAACTATCTGACTACAATGAAACTTACTACAGATTTCACATTATAGACAATTTAGGTGTTCCTATTTCATGGTTTTGCAGTTTATAACTTTCGGGTTTGCTTGTACACCATTGCACTTTGTGTGGGAGAAAGTGGTGGGAATGCATGACACAAAGAGCATATTTCTAAGGGCGTTAGCAAGGCTCCCAGTTGTGATACCAATATGGTTTTTAGCGATAATCTTCCCTTTCTTTGGTCCAATCAATTCAGCTGTTGGGGCTCTCTTGGTTACCTTCACTGTCTACATCATCCCTGCTCTTGCTCATATGCTTACTTATCGAAAAGCTTCAGCTCGAAAGGTATTCCATTGATTTATACCTATTCCAGACAGTTTCTAACTAATATCCTGTTTTTGCGACTTATTCTGTTATTCATAGTCGCATGTTCTTATTTATGCCATTTAATCATAAAGAGTTACTTGGCGGAAATCTTGAATTCTAACGATATTGTAGTTTCCATAAAGTTATACCTTGACATTCTTTTGAATTTTGATGCTTTTTCCCAATATTTAGTTGGTTATTTAAATAAAATGAGATCAAAGCTGGCCACCTTATGTTGATAGTCCAAGTTTTTACTATCCTCTTTTGAGTATATGACGCAGTTTGTACCTTATAACATTGTCTTACTACTTGCTGGTTGCAGAATGCTGCGGAGAAGCCTCCATTCTTTATCCCAAGCTGGACGGCTATGTACATTGTGAACATCTTCATAGTCGTATGGGTTCTCGTTGTTGGATTTGGATTCGGAGGGTGGGCAAGCATGTCAAACTTCATCAAACAAATCCATACCTTTGGGGTCTTTGCCAAGTGTTACCAGTGCCCACCTCGTTTACATTAAAAAAAATACTAGCCTAGTTGGGAACCACTGCAAACTTTTTACAGAAAAATACCAACTATGGTCTAATCTAGGTTTAGTACTGTGTAAATGGCTTGACAATGATCTTTAAGTTAACTAGAGCCTTAATCGAATGGATGTCACAGTTTTGGTATTATGTTACGGATATATATTACAACATGGTTTAACCGCTGAACTAAAACAGGTTTCGGGGGTTTTATCCTTTACACTAAATGGTCGCTTATAAAAGTTGAATTGTTACAGCATAAGCATTTCATTAGCATTATCAAACTCAAAGTTACCTGGTTTTATAAGATCTAGTTTTATAGCACAAAAAGAAAGATATGGGGCACTAGTAAAGTTTTTACAAACACCATTTATATGATTTTTAAGTCCGATTTCTAAAGATGAATTGCTTATCTAGTACATGAACCATTTATGAGTACCAAACCCAAAAAAGGTGAAATGAGAATAAGTAAGCTATGACCTTATTCTTGAGTTTACTCAAATCAATAATTGTAGTGATTCTTGAGTCCAAATTATACACAACCTTATGACCTTAATGGTCTTCATCTTTTAAAAAGTACTAAGTTACACCACTCTTGAACTATATTAACCCTTTTTTCTTTTTACCTGTCATTTGTTTAAGCTATTTAAAACATACAAACCGCACATCAAAATATATCTTGAAACATGAACACATTCTAAATTTTTTGATATCATTTCGGGGAGTGCATATTCTTAGATCAGAATAGAAAGCAAAAACGTACCAGGTGAAAAAGTGTAGCACACTGAATTTCGTTCCGGTTTTTTGTTTTTAAGAGTAAAGGTACATAATAACTAACTGCCTATTACTTTGGACAAAAAGGAAATACAAAATCGCCAGAATTGGGTTTTATATGATTCAAAAGATACCTAATCCTCAGCCCTCAAAAATTAGATACCGTGGATTTTCTCTACCAGACAAGAATGATGATTAATGTGGTCAAGACAATGACAATACTAATGACAATGAATTTGCTAAACTTTAACGAGGCGTACCAAAACAAATTTTGAGGGGTTCAACAACCGAATTTATATTGTAAGATTTCATGCCAAAATTGTAGCACGCGTTGATAATTCACAAGAACAAGGGTGAAATGCATGTCAAAGTAGAGAGTGGTCTCCTAAATTGAAGGGATATATGAACTAATGGAAGGTTCTTTATTCGGTACCATGAAGACATACAACATGCTTGAGGGCAATGGAAACATTTTAGAAGTGAAAGGGTTGGGCAAATTCCATTGTGTAATACTCAAGTTATTTGCTTAAAAAATACATGATTCAACAATTACCTGCTAGTACACTTTTAAGGAAATAACACCACTCACGGAACATTCTTCAAATTGTGCTCGAATAGTAAGTTTAGACTGTAAACAGAAGGTGGAGATATAAACATTTGTCTGTTGTGTTCATCTCCCAAGATATGCAACACGGTCCTTTTGTATTGCCTGTGCCAAGTTGATATCAAAGAGCTCACAACGGATTGGCATTTCCATCTCATAAAATGGATTCTTTAAGACATAATCCGTGTATAGTTCATAGATATGCTTCAACAGATTCTCCATATGTTGTGTACCAGGCTCAGAAACGACGAAAAACTTTGTCCCTGCCAAATACGATTATCACAGTTAGTTTCACTGGATCAATCAAAAATCAAAATCAGAAACTGTAGATAAATGAACAAAACTTGTAGAATAAACATCTTATTTTATTATGAACTGAAACATACAGCAACAGAGCAACTCATAAAACCTTCTATTGAAAAACAGGTCAGTCTTAAAAAGGTTTCTATCTTTTTCAGCAAGTTCATGCCATAGACAGGAACGTTAGTATTTTATTGCTACAATTATGGATTATCGCAAGTGATATAAGTTGTATATCTTGATACCAGATGTGTAAAAAGGCCTTTTTCGTGAATCACAAGTAAAATCAATTATAACTTCAGTTTATGAACTACTACAATATTTTCAAAACATCAATTAACAGTTTCAAAATTTGTTGTCCATACAATGGATTAACAGAAGCAAATATACAAGTTATTTAAAAGCCAGAAACAATATCAGAATTAGACTGATTGTTGCCAAAACTGGTTTAACTTACTTCTGCACACTAAACTGAAGCCCACTAGTCTCCTATGTTATCAGAATACTATTTCTACGTGGCGTGATACATGGAACAATGTAAGCAGTTTAAGCAATTTTATTAGTAGAACGGTATTTCACATAATACCACCATTGCTGATGGGGTACAGAATAGGGAGTGGAAGTGGAGTCAGGGGTGGATGAATAAGATCCCATTAATTACTTCTCTCCAGGTCCCAAGTTTAAATAATCAACCATAAGATAAGACTGTTTAGTTGGATAATAAAGGAGGAGCAGGTTTGTTTTCAATAAGAAGAGTTTGGAAAAATATCAGAAGCGTAAATATAAAAGTCAACTGGAACAGAGAAATTTGGTTTTCACATTGCATCCTGAGGCATGCATTGTATTGTGGATGTCAATTAAAGAAAAGCTAATGGCCCAAGACAAGTTACGAGTTGGAATCCCAGAAAAGTGATGATGTGCTCAGTGTGCAATCAAGTTGATGATTCCCATGACTACTTGTTCTTTAAATGTTATGAAACCATCTGATCATCTATGGGTTGAAATGATAAGGTTAGCTCATATGAGTGACTTAAATGATGACTGGACAGAGCTTGTTGAAGGTATGTAAGCTAAACCTTATACAAGCAATATTTGGACACGTGCTTAGAAGATTGGTGTTAGCTGCTACCATTTAATATATATGGCATAAAAGAAACATAATAGTCCAAGATATTGCAAGACAGTGGGAAGAACCTTCAAATATAGTCATTGAAACTGTGAGGCTGAAACTAGCAGATTTTAATGTTCATGCCTCTCCTGATGTGTCCAAAGCTGCTGATTTGTGAAGGGTCAATATGAATGTGCCAGCAAGGGAAGTCTGATAAGGTGATTTAAATTGTATCAGAAGTTGCAGTTGCAGTTTGGAAAGAAAAAATTCTTATGTGTTGTGACTGCTAACTGCTTCAATAAATGATTGAATGTGTTTGGAAAGTTTATGTTTGGGATTAGATTAGTTGTTTGGTAAATGACTATGTATAGGAACTTTTGTATTTGTTGGTCTTTATCAGTTTACCAATGTGTTGAATTAATTATAAATGCATTTCACCTTTTCATCAAGAAAAATACTAAAACAAGTAACTAGTAACTACAGAGTGAAAGTAAAAGATTGCCTTCACTCTTAGAGTCTTAGGATGGAATCAAGTTCCAAATAAGGTAGATGTTTCTTGGCCGATTTATATTTATGTAAATGTTTGCCCTTCTAAGTCAATGATTCTTAACAAAACTTACAATACTGGCAAATTAATAAAAATGTACATCCTTCTAAGTGCAAAAATGCTGCAATTCACATCGTAGAATTATCTACATGTTTCTTAGCCGATTTAATTTGGAACCTTCAGTTTTAAATTTTAAGAGAACAAACCAGGTCTGAAGGTAAGATGGCCATTACACTCATAAAATATAATTAAATCGCTCCTTTTTCATGTCAGTTCATCATGATCAGTATGAAGGTATAATAATATACTAGAAGGGTACCCGCGCAATGCGGCGGCGGGTACCCGATGACTATTTTGTAGCGAACAAATGTTTTTCATTTTTATGTCTAATTCAAGTAAGTTTCTCTCTTTTCAACTCCGCTTCTTGCCGACTACTAAAGAAAACTCATAAAAATATATCAAAATGGATGTTGAATTAAAGAGCACAAAATTTTTAAAAATATGGTGAAATTAGATCATAAAAAAATTAAACGGATTAAAAGATATTTAAATTTAAAAATAAAGGTGATTAATTAGTTAGGAAGTGACATGTGTCACCCCATTATTGGAGCTCTTTATTTTAGTTTGTTAGAGCTCCTCCCTTTTTGTTATTTTTTAGTTAGAGAAATGACACATGTCACTCAATGATTGAAGCTCCTTATCTTATTTTTTTTAATTCTTTCCATAATAAGCAAGTAAAAAAGTCTGAATTTTTAAGCCTTCTAATTTTAGAAGGCCTAAATGCATTATAAAGTAGTATAGATATAGCGAAGTGTACAATTACAGAAAAAATGGAAAAACCGTTATTAGATAGTCATTAGGCGGTATCATTACAACCTACATTAGCAATTTTAAATTTTTACACCACATTTAGTTCTTTCCAATATATAAACACCAAACATGACGGCATAGGCATCATTTACTTAATAATCCTATTCAATTACCCATAAAATGCTAACTGACTTTGTTTTTCAACCAATAATACTTGAACTATGAAATAAGGATATTAAAAGCTACACTACTTTGTTTTTCAACCAATAATACTTAAACTTCAATCTACATAGTGTTTAATGCCTTGATAGACACAAAATAAAGTACTTTTAGCACCCAAAAAAAAAAAAAAAAAAAAAAGCTGAACAGATCAGCTAAAATCTAGAGTAGCTACTAAGGCTACCCCCAATAACAACCCTCATTAACCCACATTTTTCCTGCCACATCAGCTTTCAACTCTCCCAGCGACCTACATACGACCTTTTAGGCACGTAAAGCGACCTACACTAAAAAAACATACCCCACAAAAATACATTTTAATTAAATTAAAATACACTAGAAAGTGCTTGTGACCGATTGTCCCAATTGGTTGGCTCCTCAACCCACATTCTCCTCGACCCACTGCAACCCACAACCCCACAACAAGGACAACCCAATGCAACCCTCACAACCCAATCGGTTGGGTGCCTTATTGCGCCTAGCCGTAACCCATGTTTTTCTACACTGCATAAAAACATATCTGTCTAAAACTTTACAAGGTGTAATAGCTCTAAGTACGAAATCATCATTCTTGTGTAAAGCATTAATCAACTTGTTCTCACACGCATCTAGTATAACATTACAGTTAATGATCTCCTGATCACAACCCAATCGGTTGGGTGCCTTATTGCGCCTAGCCGTAACCCATGTTTTTCTACACTGCATAAAAACATATCTGTCTAAAACTTTACAAGGTGTAATAGCTCTAAGTACGAAATCATCATTCTTGTGTAAAGCATTAATCAACTTGTTCTCACACGCATCTAGTATAACATTACAGTTAATGATATCCTGATCCATTAAAAAGTATCCATCAAATAATTAAGGTTTCATGCTAAAGTTTCAGAATGTTTTTTATGACTATGAAGGCATAAAACCTTTTGTAGGTTGGACCGTTGGACTTCATCCATAACAAGCTCATAACGTTCTCACAGATCTAGCATAGCAGTATAGCTATTGATCTCCTTATTCATTAATAAAAGATCCAAGGTTTCACATCTTTATGAACATAACAGTAGTCCTAATCAATGTTTTTCAACTCATACATAATACACTTACATCCTTTGAAAAGACTGATGCCTTTATAAACATAGCAAGCGCAAACTGAGTATAACATTCTAGTTTATATTCAGTATTCAGCCTGAAACCACATACACGATTTCAAATCTTACAATGTTCAATAGATCTATATAACTTAATCACTTGTATATCCCTTTAAACCTAAAACTGATCAAATACCAGCATACAATCTTCAAGCAACCGATCAACCAATATCCTAGCCCCAATTACACACAAAAAAACTATCCTTATACTTCATAAAAGAAATCTTTATCGACTTAAGCGTGTTTCACTTAGCAATTTTTCAATGCCTAACTTACGTTTCAAAACACAATAAGCCCAAAAAGTGGAGCTTATTTGAGGGCTTATGGGCTTATTTGTGTAGAGATTACTGGGACTTTTTGAATCTGCATTTGAAGTTATAAATAAACTAATCCAAACACCCACTTAAAAAAAATGCAAACCAGTAAGAGACTGAAAGCAATGGAGATCAAACGTATCCGCTTCAAGCAACTCGATACCCGTACACCCCGAAACCGGAGACAATTGCTGCGAAATGGCGTGCATCGAATGCCATAAACTCGCCAATCGCAAAGTATCATTTGTGTCCATTCTTCCTTGTAACCCATAATCCTAAACAACCCATTTTAATCTCTTTCATTATACAAACTAAACAAATAATCACATATATAAAATTAAGGAGTTGGGTTTTGTTTACCTTGTAGAAGATGAGACCACCTGATTTGTTGATGATGTATAGACTGTATATTGCAGCCATTTTTCCTTCAAATTAATACTGTGATAAAAATTCAAGTGATGAATTAAGTATATTGAGAATCTATGGAAGGGATCTGAAATTGAATTAAAATAGGTGAAAATGGTAAAAGAAGACCAAGATATTAAAAGGGTAAAAGCAAAAACCAAAATCTTATGTTGATGCTTTATAGGCTGGGGCACACTCGTAATTAGGGGTGGTAATTTTCGACACGATAAATAACATGAACACGACACGAAGTTAAACGGGTTTGGGTTGTGGATAAACAGGTTTGGGTAAAAAACAGGTCAATCCGTCTAACCCGTTTAATAAATAGGTTGTGTTTGAGTTGAGTAAATATTAAACAGGTCAACTCGTGAACCCGTTTAAGTATACAAGACTCAAAAAATAAAACATATAACCTAGTTTTTTATGTTGGATGTTGATTAAATGTAATTTTTATGTACTTAGTATGAGTGACTTACGATTATATCTCAAATATGATTGAAATTGACACTTATAACTCTGAAAATTATCGTATATTATTTGTATGTTATTTTTATTATATTTTAGATCCTTATATCAATTTCGCATTTAAACTAGTTAAAATAACAAACCACCAACCGTATTCACTGTTCGACCTATTTAGTTAAACAGGTTAAACGGGTCATAAACGGGTTACACGTGTTATGCAGGTCTGGGTTAGGGTTGAGTTTCTTGACACGATTAATAAATGGGTCGTGTTTGGGTAGAGGTTATACCAACCCGCCAACACGCGAACCCGAATAGGTCAACACGAACACGACTCGATTGCCACCCCTACTCGTAATGCAGGTATCAGCTTTCTCTCTCCGGCGACCAGACACGATCAAATTGACACAATCGATGACCGATTTTTTTTTTCTTCCTTTTTTCTAATTCAAACATTTTAAACAAGAAATTTAAATTCATTAAAATTAAAAACATTGCGGTACGAAATTCAAATAAACATTAAAAACATTATGTAAATTATTCAAATAACGTTAAAGACGAAGAAGAACCAAATAAAAGCTCGAACGACATATTAAAGAATGTGTTTGAAGGTATTGAGATAGAAATATTGATTGAAATTGTGCGTTTTAGAAATGTGTTTGAGTTAGTATTTATAGGAAAAGTTGTCAAGTTTTTTTTTTTTTTTTTATGTTTTTTTTTTTAATGTTGCAACGGTACAAAATTGAAAAGGTGGAAGAAATGAATATCGGTTGAAAATACAATCGATACCCAAACTTTCAAGCTACGACCGATTTGATGACCAACATGCCACATTCGACTTGACCGATATTGATATCGGTCGTCGTGGAAAAAAATTGAAGACCAACCGATTTTTTTCCACCCATTGCGTCCAACCTTACGGATTTGTTTAAATTAAAAGCTTACTACCTCCGTCCCATATTAATTGTCCTGTTTTGATTTTTTAAGTCTTTCTTTCTCAAATTTGACCTTAAATATTTTTGTTTGTGTTATATAATATTTAATAAAAATTATACCAATGAAAAATACATTTAAAACTCAATGTATTCATATATTTTGCATCAAGTATTATATAATACAATTAAAATAATTTAAGGTCAAAGTTGAAAATAAAAGACCTAGAAAAATTAAAGTGGACAGTTAATATGGGACGGGGGGAGTATTTCGTAATTTTGAATTTTCTAGCTTATTACGTGGTCTTATAAAATCTCAAAATAAGTCATACATTTGAACCTTATGAAATATAAACTGAAATATTGTTGTTCTTAAGTTTTTTTTTTTTTTTTTCTTTTTTTTTAAAGAAAAGTAGGTGACGGGAAGGGGGAAGGAGGGGAAATCATGGGTTTTATTTTATACATTTGTTCCACCCAATATTGGGGTGGGGTGAGTTTCCCCCTCTTATAGGGGGTTTCCAATCATTGCCACGCATCGAAAGGTTGTATAGTGTACATCACGGTGTTGTACTATGTGCTTCGCGGTTTGTACAGTTGACCCATCGGAGGGAGGGAAGTGGATTAGTTAAATGATGCGCTTGTGTAAAATTACAAATATATCCTCAATATATATGAACGTTTTATATGTGATTCGTTGTGAAGTGAGTGGTGAAAACAAACACAATATCAATATATCAAATTAACCGTAAAATTCGACAAATTAACCCTTTAGGAAAAAGGTCAACGTGCCAAACCTCACGGGTGTGATAAAAGTGATACCGGAAAAGTGATTTCCCGGGTCGTGTCCCAACGAGGTGTGAATGGAAGGATTCGTTGAGTTTCGTGATTTGAACTTGAATTGGATTTTAATGATTTGGATTTGATTACGTATTCTACAATTTAATTAACGGGAAGGAAATTAGGGCAAGGGAACCCTAATAAACTACAAACTAACTACTACTAAGCCTAAGAAATGATAAAACGAAGCTACACTAAGTCCTAGGGTGCAAAAACTAAAAAAACGTAAAAATCGAGAAACAACCCGAGCCATAAACGTAAAAGTTTTGCAATTTAAGGGCTACGGGTGTGAAATCAATTTTCCTACGTTCTAAATGACTAAAAATAATTTTAGAAAAAGACCGGGTATTTTTTTGACTTTTAAATTAATTACTACGAATTAAAAACTATTAAACTCTAATTAATTGATTAAAAATATTAAACTAATTAATAAAAATCTGGAAAAATCACAAAAACTATTTTGATCTATGCTTGTTCTA
Source organism: Chrysanthemum seticuspe (assembly GCA_019973895.1). Taxonomy (NCBI): domain Eukaryota; kingdom Viridiplantae; phylum Streptophyta; class Magnoliopsida; order Asterales; family Asteraceae; genus Chrysanthemum; species Chrysanthemum seticuspe. The sequence continues at coordinate 96,196,696 of BPTQ01000004.1, forward strand.
AGAAAAATAAGAAAACACTGCTTTGTTTAGGAGAATAAGCTGTAAATGAGCCAAAAAGAGCTTATATTCAAAACTGCATACAAGTCTATAAAGGAATAGTTTGTGTAGAACTTGTGAGACAAGTCCCAAGGGCGCAGTTGGTTGTGTGGTGTTGTGAAATGGTCATGTGCTGTGAGTGGGGAGACCAAGGTTCGAATCCTGGCTCCTCACTTTTTGAAAATCTATTTTTTTTTTCAACTTTTTCTTTTTAGATTTTGAAGACACAATCAAAACAAAAGATTTTTGTTAAAACTTTTCTTTTGAAAACACCTCAATAAGCTGTTTGAAATAGCTTATTGCAAACTGATGGGAAATTTTTACCAAACACCACTTGACAGGTTATTTGCAATCTTAGAACAAAAAGAACCATGGAGCAACAGTGGATAAGCAAAATGGGCAAGCAAATAAGCTAGAATATGTTCACCTAAATCTGAGATAAGCTGCACACATCTAAATAAGGGGAAGATCAGTTGGAAAATTAAGCTATTCTAAGGGAATCCTAAAATTAAAATAAATGACTGACTAAGCATTGACAGTTATAATAAGCAATCTATAAGCTGACATAAACCTATCCTAACCTTGTACACTAATAGCAAGAGATAAAACCTAAATAAGCTGAATAAAGAGCTAAATAAGCACTAAGTTAATGACTCATCTGCTGAATTGCAGGCTTGGAACAGCTCACAGTCCGCTGTTTGGAGCTTATTTATAAGTTGAAAGGAAGGGATTCCAAGTAAGGAAAAGCTGCAAAAAGTAGGTTAGCATAGGTAGCTTTACAGAAAAGCTGAGTTGGGACCAAGTACTTCTCTGTAACAGCTTATAAATAAGCTGTTATCAGCATCCCTTGAACAAACACATGCTGATGCAACTTTTGAAATCTTTGTGAAAGTCAGTTTTGGACACCAATTTGAACTAAGCTAGAAAGAGTTAAAGTGTAATTAAATTGTACAAATACTAAATATGAAACATAAACACTAAAAAGAACCAAAAGTAGCTAATTTCGAGCTTCAAATGAGCTAAAAAAATGTCTCAAACAGCAGTGGGGGCTGCTATCATGGTTAGTAAAAACAGAATCCTTTCCCTCTTATTTTTAACAGATTCTCACAAACTTTTCAAATTGACTTCAACACTTATGAACCCAGCTATTAGGCTAAACAATGGTTTGACTTTAAGGGTCAAACGGGTAAAAGATACCTTTCTTGACCATCTAAAATCTTGACCCAAACATCCCTATAAAGATCATGAAAACTTAACCAGACCCTCTTTTGTTTTAGATTGATTTGAACCTCAAACCTTTAACAATTTTCAACTGAGATTAAGCAACTACAAACATGAAACTAAAGTAGGAAAAATTGCTTTTCATTGATTTGAAAAAAAATACATTACAACAGAAGTTAAAAACAAGGAAACTAAATTTTTTTTTTTAAACTAAAGCTAGGGGTTTTAAAAGAAAGAAACTAAATTTTAAAACTAAAACTAGGGTGCCTTATACTTTGGCTACAAGCTCCTATTTATACTACTTCTTCAATGGTCTTCAATCTCTTGTTGTGCTTCTGCTGTGAGACAAAACAGCTAAGTATCAATCTTGTGCTATCTCCCTTCAATCTTGACCATCCAATAAGTAGGTACCATGAGCATGAATCAGAGCCATCCATTGAGCTATTTGACTTGGATTGCTGAGGTGGAGTGGGAAAGAGGAGATAAAGCTTGAGTAGTGGGTTTGGGATTTGGGAGAAACTGGGTAAAGAAGGTTAAGGTGGTTTTGGGTTGTGGTGTAGCTGGGTAAAAGAGTGATGGTGAGGTTGAGTGTTTGGGTTGGAGAGAAAGAAGCAGCTAGGGTTTATGGGGAGAGGGAAAATTATCTGGGGAAGAAAAGGGGTGGGTCGGTTTTTATTATTGGGTGATGGGTCAAACTGAGAGGTCAAGAGGAAGTGGAAGGGGTCAAGTGTGGTTTGGGGGTTCAAGACCAAGGGTGTTTTGTATTAATCCATAAGGACCATAATTGCAATTCATCAAAAACCAAGGGACCAAATCTGTCAATTTCTCAAAGTTAATCAAGAGGACCAATTTTGACAAGTTAGAATTACCAAAGGACTAAAAATGTTTATTTTCCAATTTAAAATGTCCAGGGGTGAATTCTGTCATTCTTTGAAATTCCAGGGACTAAAGTTGCCATTTTTAAAAGTTGGGGGACTGAAACTGCCAATTATGCAAACTTTGTTCGTTTTTCCTTTGTTTTTTTGATAATTTTGCATCTGAAACATATAAAACACAATTTTGAGATATTTTCAGTATTTTGATGCATTTCTGAGTGTTTTTAAATGTTTTGCAGTTCAGATTTGACCAAAAATGATGAGTGAATAAGCACTCATCAATATGTTTGACCTAATTTTGACACTTCACAACAACTACAATTGATGACGTATAGCATGTACATCAGGCCTACTGGGCTTAGTTCGTGTTATACGTATTATGGGCCCAGGCCCAATAACGAAACAACCACAAGCACTGGATCAATAGTATGCCCAATAGGTTGTGTTTGATGACTAAAGGATGTTAACAAGATGACTTATAAAGGAAAGAATTTGGAAAGTGCATTCAAGACTTAAGCCACTAAGATCCTTTGGAATGTGATGATTAGCATGCACAAGAGTCAACTTCATAGTTGTACTGATCTAGGGACTTAATTAAGATGAGGTGGAGTGTTCAAGTTAGTAAGATGAGCTTGAAATGATTGTTTAAGCTAGACTTGACATGAATCTGTCACCCGGATCCCACGGTTCCCTCCTTTGAGGGATCCGTCTAGGCTAATCCTAGGGATCCGGCTATCAGCAGTAAAGAAAAAATAACAATGATGTTTATAAGGTCTAATACCTATACCTTCTTGAGTGTTTCAGTCCATCTAAGTGTCTTAAATGAAAGGAAACTTAAATGATCAAGGGCAATAAGTGATGTAGCTAATGATTGCCTTTTATAGAAGGAAGATGAGACTTTATGATCACCAATGGGTGTTCAAGGATGACACTAGGAATTTTGATGGTGTCAAATCATAATAAATGATCCTAGATATCAGATGTAAACTTGAGATAAAATTAGAAAAAAAATCCTTAAAAAATAAAAGAATTGAAAAACTAGTTTTTGACCCATTTTGAGATAAGGATGACTAGAAACAATTTCCTAAAATTGATAAAGATATCCACCTAAGTGTTTTGAGATGTGAGAAACAATGTGTGAGTATTGAAGCGGAAATATGGTGAGTTTTGATGAGTTGAAAAATCAAAAGCACTTTGAATTAGATCTTAGGTTAGCTATGGGTGAGTGTGAAGCTTTCTAATGCTTGAAGAAGACTTAGGTGGTTCTAAGGTCTTATGTTTAGCTAGTGTGAAGTGATCTAGTGAGCTGTTTTGATGTATGGGAATCTGTACTGCTCATCTGTTGTCACGGATCCCACGGTTCCCTAAAAGGAGGGATCCGTCTAGTATAATCTTAGGGATCCGACAACTGCAGATCAGAAACATCACAGAAGGAAATGCAGATTTTGCACCATACTATATATACTAATTTCTATTAAACTCTACTCCAAAGAACAGCAACATAAGCATGATATCACAAAAATCATATCATAGATAAGAGTAGTAATGACAATATCCAAACTAACACAAACTAGTGTGTTAAAACAAAACATAAGCATTCATACATAAGCCAAATGTCTAAAAACAAGCATAATCCTAATGTCTCTTTCGTCAATCCTTTCTTTTCCTCTTTCCCGACTTCATGACGTAGTTAGCTAGGTTTTGGATCATACCCTTTAATTGTTTGAATTTCGCAGTCTCGTTTGGAAGAGTTGGAAGTTGTTGATAGTAGTCACAGGGGTCCAAGTCGATTTTAGCTTCGGGGTTAGAGGGTTGTTTGGTAAGAGGTACCATGACGTGATCGGAAAGTAAATGATCATCGTTGATAGGAGATGGTTGCAATGCACTAACATACTTACGAAGTCGTGTTAGGAGCATACCATATGGAAGTACCATGTTGGCAACTTTGAATACTCCAGCCATTCTCTTCACCATGTAATAGGCGAAATTAAATGGCTTTTGGTGAATTAGGCAATAAATCATTTGCACGAGACATGCATTTGGATGATCTTTGTTACCGACCAAGCTAATGACGTTTTCCCTAAGAATTTCTTCCCTTTTTCTAAAAATGGGATGCATTTCGTAGAGTTCCATTTGAAAGGGATCACGGTGAATGAGCTCTTTGTTTCAGTTGAAACGAGATTGGTTAGCTCTTACTTTGAAAATAGTGTCTTGAATGGTTTCGGGTTCATCAAGAGGAGTATGGTATATTGGTTTGGAATCAAGAGCAAAAGATTGAGTGGATATTGCCCAATCTTGAGAGTACATACAAATTCCTTCACAAGGAATGCGAAGGATTTGAGCAAATGTGTTGAGAGGTAGAGTGAAGTTTCGTTTATTGATGATGAAGGCAATTGAAATGCTATCATCGGTGTTTCGAATGATCCTAACGCTTTTGTAGAATTCAAAGATGAAAACCAGACAAATTTGTTCATCAATATCAAGAAGACAATCAAAGTTGATTGCCGAGAAGACTTGAAGAATTCGGTATTTTCAAAGAAACATTCCTTGACCACACGACCTTTGTGGATAAGTCGTTTTTCAAGTCTTTTGAAGAATTTGCGATCGGTTTTTGACAAGCCCTCTTTACGATAGTATTGGGTGAGGTAATGGACGGTATCATGGTGGTCTTGTTGGGTGGCTTTAGGCATGGTTGGTCCTAGAAAAACAAATATTCCAATTAGGCAAAATTTGTTGAGATGGGTTTATGGTTTTGATTTGTATTAACAATGTTGTAAGCACAATGTAATCGTAGTTATGTGAAAACCCTTTCTAGTGATCAATTTTGGAAAACCTAATTTTATCAATTGATTAAGAAAAATTGAGAAACCATAAACCCTAGGATGAGGATGATGAAAATTAGAACATGTTAGTGTAATTACTTACAATGATGTTCTAGAGATGGATGCTTGAGGATATGGAGTCCTATGGAGATGAAACCAGCTCTTGGGTCGTTTTTGTGTTTTGTGAGGAGAGGGAAAATGAGCAGGGTTGATTTTGAAAGGCGTATAGCTGGTTTCTGTCCCACGGTTCCCCCGGATCCCTTGTATTAGGGATCCGGCTAGTACAACTAGAGGGACCCGGCTACTGTAGACAGAAAAAGGGTGTTTGGCATTATTTTTGTAATAAGTTATAAAATAGCTTATGGAACAAAAATAGTTTTGGGGTTTTAAAAAAAATGTTTGGTCAACGGGATTTGATAGTTTATTTATCAAGGATCCATTTGTGACGACGGCGTTAGTTTGACGAGATCAAGAGGAATACTATTCCCGATGATGAGTAAGTCGGGAAAGTGGCGGAAAGAGACTTTTCAAGAGACTAGAAATTATTAATGTCTAAAATAAAGAAAGGTATCAACATATTCATGTAGATGTAAGCTAGCTAATGAAAAGTAAACATACCTTTATGCTCTTGGAATGGTTTAAGGAAACCATAAGACCGAAAATACTTCATGAGCATTTAAAGTAATCAGTTGTACTTAGAATAAGTAGATTGCGATTATTTTTAGGTTCTTCCTTGAAGGTTAACTTCATTATTCTTTGAATAGAAATGAAGAATTTGGAGAGATCCTAGCATGAAGATTTCTTGAAAAAAATATGTTAGAATAATGTATCAATATCCAACATAGAAGAAAGTTATTTTAAAAGATTTCCTTCTTTGTAGTTTTCAAACATACACGGATCGTATCAAGTTTTTAAAGTACAACATACTCTAAGAAACTTGGTAACGAAGCTCTGATACCAATTGTGGAAAACTAGAAGGGGGGGTTGAATAGTTTTACCAATTAAAACTTTGTTTTAAAATATTTAGATCGACTTATGTCAATCTATTTGAATGTGTATGTTGGACATTGATAAATAGATATATAAATGTGTAATGAAAGATAAAGAGTAAGAAGCACATAACCACGACACGAGTATTTATAGTGGTTCGGCTACAAGAACACCTTCCTTGCCTTACTCCACTCCCTGAGTCACCTACTCGAGAGTTCGTAATCACTACACGACACCAACTCCTTATGGCGGAGAAGCCTTCACAACGTCGCCTACTCTTTTTCCGGTACTAGGCTAACCACCGGGTTCTTTCACAAGGTTGAACCGCACCTACCACAACGTTGCCTACCCTTTATCCGGTACTAGGCTAAGTACCGAGTTCCATTACAAATGAGGAACTACTACCAAACACTACACAACACCTAACCCCAAAGGAGACCCACTCCTTATTACAACATCATCAAGGATATCAATATCCTTGGAAACAAACTATCACTATTTGTATAACGATGCACCTCATCGATTATACGACCTTGGCATCCTTCACTAATGTCACTTGATTTGACTTTTAGGCATCTTTCACTAATGCCCTTGACACGAACGCTTGGCACCTTTCACTAATGCCTTCGTCTTGACTCCTTTAGCATTCTTCACTAATGCTTTTGACACGAACGTTAAGCACCTTTCACTAATGCTTTCGTCTTGACTCTTTCGGCATCCTTCACTAATGCCTTGGACACAACACTTCTATTGAGAAAGAAAGAAGTATCAATCAAGAGAACCTCAGTAGTCTTGATGATGACGAAGCATGCCAACTCATGGACTTGAGCTTGCTCGACTTCAAGAGGTGGTGATCTCGCCTTTAAGAGGAACCTAGAGAATCACACAAAAACAAAAGACAAACTACATAGAAAGTTCTTTTAGGATCTGTGGTTAGAAGGTTACAATACTTGGAGAAAGTATGTGTGGGAGTGGCAACCCAAAAGGAAGAAATGGCTCACTATTTATAGAAGAAAACCAACTACTGTTCCACAGATCCCACGGATCCTTCACTTGAGGGATCCGTCCAGTGTATTACTGGGGATCCGTGGGACGCTCCATTTTGCCCATGGTTTTTGGGTCATGGGTCATGGGTTATGGATTATGGGTATCCAAGTAGATACAATGTATCTATAAGATGCAATGCATCTAGTCCATGGTTCATGGATTAAAACTATGGGCCATGGATTAAAACCATAGGTCATGGATATTATCCATATATGACATAAGCATGATGTCATGCAATGGGTTATGGGTCAAGCTCCATGGGTATGGGTCATGGACTTTAGGTTGTACCCAACTACATTCAATATATTTGGTCAATGGGTAAAATACTTAAGTTTCTACCCAATTGTATTACCCATTATAATACATACTAGTTATGTATATATTTGTCCAATATGTAAACACTAGTTGTTGTACATATGTATTACTAAATCATAAAATCACTTATACTTGTTTTAGTGTTTTACGTGAAAACGTAAGTGTGTTAGAAAACTATTGGCTCAAACCATTTACGTATTTTATTTGTTTCGTTAAAATGATTTTACTTTTGTTATCGACAAAACATTAGAAGATCGTAAAATATAAATAAACGTTTTTACGGCTTATTTGTATTAACAAATATCATTCACACCAGCCTCCAACTCACCATCAGTAAGAGGAGGGGCAATAGGGAGGAGCAGAACTGTACGCCGAACGGTGACCTCCAAAAGCCTGGGTTCCCCCTCACGACGATTACGCCCAACCATTCTCACCTTCAAAGGATAGGGACTGATAAGGATTTAAAAGGTACATTTTTTTTTGAACGGCAATTGTGGCTACATGGCTCCTAGCCCAGAAGGCGTAGCGAGCCCACAAAACCAGGTTGGGTCCAGCCCATAAGGCAATGGCACCCTTCCCTTTACGCACGCGGGAGGAAACCCCTATCGCCCTAGACAAGACTCGAACTTGAGACCTTGCCTAGGAGGGTACCTTTTTGAGGGGTCATTTAAGCCCTTAATTGATCACTTTTGTATACGTTACTACTTAATTTCGTTCCTTTTCACTTTTTAGGTCTCTTGAAGGCAAATTGCTGGAATGACACTTATTCGGACGAAAAGGCGCGAATATACGAAGAAAATGGCCAAATTCAAGAATCGAGAAACTCACGCTGCTGGAACTGAAGGGGACGGCGTCAGGTTCTACTTGTGACGCCGTTGGAACAAGTTTTGTGACGACTCAGTAGCTAAATTACTTATTTACAAGTGACGGCATCAGGTGTTAAAAGAGTATGGCGTCGCAGCTCAGACGGCCTAGATTTGATCCAGACGGCGTCAGAGACTGAAGGAGACGATGTCACAGTCATAAGGTGACGTCGTCACAATGCTAACGTGGCCAAGACGAAACCCTAATGACGGCGACCCGACGGTGTCATAATTAAAGAGTGACGCCGTCGCAGTTTGTAACACTATATATAGAATCCGAATTTTTCAGTTTTCAGTGTGTAGTTTTGTGGAGTAAAAACCTAAACCGAACCAAGCCTGTCTTATACAGTATTTTAGGGTTCCATACCCTATCTTACATCAAGATAAGTGTTTTACTTCATTAATTCAATTATGTCTTCAATTGATTGTGTGTATGCTTGCATGTTCTCCATGTCCGGTTAATTTATTTGTGTCTTTTCTTAGGTAATATGAAACTTAGTTATTGAATATTGATTGGTTGTCTCTTATCTTAATTGTGATTGACCTAGTATTGCGATAGGTCATTCGTTGTGCTATTAATGCTTGATTAATCTTTGTTGAACCTTAGCATATAGTTACTAGTGGAATTGTAGGCTAAACATCCAAAGAATACCTTAGTGTTAAGTTTATGAATCCTAGAGATTTTGTAGTCATTAACCTTTGGTAGCTTCAAAGAGTTAGGGATAAACGCATACCCTACGACCTTAGAAACACAACGCGTTAAGAATAAGGACGAGACAATTCAACCATCAATAGGAGATAACTAGGGAGTAATAAAACCTAAGTAGACACATTTTTAATCATCATACGAGCACACAACAATAGACATAGACTACCCCTGGCTTTGTTAATTAGATAATTAGATAAGTAGAGTAATCGGTAGAAATACCAACCCCCAAATCCAAACCCCGAGATTCGTACATTTCCATTTCCTAAAAAATATAAAAAAGATAAAAAAATAATCTTCCTCAACCCCAACCTTAGCGTAGTAACTTCTCACTGGCATTCCTATTCCCCTAGAGAACGATATCAATACCCGTGGCTTACCCTAATACTACACTACAATGATTAGGTTCACTGCTTAGGGTGTTGAAAAACTTGCTCGATAAAAAGGAAGTTCCTTTGACCCCGAACGCGCTGTGTAAGCGTATCAAGTTTTTGGCGCCACTGCCGGGGAATAGAATAGCTAGTTAGGAGTCAACCTCGTTTAGGTTTCCTTGCTTGATTCCTATCAAGTAAGATTTTTACCCATTTTTAGCTTCCTCGTAGTCTATCCCCCTTCTTCGTGACCTTTGTTAGTAACCCCATCACTTTTCATCATGGAAGGTGATAATCAACCACCAAACCTGCCATTTCCCCCCACCAATCCCCTTAGACAACTTAGAACCCACAGTTCCACCAGAACCCTTCTTGAACCTTTTGCTGAACCCGAAAGAGAGCTAAACAAGCGAAGAAGAGCTCTCCATGAGTCGGAACCTCAAGGCACCACCATCAACTTTGATGAACCCGCAACTGACGAAGAGTCCACTCATTCCCCTAAATCCCCTGAAGCCATCAACATTGACAATATGAGCCAACATAGCGAGGAAATTCCCGCTACTCCGGTCAATGGACCCATCAATAAACCAGAAGCAAAATCCCTCGGGGAATACTCTTCCCCCTCTACATCTGGGTTTACCAGCACCATTGTCTACCCTTCTGAGCAGGTCAATGAGGTTTTGCATGCCACCAACATTTGGCTTATCCATAATGCATGTCAATTCCATGGATCCCCCAGCGAAAATCCCATTCATCACATCAAATAATTTTTAAAAATTGTGGATACTATCTATGCTGACGGAGCATCCAAGGAGACATCCAGACTCCGTTTTTTCCCCTTTTCTCTTCAAGGACAGGCCAAGGAGTGGCTCGATAAGCTTCCCCCAAGGTCCATCTTCACTTGGGAACAACTCACAACCACATTTACCAAGAAGTTCTTTCCCCCTGGGAGAATTGCATTTATCAGGAGCAAAATTCTTCACTTCTATCAAACAGAGGGAGAATCTATCGTTAACTCCTGGACTCGTTACAAAGATCTCATTCGACAAGCCCCACACAATGGTATCAACCTTTGGTTGCTTGTTCAAATATTTTACGACAACGTCTCCCGAAATGATCAAAAAGGGATTGATCTCTCAACTGGCCGAAGAATTTCCAATCTCACTGCTGAAGAAGGATAGGACCGCATTGAGGAATATGTCCAATACGAAGACAACCTTTGGAACGAGCCAGTAACTGTGATGAGTGTCTCTGCTGCCTTGAATAAAAACCTATCATCTCTCGATGATCGGGTAAAGAAGGTACAAGAGAAGCTTGCATACCTCACGCAATCTCCAGAACCTAAAAGGTTGTTTAACCCATATCTTATATGCGACATTTGTGGAGGGCCACACGAGAGCGATGAATATGATGATAACACACGCCAAAAGCGCGTCTTCCTTTCTAGTCATGACATTTATGATGACCCTTCCCTTCTCACATTCTATCAAAACGATGAATGCACTCCTTTGGGTAATCTAAAATGGAAGACTGAGGGAAAGAAGGGTTCTGAATACACCATCCGTGATGCCTTTGAAAATGAACGTGGGTAATTTAACATGGAAGGGGCAATGCTTTTAGAGGGTATCGAAGGATTCATTCAAGAGCAACAAGCTGAATTAGAAAGTCAATTCGCCGAACTCCACAAAAGAGTAAGCGAACCTGGTCCAACCCATAATGATCCAACTTGTGCCATTACTACTCGATCAGGAATTACTACCAAGGATCCCCCACACCCTGACCAGAATCCCACCACCAGGGAGCCCGAGTTAGGAAATGGAGCAATTCCTGAACCTCCTTCGACTCCCTACGACCCCCCTCCGCAAACATCAGCACCTGCCCAGCGACCGACTCTCGCACGGATTCCTTATCCCTCGCGTCTTAAGAATCATAAGGCTGAAGAAGACAATGAGAGAATATTGTGTTACTTAAAATGGACTTCCGTCAACATACCACTTCTCGATGTATTTTATCATATCCCTAAACATAGCAAATACTTCAAGAGGTTAATATCGAATCGGAAGAAACTTGAAGGGTTGATATCATTAGGAGAAGAGTGCTCAGCTATCATCCAGAAAGGCCTGCCCAAGAAGAAAGAAGATCCAGGCAGCTTCACCATTCCTTGCTCTATAGGGGCACTTTCTATGAAAAACGCCTTAGCGGATCTTGGAGCAAGCATTAACTTGATGCCCCATTCCTTGTTCCTCAAACTCGGATATTCAGGACTGAAACCAACTAAAATGAGTATTCAGTTAGGTGATCGATCAATTAAATATCCCATTGGAGTTTGTGAAAATGTTCTTGTAAAGGTAGGAGAATTCAAGTTTCCGGTTGATTTCGTGATTTTAGAAATGGAGGAAGATAACTCAGTCCCAATAATCCTTGGAAGACCCTTCTTGGCTACAGCTCGTGCCATCATCGATGTTCATGATGGTAAACTCACTTTACGAGTGGGGTCCGAGAGCTTAACCTTCGACATCAAGGATTCTATGAGTCATTCCTCCTCCTACGATCACCCTATTTATTTTGTCGAAGAAGTTGATGAATTTGTTGATGACATAGATGGCTGTATTGATGAGTATATATTAAACGAATTCACGAATGATGATAACGACATGATATACAATGATGAAGATATTGAAATGGTTGAAGCTGTTTCCTTTTACCCGCGTAGGGAAGAAATCGAACCTCTTGAGCTTCAAAAGCCGAAAAACAAGCTAAAACCATCAATCAAGGAACCTCCTACCTTAGATTTGAAGGATCTCCCGAGCCATTTAGAATACGCCTTCCTTCAAAAAGAGGACCAACTCCCTGTCATCATAAGCTCTTCGCTGACCACTGAACAGAAAGGGAAGCTCTTAGAAGTTTTAAGAGAATACAAAGGAGTGATCGCGTGGAGTGTTGCTGACATTAAGGGTATTGATTCTACTTTTTGTACTCATAAAATTGTTATGGAAGAAGAGTACAAACCAACCGTTCAACTGCAGAGGAGAGTTAACCCTAATATCAAAGAGGTAGTAAAAAAGGAGGTCGTCAAGCTCCTCGATGCCGGCCTTATCTACCCCATTTCGGATAGCCCTTGGGTCAACCCAGTCCAAGTGGTTACAAAAAAAAGGAGGAATGACGGTTGTGAAGAATGAAAAGGGAGATTTAGTACCGCAGAGAACGGTTACTGGTTGGCGTGTTTGTATCGACTACAGGAAGTTAAATGATGCCACCCGGAAGGACCATTTTCCTTTGCCATTCATCGACCAAATGGCCGGGCATGAGTACTACTGTTTTCTTGATGGTTTTTCAAGATACTTCCAAATCCCCATTGCTCCTGAAGATCAAGAAAAGACTACATTTACATGCCCTTACGGGACTTTTGCTTACAAGCGAATGCCCTTCGGGTTATCCAACGCTCCCGCCACCTTTAAACGATGTATGATGGCCATATTTCATGAATTAATTGAGGACAACATGGAAGTCTTCATGGATGATTTCTCGGTATTTGGGAATTCCTTCGACCTTTGTCTATCCAACCTTAGAAAGATGTTGAAACGGTGTGAAGAAACGAACTTAGTCCTGAATTGGGAAAAATGCCATTTCATGGTAAGAGAAGGAATCGTTTTAGGGCACAAAGTCTCCGGAAATGGAATAGAGGTCGATAGAGCTAAAATCGAAGCGATATCCAAACTACCCTATCCTACTACCGTTAAATCCATTCGAAGCTTTCTAGGTCATGCGGGCTTTTATAGAAGGTTTATTAAGGATTTCTCGAAAATTGCCCGGCCAATGACACAACTTCTTGTCAAGGACGCCCCTTTTGATTTTTTTGAAGAATGCAAGGAAGCATTCAATCGACTAAAGAAAGATCTCACTCAGGCTCCGATAATGGTCACCCCTGATTGGTCTTACCATTCGAAATCATGTGCGATGCTAGTGATTATGTTGTAGGCGCCGTGCTCGGCCAAAGAAAGGAGAAGCATTTTCAACCAATTTACTATGCTAGCAAAACCATGAATGTAGCGCAAGAAAATTATACAACCACTGAGAAAGAGCTTTTAGCTTTGGTTTTTGCCTTCGACAAGTTTAGGCAATATCTCGTCCTCTCCAAAACTGTCGTCTTCATAGATCACTCCACCTTACGCTACTTGTTTTCCAAACAAGATGCAAAACCCCGGCTCATTAGGTGGATTATATTACTTCAAGAATTCGACATTGAAATTCGAGATAAAAAGGGGGCTGGAAATCTTGTTGCTGATCATATGTCACGGTTAGAGAACCCAGACCTTGAGAAGTTAGACCATACCAAGATTTGCGACTCTTTTCCCGAGGAACGGCTAATGGCCATTAAGGAAATTGAGCCATGGTATGTGGATTATGCTAAATATCTGTCCAGTAGGGTTTTGCCAAATTACATGACTAAGCAAGATAAAAGGAAATTCTTCACCACGCTAAAACACTATTTCTGGGATGAACCCTTCCTATTCCGCATATGCCCCGATCAAATCATTCGATGTTGTGTTGCCGGAAGAGATATTGATCGAATTATGAAAGAATGTCATGCGGGACCATCTGGGGGGCATCACAGTGTAAATGTCACGGCACGAAAAGTTTTCGATGTTGGGTTCTACTGGCCTACTATTTTCCGCGACGTTAAGAGATTAGTTCAAACGTGCGATGCATGCCAACGATCGGGGAACATCTCGCGAAGGGATGAATCACCTCAGAACTATATCCAAGTCTGCAAAATATTCGATGTTTGGGGTATAGACTTCATGGGACCTTTTCCATCATCTGGAGGAAATGAATACATTCTAGTGGCTATCGACTATGTATCCAAATGGGTGGAGGCCCAAGCCCTTAGGACTAACGATGCAAGACGCTCTTCGCACGATTCGGGATTCCCAAGGCATTGATAAGTGATAGAGGGACCCACTTTTGCAATGCTCAAATGGAGAAGGTGATGAAGAAGTATGGTGTTCCGCATAGATTTTCTACAACATATCACCCCCAAACGAATGGGCAAGTAGAGAACACAAATAGAGCATTAAAGCGGATACTTGAAAAAACGGTCCACCAGAATAGAAAAGATTGGGCATTCAAACTAGATGAGGCACTCTGGGCATTCAGGACTGCTTACAAAACACCTATCGGAACAACCCCTTTTCGTTTGGTATACGGGTAGGCATGCCACCTCCCTATTGAATTTGAGCAAAAGGCGTACTGGGCACTTAAGGTCTGTAATATGGATTATTCTGAGGCAGGGTCAAATAGGTTCCTACAGCTTCAAGAACTGGATGAACTAAGACTTGAAGCTTATGAATCGTCGATCACATACAAAGAAAGAGCGAAAAAATGGCATGATCAACGGATAAAGAATCCTAAAGAGTTTGTGGAAGGAGATAAGGTGCTCTTGTATAATTCAAGATTGAGATTATTTCCGGGAAAACTCAAATCAAGATGGTATGGATCTTTTTCGGTGAAGAGGAAAATGGGCAATGGGGTTGTGGTGCTACTGGACCATGATGGAAGGGAATTTACCGTAAATGGACAACGTGTGAAACATTATCAGTTAGACAATAATGAAATGGTCAACGATGAGGATATTGTTTTAGAAGAAGGTGACGGTAATGAAGTCACGTAGGGGCACGACTTCGAGTCTAGCTACAAGACTCATAAATAAAGAAAAGCGCTTCGTGGGAGGCAACTCATGCTTAATTTTTTGCTTGTTTGTGTCGTGTAGCTTTTATTGATTGTTTATTCTCATGTTTAAATTTGTAAAAATGCTTTATTTTGTCTTTAACCTCGTCTTAATTACATATAAAGGTGTTTTACATAAGGGATAAGTGTAGGGAGGATTACACACGTTTTTAAAAGAAACGTAAACATGAGAATTACAATTAATTAAAAGATATACATGTGTGTTTGTTCGAGTCAAATGCTTGTATCGAGTCATAATGGATGTTTTGCAGGAAATTTTTCCAGATTTTAAAAATAAAAATGTTCCAGAATTTTTTCCAGAAAATCGCAGACCAGTTTCTGTCAGGATAACCTGACGGCGTCAGGAGGAGCAGAAACATCTTATTACTTTTTCTTGTTTTCTGAGCTACTTATAAATTTTTGAAATTTTCCAGGTCTCAATTTTCCAGAAAATATGTAAACATCCATTCCACAAGCATTATATCCTAGTTTAGTAGAGTCATATATATATTGTTACCGCCGATTTTACGCGAAGGTTTCGTTTGTTTTCTTCAAGTGTGCAGGTTTAATTTATCAAGAAGAAGATACATAAGATGAGAAGGAGCTTTTCACGCAAACATTCTTCTTGAAGAAAGATGTAACCACCACTTTACACGGATCCTACCGAGCTAATCAGGGGAGTATTAGTTTCTTTCATTTTTAATTACCTTCCTTTATCATAACTTTGATGCTTTCGGGGAACATTGAGGGCAATGTTCAGTTTAAGTGTAGGGAGGGAAAATAAAACGGGAACTTTGAAACTATGCTTATCCTTGATTATTTGCTTTGTCCAATTTTATTTGTGTAATAAACCATGAGAAATATCGGTTAGGGTAATTTTGGCACCAAATTTAAAATTTTTTATGACATGTAGGAGTGGGCCATTAGTCTTAATAAAGCGTCTCATGGATAGGAAATTATATGACTAGCACAAAAACCCTTTACCACTTAAATTCCACCCAAAATGTGAGGATCGCCCTTAGATTAGTAGGAATTAAAGCATTCATCTTTAATGCTTAGAGTGTGAACTGGTAGTATAATAGATTCTAGAACTTGTTTTGTGATGCATTCCGAGATCGCTAGTAAGACTACACTTGTGTAGTTAGGAATAACTAAATGATAAGAGGCATTAGGATAACCCTTGTTTGATACCCGTAATATAATTACTTCTTCCACATCGGTTGAGTAATTCCCCCACACCTTTGCGTTGTACTCATCTTTAGTACACGATACCCCTAGTTAACCCCTCAGAGCCTATCCTTTTCGCGGTTTTCGTGATGTTTCGGTTTTCTGGAATGTCAATGAAGAGCATTGTTTCCAATCCACCCCCAAATGTACACCCAAATCGCCTTAGCCTACCTTGTATGCACTCACTTTTAGTGCATTATTGTTATCATACTTAACCCTTAGTTCAATTATCTAGTTGCTTGGATAAGTTGCTAAGTCGAGTCATATCCTTTGTACACAGTTTTGGGACGATTGGGACTCATGGGAAAAAGTTAAAATTTATGAAATGACGGGAAGAGAACGTTAAATTCAAATTCCCTTTATTTGCATAATAATGTACTCCAAGTGTTTTGATCTTTTCAATTCGGGTCAAATTAGTGTTATATTAATAAAAACTCAAGTGTAGGAATGTGTCTATAAATCCCTATTATTTTGATGTTATCGTAGAGGATGGTAGAGTAAAAGTGTATGAAAAAAAAATCGAAAAAAAGAAAAAAGAGAAAAAGAAAAAAATAGAGTATTGAAAAAAAAATGAAAAAACATACGGGCTACCATCCTACATCTATCTTTAAATTTATGTTTGTTTGTTTCAGTTATCTAGAGTTTAGAGTGTCGAGTCTTGGCTTAGCAACGCCATTCTTCGCATGCTTGTAACATAAAGATTTTTGACTTGCCACCACTAAATCGCCTATCCCACCAAAACCCTTTGTTTCCCTACCGTAAGCCTAACATTACAACCCTTTAAAAGACCTCTTGGACAGTCTTTCCTAGGTGCTTACGCCAAAGCGATGGAGGTTTGATCTGGTCTCAAGCCTATGGTAATCTATGTACTAGGACCGGTTAATGAGTGTTTATCTTCCATTTCCAACTTGTTATATTTCATATACACCCGAGAGATGTGAGTATCCAAACACCCCATGTGAGGTGCTATTATGTAATTTCCGTGCTTGTTATGACTTTTGCGAGGCTTATATGTGTTGTGGATCGTTCTAAACTAATGTTTCATGACCTTTAATTTATAAATCAATTGGCTAAAAGCACATTTGCTTGAGGACAAGCAAATACCAAGTGTAGAGATATTTGATAAGGATTTAAAAGGTACCTTTTTGAGGGGTCATTTAAGCCCTTAATTGATCACTTTTGTATTCGTTACTACTTAATTTCGTTCCTTTTCACTTTTTAGGTCTCTTGAAGGCAAATTGCTGGAATGACACTTATTCGGACGAAAAGGCGCGAATATACGAAGAAAATGGCCAAAGTCAAGAATCGAGACACTCACACTGCTGGAACTGAAGGGGACGGCGCCAGGTTCTACTTGTGACGCCGTCGGAACAAGTTTTGTGACGACTCAGTAGCCAAATTGCTTATTTACAATTGACGGCATCAGGTGTTAAAAGGGTAGGGCGTCGCAGCTCAGACGGCCTAGATTTGATCCAGACGGCGTCAGAGACTGAAGGAGACGGCGTCACAGTCATAAGGTGACGCCGTCACAATGCTAACATGGCCAAGACGAAACCCTAATGACGGCGACCCGACGGCGTCACAATTAAAGAGTGACGCCGTCGTAGTTTGTAACACTATATATATAATCCGAATTTTTCAGTTTTCAGTGTGTAGTTTTGTGGAGTAAAAACCTAAACTGAACCAAGGCTGTCTTGTACAGTATTTTAGGGTTCCATACCCTATCTTACATCAAGATAAGTGTTTTACTTCATTAATTCAATTATGTCTTCAATTGATTGTGTGTATGCTTGCATGTTCTCTATGTCCGGCTAATTTATTTGTGTGTTTGCTTAGGTAATATGAAACTTAGTTATTGAATATTGATTGGTTGTCTCTTATCTTAATTGTGATTGACCTAGTATTGCGATAGGTTATTCGTTGTGCTACTAATGCTTGATTAATCTTTGTTGAACCTTAGCATATAGTTACTAGTGGAATTGTAGGCTAAACATCCAAAGAATACCTTAGTGTTAAGTTTATGAATCCTAGAGATTTCGTAGTCATTAACCTTTGGTAGCTTCAAAGAGTTAGGGATAAACGCATACCCTACGACCTTAGAAACACAACGCGTTAAGAATAAGGACGAGACAATTCAACCATCAATAGGAGATAACTAGGGAGTAATAAAACCTAAGTAGGCACATTTTTAATCATCATGCGAGCACACAACAATAGACATAGACTACCCCTGGCTTAGTTAATTAGATAATTAGATAAGTAGAGTAATCGGTAGAAATACCAACCCCCAAATCCAAACCCCGAGATTCGTACCTTTCCATTTCCTAAAAAATATAAAAAAGATAAAAAAATAATCTTTCTCAACCCCAACCTTAGCGTAGTAACTTCTCACTAGCATTCCTATTCCCCTAGAGAACGATATCAATACCCGTGGCTTACCCTAATACTACACTACAACGATTAGGTTCACTGCCTAGGGTGTTGAAAAACTTGCTCGACGAAAAGGAAGTTCCTTTGACCCCGAACGCGCTGTGTAAGCTTATGAGGGACACTGAATATAATCAGGCCAATCCATCACTGCAAAAAGATGAAACAAGTTAAAAAAATTAAATAGGAAAAGGAACCAAGGAAAACAAAAACAAGCCAGAAACCTACCCGTTCCGTCATCATTAAAAAACTCAGGATACATATCCTCACCCAAAGGGTAATAGCGACTCAAGCCAACCCAACAAAGGAACGCTTCAGGAAACTTCCGAAAAGGAGCAGGATGGGCAACAAGAGTCGTATAATCATTGAAATTATACTCATCAGCCTGAGGCATAGGGTCCTTAAAAAGATTTTTATTAGAATTCCAGGGAAACAAAGCAGGACACGAGAAATCATCAACCCAGAAAAAATGATCGTTCCAGCTCTTTAGAGAGTCAAGGGGTTTGGAATAAACTACAGGAGCACCATCGCGCTTACTAAAAGAAAACCACCCTTTGTTCTTTGAATTCACATAAAAACAACGAAATAAACCAATACTTGGAGAAATACCATGGGCACGACACAAAATCTCAAAATAGGAAACCTTCGCCGCACCTATAACCAAAAGCTGAGTAATATTAATATGATAATACCTAATAATATCCACAAGGAAAACCGACAGCGGGAGGCGGAAATTCGCGTAGTTAAAAAACATAGTGTATAAACCAATCTTATTTCTGGGGCGCTCGTGCATAGTATGGTTAGGCGAAGGAAGCTCTGGGTGAACTTCAGGAGGAATATGAATCTTACCAAGAAAAGCCTCAAACATCCCTGGGGTAGTGTGACATTTGATATCTGTGATAGTAACCATGGCGGAAAAATAAAGTCAAGATCTAACCTGGTAAGCGGATAAATCTCTTTTTCAAAAAAAAAAAATAAGAAAAGGAAAAAGCATAGCGACGATGGCGAAAATTAGCGAAGGAAGAAAAGTGAAATGGTAAAAACCATGGGTGGTATTTATACTAGGGGTATATCCAAATCAAGATGGCACAAGATGACTACACGTGTTAACGAAAATCCAGTTAAACGACTAGGATAGAAAGTAAAAGATAAGGATAGAAACGACGCGCGGCCCACTCAGTCAAACAACCAGAAGATGAAAAGCCCAAAAGCGTCCACGTCGCACGGTACACCCACCAAGAAAAGAAGCGTTAGAAGGACGCTTCAAATGTGCGGAAGGAAAGCTGTTTAGTTACCTTAAGTCTACTAACATTCACCGCACGCGATAAAAGAACTGCATGCAATGAATACACTAGACTGGGGGGACTTGATGACGTGTAGCACGTACACCAGACCTACTGGGCTTAGTTCGTGCTATACGTATTCTGGGCCCAGGCCCAATAAAGAAACAACCACAAGCACTGGATCAATAGTATGCCCAATAGCAAAATTGGCTACGGTCCAGGCTCAAAGACGCACACATAATGCCTAGCGGACCAAACCTCTAGCTGCGGAAAGTATTCCGTGTCCGCATCCGCGATTACTACGGAACCTTGCCGGAAAAAGGTCCCACTCCGGCTACTAAATTTTATATGCGAGTTGTTAGGAAACCCTAGCAGTGAGCCTCGCCTATAAAAGGGGTTTTAACCCTCTCACAAGGTACAAAATTCTCTCTGATAATAACACACACATCTTTATTATCTCTGACAAGAATGTATACTTACTCTCACGCCGAAGCTTAATCGTGGGGTCCGTCCCCACGGTAAGGCTAACGGTTTACTTTCACTTGCGCAGGGATTCAATCAATCACTTGGATTAGTACAAGTTAGCCCATCAACATCTTGTTGGTCCAACCCAACAAGCACCATACACACTTATTCTAACCCGTCACACTTTTTGTACTAACAACAATTGCTTCTACAACTGTCGGCCTCTATAGTTCTCTCATCATAACAAGTTTGTTTTAGTTTATTGTTGTTTTCATTTTGTTTGTACACTTTGGATTTTTAAGTTTAGTTTATTGATGTTTTCATTGTGTTTGTTCTCGTAAATGATTTTAAGTTTGTAACATTTATAACTTACTTGACCTTATCCCTTTAATTGATTCACATTTTATATGTATGATTCTATGTACGTACCTATATGGCTATGTATATGTGATTAGCTATATACATCACATATACATAGTATGAGGTTTTATCCTTCTATGAGGTTTCTTATGAATTAATTTGAAGATCTAGCTGCGATATTGATGAGCTGATTTATAGTTGTGCCATTAAAAACCTGATCATGATTTATATCTTTTTACTACAACGATATCTTATAATATTTTTACTACAACGATAAGTTATTTAAAGTTTGTGAAGAAAATCGACTTATGTTTGTTTCTCATCCTGGTCTATGCTCTTGTGCAAAAATTAATTAGCCAATCTTTATATTTTTTAGGGTATATTGGTAATTTGGGTAGGTTCCTATCCTTTCTTTGCTACTTAAAAAATAAACTCAAGAACACAATAAATAAATAACTACTATGTCATCCCTTACTTTGGCATTCTCATCCCATCCCCTTCCATACTTTAAAATTTAGACTCGAGAACATAATGTTAGTGTTTTACTTTATTTGTAAAAAAAATAATTAAATAACCAGGACATGTAATAGGTTATCTTTCTTAGAGGTGTTTCTTTAAGCTTGTTTAAGGAGGTTATGAGCTTATTAATAAGCCCACATGAATGTTTGGTTAAACTAATAAGCTTATGAACTAATATAAAGGAGTTTTCATAAGTTCAAATTTAGTTGCTTATTTGTAAAAGAGTTGGCAAATTTACAGAGTGCTACATGAATAAGAACTTTTATATCTTTATATAAAAACAACTACTCCTTCCGTCTCAAAATTATTGTCAGAAGACAAGAATCGCATAGTTTAATAAAAGTGAAACCACTACAAATTTCAACCACTCAAATAAAATATTCTTTACTAAATTCTATTTTTTTACTTTTGACACATCACAAAAAATAAATGTGGACTATAATTTTGAGACGGATGGAGTTACAATTTTTGAATGTTTAGTTACTTTTTGGAACCGTATATACTAACGAGATTTTATAATGGCAAATAGTTATAGTTGCGATATTGTGATATGTAAATGAGTACACGAGATTATACATACATAAACGACTAATGTTATTCATTTTTATGAGATTGAGTAAGAATATCTTAAAAAGTATAGTTTTTATTATTCGCATTCAATAACGACTCATGTTTTTCCTTTTTATAAGTTCAAATGTGCGTACACGGGTTTAAAACTTAAATATGGCTAAAACAATTAGTATTAACAGGATATAAATATCAAATTGAAAGCACGGTTCCATGGGTTACTTTGAAATGAAAATAAATACATGAGTTGTACATATAGCAACGACTCATAATTTTTCAAGTGTCATTATGTGCTATTAAACACGCATAATGTATAAAACATGATATCAATAATTAAACTTAAACAACATCAATCTCAACACCATATTAGTTAAACAAAGTCAGATCCTTTGTCCAACTAAAATATATACAAAATATTAATCGATATTAATACATAATGAATGATTTGTGTAAAAACCCCCATGTGTTACGCCACGTGCCCGCTTTGACCAAAAAATTAGTTTTTTTTCGGAAACGACTTGACTCGAAAAGACCTTATTTTACTCTTTTATAAACTGACAGGAATCTTTCAACAAACAGACCTTGAGACTAATTTTAAATAAAACTATACTCAATTATCTTTAAAACTATGGGTGACACGACCTCTAACGAGCCACGAATGATTTTATACAAAATAAACAAAATGAACAAAACTGGAGTATATGGCTTTGTGCTTCTGGGCATACAACCATGTGGTCCACTTAGAAAACATGTGAAAATCCATTGATATGGCATATGGCTTTACGCTTAAAAGCGTACAACCATATGGTCTACTTAGAAACAATTTCCCATAGCATACAACCATATGCTCAGACGTGTACGGCTTTATACCCCTGTATCAGAAGCTGTCCCAAAAATATACTTTATACATTTTCCAAAAACTCGACTTCCATGACTCTATAATTAACGAAACTTTCCAGAAATCATTAAACTCAACATAATACATCATTTTCATAACAATACTTGGTCTAAACGACCCGCGAACATATACTTTACCATTCGACGGGTGTTTTGCCAAACACCTATTTTCTACCCATTTTACATACAACTCTTATACAACACACATGATCTTTACTATAACAATAAAGACCTGGACTTTGACACTTAACATCTTTTACAAAACATTTACGACACTTTGTGGGTTCAACCTTGATTTGAGCTCGGTACTAATACTAAGCTCCTAAGCACGTCCTAATATGCTTTCAACCCGCACTTCCAAATCTAAGCTTTAATCCAAGCACAACACTTCCATACGAACCTATAAAACATTAACATCTTAACGAGTAAGCGATAAACGCTTAGTAAGTAATTGGCATATAACATATAATCATATAAATCGTCACATTAGCATCATAATCATCCATATTTGGTCTCATAACTATCATCACATACTTTTACTTCTGTAGAATCATAACTATTCAATCGTTACACAGATAAGACTATATCAATAAACATCATACCATGGCGAATCACAAACATATAACAATTCAACACATACCTTGGTTAATCTTTAATCCAGACTAACAAACACCTTGGCAACATATTCCAACTAATCAATTCTCAATTGCTTCTATACTTCTAACCAAGATCCATAAGCCAATAATCTTCAATTATAACACATAATATGATAAAACATATATAACGCATGTTATATCCTAATTATTTACCTTGGCTTCCATGGCTATAATTACCAAGAACATCATCATCAATTTTTTCGTCATCATTTTCATCCTTGTTCCTAACCCATAATCATCACAAGACTTAACCCTTTGATTTGAATCCTAACCTTTTTCTTTCAAGATCATCAACTTGTCTTTCCCTCATTTTCTTCCTCTCCATATACGACACACACACAAACATATAGATAAATATGAGATATCTTAAACCTAGATATTCCTAGTTAACTTTTTTCTTCACTAAAAAGCTATTTCTCAATTAACACTTATAGTCCCTCAAGTTCTAATCTTTATAGGTTTGCCACTTTAAACTTTATAACACATTTATCATTTGACAACCTTAGTCCCTTAAGTCTATATCTCTTATATTTTAGACACATTAATCTTTCTATAGCCATTTGACACATTTACCATTTGACAACCTTAGTCCCTTAAGTCTACATCTTCTTTGACTATCGGGTTTGACTAGCCAATCACATAATGCCTTCAACTTAAAATCCATTGACTAACCAATTATATCGAGTCTCCCGACTCATAAAAGTCTTAGTCTATTTCATCTAGAATCATACCCGTCTGAAAACGGGTTTTGTGTCTAACACCATGCACAAGTGTTATAAATATATATTTTTTTTTAAATAAATTTATGAAAAGAACCTTATTTAACAACTCCATGTATACATGAGACTGAAAACTAGTATTTGAGTTAACAAAATACACATACAAACCATTTTACTTATCAAAACCAGATTATTCCAATAATACATGGGTTTCGAATTTCAAGTGAGACTAAATTGAAGAGATACATATTTAAAATCAAATGATCAAATCATTCCTTTACAAAAACCAAATAACTCAACTCTTAATTAGATTGCTTGTCAAACCAAACTCTTTTTCTTATTCATAAGTTACTAGACAAGTCATTTGTTAATTCGTATAAAATCATCAGTGTATTTGTTTAGGTTTATATGTGAGCTTGTGAGCTCATTTGATTGTGATTTATATTTCATAACCTTGTTTTTTGGGCTTATTTTGAGACTCACGGGCTTCTATAAATTTAGAACTTCATCCATCTCAATTTTGCTATTTATATTTTGGGTTGTGACAAAATTAGTTGTCCACTTTTATCTCGGGTAAAGGTTTGACAAAAGTAATTATTACTGAAACTGAAGATTTGGGAAAAAAAATTATAAACTATATAAAATAACATATATTATTTAAAGATACTACGAAAGATTACTTTTTAAAAATTTCTTATAAGTTTCGAATGCCAAACAAAAATTATATAATCCAAATAAATTTGTGTGCCAACATGCAAAGAAATTTGGTTAAAATATATATATATATATATATATATATATATATATATATATATATATATATATATATATATATATATATATATATATATATAGGGTGAAGTTAAAATAAAAAGACAAATATCCGTAAAAAGAATAAAAAGATTTTTTTTTCAAAAAAAGTTCACGAAAAATTCCCAAAAAATCCCACAAGATCGGGTATGTTGGTGCATAAAACTTTTGTGAAAACATTTTTTATAATTTTGAGTTTTGATACGTTTTTTTTAATGCACAAAAAACGAATTTTGATGCGCAAAAAAATTTTGATGCACAAAATTTTTAACTTGTTTTAGTTTGATGCGCAATGTTATTTTGATGAAAAAAGTCAAAAGAAGTTGGGTGCAAAAACCAATTTTTGATGCACAAAAAAAAGATTTAATGCGCAAACGTATATTTTCATAATTTTTTTTCGGAAAAAATATCCACTTTTAGAAAAAAGTTTTTCACAACTTTTTCATGCACCATCATACCCGATCTTGTGGGATTTTTTGGGAATTTTTCGTGAACTTTTTTTGAAAAAAAAATCTTTTTATCTTTTTACGGATATTTGTCTTTTTATTTGATCTTTATCCTATATATATATATATATATATATATATATATATATATATATATATATATAAAATAAGGGGCAATTTTATATCTCATATTTTTTTAAATGAAAATTTCATATATGCCCAAACATACATTAAAAATATTGTACATTATATTATGCATTAAAAATATTATACATTATATTATGCATTAAAAATATTGTACATTATCACTTTATACATTTGCAGTTTGAGTATATATGAAATTAAAGTTTGGTGATATATGAACTATATAACATTTCCAGTCTCCTCTTTAAACAAGTGTATTGGAAGAAGAATCTGAGCAAAAATGGCGACCTCATTCTCCAATTTTCACAACCTCATCATCAGGTAACCACTAAACCCATTTCACATAACTTATTTATCTATTAATCATCTTAATTTTGCAGGTTATCAGAACCAATTCAACACGCCCTCTCCCAAACACCCTACAAACCACCTGAATCTTCAAACATCTCAATCAAAACCCTTCTCCAATCCTATTTACCAAACACCCAACAAAAGGAATCCTTTGATACAACATTAACCAACTTTATCTTACTATGTGCTGCATTATGTTCTTCCCAAACATCAACTTATGACCAGCTTACTTGGGTTCCTGTTTCGCTTTCGGACGCTGCAAATGAGGCATTTCGAGAGTTGCGAAAAGGGTATTTTGAGGATGAGGGGAAGGATGTGGTGGTGGAGATGATGGTTAAGGTTTTGGGGGTGGTTAAAATGAGGATTAAGGAAAGTGGGATTGGCGAAGATGAGGACGGTGGCGAGGTTGGAGCGAATTCAGCTAGGGTCCCGGTTGCGTATGCGATTGTGGCTGCTTATCAGTTTAAGTGGCTTGTTACACAGGTTTTTATATTTGTTCTAATTTATAATAATTTGGATATAAAAAGATGAATAAAGGGTGTTTGGGATTGCGTTAATTACTGCGTTTGTAAAACACAGATTGGTAGAAAATAGCGTTTGGCAGAATATTTGAAAAAAGTGATTGAAAACGTTTTCTTAGAAACTGTTTCGAAAAAGCATGTTGAGAAATTCTATATCAAAATGACTTTTTGCTAATAGCGATACTTTAGTTTTACTGGTTATATGACTATAGCAAGTAACTGAATAGTAAATTATTTGCATTTTAGTACTACTCATAGCAATATAGTTTCTTTTTTCTTTAAGATAATGTTTTCTGGCTCATGTTGTTATGAGCCTATGATTGCTAATGCAAATGTGGGCTTTTGATGATGCTTAATGTAATTTTTGCTTAATTGGTAAAGCATGTAAAGTATCTTGTTATTCTGAGCGATTAACTTAACAAAAGATTAAGGTTGGTGATTAATGGTTTTCTAAGAGGTTCATTATGTTTATGATAGGTTGATATATCGCAATTGGGAAAACTGAGTACATTAATCATTCCATGTGCACTCACAGCTCTTGATCATTGGTCACCGGAAGTGAAAGTATGTATTACAATTTCAGTCCCTTCAATCTCATTCACTTGTTTTATAGTTTCATAGTGCTATTTTTCTTATGGATGTAGAAAGATTTACACACTTATGTTTCTGTAGTGCTATTGAACGAGTATGACTCCTAGTATCAACCATCTTTCGAATATGATGTAGTTGACCATAGACCAAGTACATGGCTATGCAACTAACGGGATTGTCTTGATTGCCTGTAATGTGTTATGGAGGATATTCATATTCATTTTGAGTTGAAAGTTGAACATTTGTTACACTCGTAATGGTTTTAGAGTACCACACAGGCATTAAGACATGAAACTTAAGGATCAACTAATACTCTCTCTATATTTAGGGAATTATTATTCATGAGTCATCTATATCAGGATCTCGTTAACAATTTTCAAGAGTCTCAGAACCGTATGTCAGTTCCAATTTTCAAGAGTCTCTGAAATGATCTACCTGAATATGGCTTTCATTATCTCATGATGTGTATATGAGTACATATTATTTTCCACATCATTGGTTCTCTGTATTTCTGGCTTCAGTGAAAATAATGCTCTACCGGTAGTACCGGAAAACGGTGATTTCTTACTTATTGAAAGATGGTGGCTTTTGTACAATTCGTGACAATGTCGGATACCTGTTCTACAAAGTGATAACTACGATAGTTAATGCTATAAACACTTGTGGATCCTTGATACATTATTATATGTTGTTTTATTGAACTTAATCCAGCTTGAGCCACACTAGAAGTGAGCTATATATGGTTGAAGTGCCATAGCTCATATTACAGTATTTACTATTCTATTCATATCAGGGGCAGGGAATGATTACTTTCATACATCTTGCAAAACATGTGAAGGCTGCTGAGTTTAGTTTGTATGAAGATGTGATTCTAGATGCGTGCTGCCAGAATATTGCTTCCGATGATGAAATATGGGAGTACGTGGTTGAGATGTCTGTGCTCCTTGTGACTTCTACTCAGCAAAATAATCCTCGCAGCTCATGGTATAGTCCATCTCTACCCTTTCAACCTTTTTCCCCGGTTGGCTTGTTCATTGCTACCCTTAAATGAAAACAAAGTTATGAATATAAGAATACAACGAGGAAACAATATGCATAAGGGCTTAAAACACATTGAGGCACTTTTCACTGGCATATTTTTAGGTACGAGAAGCTGCTAAATGAGATGTTAAGCCACTTATGGCGACAACCAAGATCTAAGGAGCGCCGTATTTCATGGCTTAAATACATCGAGCCACTTTTCAGTGGCATGGGTCTTGTATTGTTGGGTCATTTCAGGCGCATCTTCCCGCTTTTCTTCAAGTGGATGCATGCTGATGATGATGATGAATCTGTTTTACTGGTAAGAACTGGTTGCACAATCACATTAGCTTAATGTGTTCATTCTGTTGATATAAATGCTCATCTCCCAAGCAGCTAAATGCCGTTTATTTAGAATGATTTTTCTTTGAACACATAAGTAGAGATTTTAATGTTTAAAACCCATGAGATATCATTTATTTAAAGTTATAACCAATGAGATATTATTTGGAACACAGAGAACGTATTACTGGCGCATAGGATAATGTGTTTTGGGATATCAGAATTGACAGATTTCTGTGCAGTTGTTAGCAATAGTTCACATGTGGCAGGGTTAAACTCATGCTATCAAAAGATGTTTAAGATTCCTAGGTCTACAAATTCGAGAAAAAAGGTTGTTTAAATTCAAATCAGGGAAGTTCTTTAACTACTGCATGATCCCGAAAAGCATGAAAATACTTTCTGAGCCTAATTTTTCTAGATCCAACTCAATACTTCAAAATGATGTAAATGTGGAATATACCTATTTTCAACGTTATCGTTAAGTTTCTTTAGCCACTGTATATCTTATTAATTATTGCAAATTCAGAGGATAGTTGAAGCTTGTCCGTTAATTTATTTCTTCAATCGTGAAACATGCGTTTAAGTTACCACCTGCAACTTGCAGGTCCTTGACAGTATCAAAACAGTTATAAAGTTCACGTGGATAAGATATTCACCATATTATGACAAGTAATGTTTCTCATTCGTTATGTGTTTGATATCTTCTCCATAATATAACTCGTAACATCTTGATATCTATGATATTGGTATAATGAATAGTGTATTTTACTTTGGTCCCAGATTGGTGGATGAGTTGGTCATACTATACAAGGATGCATCACTCAAAGTCGAAAGAGAAAACATACGAGCTCGTATCCTTCAGATACTCATCTTGCTTCAACAGTAATATCCTAAGCCACTTTTATTACTTCAAGTACTTTGAATGACATTCATTAATTTCTATCACTGTTTGGTTCTTTTCTTCCTATCGGATTTCAGATGCCAAAGCAAGCAGTTTGAAGCAGCTTGGATAAAGCACAAAGATGATCCAAACTTATCAACACTTTCTCCATTATTGACTGAAAACTGACATGGCAGCTGATCTTGCCCAACTACAACTTGCTGACAGCTGAATGACCCGATGACTACTTCATCTAAATGGGTTACAAGAAACGAGGCTTGCATGCAATTCAAAAGCTCACTGCCCTGGACAAGAATTGATAGATCGCATGAAAGATCCAGCTGTGTCAATAATCCAACCTACATCAGCTTCTGGTCAACCCCCTCAATTTTTATTTTTACAATGAAGAAGTTAACTGGATTTCGTTTTTTACTTGTTTGCAGTTGTTAACGCTGTATAAAATTGCTGTGAATGATGAAACAGTTAGTTACTGCATGCCAAGTTATATGGTTTTAGTTTGTACAAAAAACGAGTAATTGGAAATTGGAGTTCATTACGAGAAATATGTTTCATATTTCAACCTTCATGACAATTACGTGTCAAGCTTGGATATATTTGCTGTTTGATTCTTAATATTCCCTCTCATTAGGAAGAGAAAAGCAGGTGCCTTGTTGTTCTAATATGGGTGTGGATGTTTTCACATGAAATCTAACATTCAGTGATACATTACCAGACACACTCTGTTTAATTGCAACATAAAATTGACTTTGTTTATCAAGGACGATTGAAATAGTCTATCTTCATGTGTGCACTAAACCATGTCAAACTCTAAAGAAGTTTCATATTGTGTAAAACCAGGTGGTGCTATTCTAAGTTTGATACGTTTTTTTTTGTTGAAGTTCATGTAAACATCTGCATCTGCATTGTTCTTTCTGGCTGTATTGTTCTTAAAGTTCAACAAGCATTCAGTGATAGTAACTGGAATTCGGTCCAAAAAGGACCATGATAAATTGATGACAACACACTGGAAATTAACTAAGTGTTCAGTGTTGCTTAACTGCGTAAACCTGTGATATGCAAGCATGCAACTAATGTAGTAATGTACCCTCTCACAGCATACATAGATTTTTATTCTTGCACAAATCAAATCACTCTTATTTCCCACCAAAGATCATTCAGAAAATAGTGCTTTAAAGTAATGTGTTCCTTAAATCACATTTGGTTCAAGATTTACCACAAAATCTGATTGAATTTAGAAGATAATGTGTTCCTTACATTAGTACTTACCAAATCTTGTACCTTGACACCTGATTACGAGGAATAATGAATTCCTTTGCAGGCTGGGGATATGCAACTTGCCTTTTAATTAACTTCAATTAACCCCCAATCCAATCACTATTCCCCTCTTTCTTCTTGTGACATCAATTTACCAGAGCTCTTTAAGAAAGGAAGTGTTGAAACTGAAACATTATAATGCTATGGCAGGGGGAATGAAGAAAGGAAGGGTATCAAAATGGGGAAATGGTAGGGTTGACCTGACCAAAGACGACCCGTTCGACTGGGTTTTTAAAATGACCATTCTGATCTGGTTTGACTCTTTCTAAAATGACTATTCATAGCATTCAATAAACACACATGCTTGCCATTATTTGCAAGAGCAGTTTTTTGTACAGGAAACACAAGAACAGTTATTTAGATAACTTCAGTAAAAATCTTAGCAAAAATCTTTACATCAACACATAGCATTAATCAATGTAAAAACTACTCCTCAGCACTACATGTCTGCATAATGAAAATATAAGATACATAAAGAGATAAAGTAAGCAATGGATTAGTAATCCTATAGCATCCTAAAATCCCCTCAAACATCTAAGACCAACAAAGACCTATCTTCAACACGCTGGCTAAGTTGCAACACAGCAAAGATTTGTGATGAGTCTCGACGAATGCCATGGCTTCCATAGAACAGAGATAGGGTATGAGCTGGTTCGTAGTAAGCTGAAATGGATACGGCATAATGTGCCACTGTTTTGTGATCAGGGAAGACAGGCGCACCAAAGCAGGCCAGAAGAACTGTGTGGGCAACAAAAGGAATGGCAGGGGAAAGAAAGATTAGGAGTTGAGTGACCTGCACCACCTCACAATGATAGCACATTTTTGAATAATCAAGTGTTATTGGGTACTTCTACTCACTGCTATGAACAAAGTGTGTTAAAATAAGTTAAATCCGTGGTTCCAAGCTTGACTCAGTGCTAATTGGATGTGTGTTTCAACTTTTGGAAAAACAAACAAACATGTGAAAAACAAAACTTACGTTACGTTCAGATATAAAACCGCTGCAGCTGCCATGATGTAGAAGAACAATACCTGTTCAAAGCTGCTCATGTTGTATACTGAATTGGTACTGTAACAGGAATAATATACTATTCAATCTTCCCTCCCAACTATATTTTACCTAAACAAATCAGTAATCGCTAATCAACGTCAAATCAACAGCTAAGATTGTGAATACTGTATCCCTAATCATATCAATGATTTATGTTCATTGACTTGGATCTGGTCATATGCTGGTGCGCGTGAAATTACTAGAACCCTATAATTCCTGCCAATCTTCCAACATAACGTTGGTAACAATCTAAGCAGATCTATTTAAGAAGCATATGTGTGGCCTATGAGGACTTTGGCTCAACTAGTTCAAGCCATTTGTCGTAAATCGATGGTTGTAAGTTTGGCTCACTATTAATAACATACTCATGTTTCAAATTATTGAATAAACAAACAAACCAAGTAAAAAACCTACTTTACGCAGAAAGTTTAACAGCTGCAGATACCAATATGCCATCATGTACAAGAACAATAGTTCCAAAATTACTCATTTCCTTTATTTAATTGCTAAGATAACAACAGTAAGATACCATTTAATCTACCCTCCCAAATATAGTTAACCTAAACATTTCATTAATCAGTAATCACGCCGACTTTCAACACACTGTACCCCTAATCATCATGTGTACAATATTCTAATCGTGTCATCAAAAAATCAGATCATATCAGCAAACCAATTACCAGCGATAGCAGCCATTGAACCACCTTCACCAGCATTCCCTTACTAGCACGAAAACCACCCGAGAAATCAAGTTCATATTTCATCGACATATTCGGATACAAAAACCCCCAATTCAGCCCTGGCGTCCCACCTCTCACTCCCGCCTGGTTCCCAAACGTCGTATTAGTATCAAACACCTCATAAACATACGTCTCAGCAACACCTTCCTGCCTCAAAGGCGTGCCTATCCCAGACTGCAAATGACAAACCAATCCTCTCAAATACATCTCTGCAAACAACGGACGCGTCTCCAATTCACTAACCTCCTCATCACTCGAACTCGGCCACCCCGTCTCCGTCACAACTAACGGAATATTCTCGTATCCAGAAACCGTCAACGCCGCAATCACAGCATCCACCATCAAATCAAACAAATTCCTATACCTAACACCAGTCACAACATCATCTCTAAAATTAAACGCGTGCTCTTGAAACAAAGCATATCCTAACGGAATCTCAGGCCTTAACTTGTACACAAAATACGGAAACAAACTCACGAAAAACGACGAATTCGTCTCACTTAGAAACCGCAATAACGGCTTGATCACTAATCCATTAACCGGCTCTTGAAACTCAGCCGATGACGGCGGGAATGACGTCATCATAATATTAACAAACGAAAAAGTAGTCGAAACTTTAATCTTACGTATACCTAAATCAATAAGCACTTGATGAACATTTCTTACCGCGCGTATGATGACGTCACCTGACACATTGTTTCTACTATTCATGCCGTCACCTGTAACACTATTTCCGTTACTGATGACGTCATTACTGTTATGGATGACGTCATACCTTCCATTGATGACGTCACTTCTTGCACCGATGACGTCATGACCAATGGAAATGGCGGTGATGAGAGCGCGAGGATAGAACGGTACAACGTGCGAGTAAAGCCAGAGCGAGGCGTAAGACGAGTTGGAGGCAATGTTGTGGATGAGGTTGTTAGGAATGGTTAGTAACAGAGTGATGTTAGTGTAGAAAAAGGCGCGAATAACGGAAGGTTCGGGGTTCGGAAGATGGACAGAGGTGATTTTTAAGGAGTGGAGTGTTTGGATGACTTTTTGTGGTGGGGGTTGGGATTGGGAGGGGATGTATGTTACGCCGATTTTCGTTGCGTTTGTTGCGGTTATTAGGATGATGATGATGATGATGATGAGTGTGAGAGTGTGGTGGTGTGACATTGTTGTGCTTACTATGTGTTTTTAGTGTGTGTGTATGTGATGAAGAAGAAGTGAGTGAGTGTAGTGTGCTACAGGCGCATGTTAGCGAGGGCTAGTTAGTTTCATTCTGTTGGTGATGTGGTGCTATACAAGAGGGTGTTTGGGGAATGTTTATGTACTCTAAAAAATAAGAGATTATGAATTACATTAATATTTGAAAGAAACTTAACCTACAAAGACTAAAATAAGTAATGTATATAAATTTGATTTTTAACATAAACAAAAAATTAAAATATAAAAAGTTCATCTATAGCCTCTCAAACCTATTTCGCGCACACACACTAAACACAAAATATACAAACCAAACACAACACAAATAATACACAAACAAAACAATTATAAGCGAAAGAAAGACAACAATAAAAAAGAAGAAAGAAAATTTGGTTTTGAAGTACACCATGGACTTGGCGTGATGCACCGCCGGTGCCATGATGTCGCCATAACGCTAGCAACGTAGTAGGGTTGGCGCGAAGGATACGCCATGGTACCTAACACTCTTATATACCATTAAGTTTTGGAAATTGGCTATTGCCCTCATTATACCATTGAAAGTGTCTAATATTAAGATGTTAAATTAGATGATGTCAAATTATGGGTGTTTTTTGTAGACAACATTTAAGAGCATTTTAGAGCAATCATCATTTAGCATTATTAGTAAATGCTTATTTGGAAGAAAGCAGATAGCATTTATAAAATTATAAAAACGCTAATTTCTTTATGCTCTTTGAATAAGCATTTAGCATTTAGCGTTATGTCATTTACATATTAAAATTACAACTATAACTACTTTACCAAACACTTTTATAAATTAAACTGCTGCTGTTAACTGCTTACTGCTAGTTTCAACAAATACACCGTCTAGTAGCAATATCAGATAAATCAAAAGGAAAGATTTTTTTTTTTTCCTTTTTAGGATGGAGAAAATTTGGAAACAAATTTAGGCAAAAATGTTTGAAGATCAAAGAAGATTTGTTAAAAAGTAAAGTATAGGAGTGACTTGGAAATTGGAATGATGTGGCTGATATTAGATATCCGTTAAAAAATAATCTAAATGATTGTTTTAAAAAAATCTGATAACTCATTTAGCAAATTTCGATACTAACTTTACTCAATTAGCAAGTTTCAACAGTACAGTGAGTCAAAACAATTAGAGTAATGCAGTGACTCAATTAGATAGAAACGCAAAATACACTATTTTTGTGTGTATTTTACCCCGGACCAAGGAAACAAAGTATTTTAGCTTATTTTTATTCTTATTTTTTATTTTTATTTTTAAATTAAGAAGGCAACGTAACATGTCTAAAATATGTTTTATCTTGTGCATTGAATAGAGATATTTTGGACAGAATATGAAAGGAAATGTGATAGCTTCCCTTCCCCTATATGAAATCTTCAACCTTTGCAATTGCAAGAACATATATGAAGTTCTGTATAATGTGCTGTTAAAATTGTGGGTCAAGCCCAATATCCTCAGTCTAATTGAGCCCAAAAGTGGTAATCTGGTCATATAAAGCCTAGTTTCATTATCCTAATTTTGTATATCAATCTTAGGGTGCGTTTGGTATTATGCCATAAATCACAATCGGTATCGGTTTCAGTATAAGATGGGTCTCTCACCTATGATAGATTCATTCCTCCTCTTTTGGACTCCTATGAAGTATGAACAATATCCATATTTCATTCTCATATAATGTGAGGCCTTCATCTTAACCAAACACTTAGAATCATTACCACTATCATTCCTTCATTCCCATAGGTGGATACCAAACACACCCTTAGTATTTTTATGTTCATAGGTTCGTCTAGAGATCATTGTACAGCGTATTTCTCAAAAAGTTCCGGGCTTGAAAGATCATCACAGGCTTGAAAGATCATAAATCTCAGTATCCATACATTGCATGTTTTAAGTCATATAACGAACATGTTAGATAAGTTGTAGATCAAGAAAATGATTACAAAGAGTATTGTATGCTTCTAAGTAGTAAGTACTAGTGGCATTATCTGATAATTCAAAAACGGTTCAGAACCCAAACAGCTTGATCCGCATATGTATATATTCATTTTAAAAACGGTAGATCATGTGCATGCTGTGTTCTCAGTTCATGTAACTGTGAGGTTGTAACCAGTCACGCAAACTGGCACTCTAAATACTAGACTGTTACTACTACAGCACCCCTATGCATTTCGGAGGACCTAAAGAGGGAACACCTTTATGTTATCAGAAAAGAAAGTAATATTATTTCTTCTTCTAAGCAATAGTAATGGCAACACATTATTTGAATGATAATACCAGTTAGTAGAGTAGTAGACAAACAAATATCAGTAGTGTAAGGGCACTGGTGTGGTCTAATTCTCAAGATAAGAAAGTGGAGAGTTACAAAGAAACATGCTCCTGAAATCTTGTCTAGCAACTACTGTTATGCCAACAAGTCAATGACATTTATCTTTCCATACACAGCTTTACGGTAACTGAACCACAACAGTTCTAGAATTGTAAAGAAGGAGATTCATAGAATTGAGCTTTACTCTTTTAGCAAGGTAGTGAACATGTAATATACCCTTGTTAATTACCCGCTCTAAATTAAATCCACGTTCTAATAATGTAACGAAGAATTCATAACATTTCAGAATACAGCAATATCCCGTGACCTACTGATTTGAGTGCTCTTGCAGTAGTAACAGTAACACCAACACACATTATTTATCCAAACAGCCTAAAACTTGGCTCACCCTAATAAATACCCCATGTTGGATTATTTGAAACGATACTAGAGCCTGAATGTGATATACTCTTCATCCATAGTTCAACTACACTACCCCCCCCCCCCCCCCCCCCCCCCCAAATCCAACCCATTGTTGAATATTGTCATCCCAAATACGGGTTCTTATGGGCAAGATGACCCATTAGTCGCTTCCGTATTTCTTGAATTACCGAAGCAAGAAATATAACTTGTCAATAGGATAGACTCTATAATCCCTCGATGAGACACTACAAATAAATATCAAGATATATAACCGCACAACAAATTTAGATGACCATCTCAATACAATTCAAGGACCAACATCCTTCATCAAGATTATTTACCAAATATCATATTTGAATATGGTGTAGTTGATCATAGGTTACTTTCAGTAGTTTTAACCACCACGTGCTACTTATGAAACCAATGGTATTGCAATAACCAGCTAAAGTTAATTTGAGTCAGCTCAAGTTCCATGGCGATGTATGGCACCTTGAAGCCCCTAAAACTAACTATGGGATCTTCTTACACATTATAATAAAGTTTCTGGTTGTTCATGCTAGGTGATATTCCTTGCTAGGCAGATCAATGACACGCTTATGGCTTTTAATCCCCCTGAATTCTGTCTTATTCCTTGCCAGTTTGACTTTGTGTTTTGGTGTATGTTCTCCATGTTACACTAATACTCTAATAGTTAATCAGTGTAGATGTGGGCTCAATGAACCATTGGTGACAAAAGAACGAGTGACTGGTTTGATAGTTTGTGGATAAAAAGTTGATTCCCAATCAATTGCGCTACAAACTAACTAAAGTGAAACGATCAAAACAAAAGTTAACAACAATAATTCTTAGCATGAGTTGTGCAATTATTGCATTTAACTTCTGTTTCAGTCGTTTCTATTTAGTCATGTGGTTTTCTTCTCAGCAATTTGGTATGCAAAGTGGGCAACAAACTTTCTACAGTCGACCAAATTTTTAACCATTCCTCAACCACCTAAGCTTCATTGAGCGCACCATCCACACCATTAAACTACTCGAATATGGGTTGAACGTGAACAGAATACCAAAAGACATAATCAACGTGAAATTATATATATATTTGACATTAACCTGTACTTTCAGTATAAGAAAAAAAAAACTCAGCCAAATGAGAAGCAACAGACATTTAATTATCATAGAGTAGCTATCGCCTAACACAGCCAAAGATGCGTTCTTCCTAAAAGACTGCAGATATCTCATTGTCAGTTTTATTACTTTATAAACTTTAACGAGCCAAACATCAACATGAAATCCAACAATACATATCTTTCATCATGAAACATGAAGAAAAACAAGCCAATACATTACCATAAACAATATTATGATACATACTTTTACTTGCAAGCGCATAAGTGCTGTGAGAACATGTGGAAGAATCGAACAAACAAAATCCTCATATGAATCAGCCCATCATAAATATGATTATTATATTTTTTTTAGAATATCCCAGAACCAAG
Source organism: Chrysanthemum seticuspe (assembly GCA_019973895.1). Lineage (NCBI taxonomy): Eukaryota > Viridiplantae > Streptophyta > Magnoliopsida > Asterales > Asteraceae > Chrysanthemum > Chrysanthemum seticuspe. The sequence goes on from BPTQ01000004.1 coordinate 96,234,460, forward strand.
GCTTTCCATTGAAAAGTTTATTTTACATCATGATACAGATTACAGAACATGAAATCAAAATACACGCTAACACCATGTATGCATGTGTTTGTGAAATGGGATCCACCTAAAAAAGATACAACCTGCTTTCTCTTAAACACAAAGCCAACTCAAAATGTTGGTTGTGAAGTCAATCCCTATTACCGCGGTAAGATAGAAATGTATTTTACATTCAAGAGGAGCAACACAGTAAGTTCTTTTGCAATTACGGGGTTATGGTGAGCGATAACAGGACATAAGTTGTTCCTGACAACTTATAGTTTGGTTTAAAAAGATCCAGATAACGCAACGCTTCACTTTGTCGCAGACATGCAAGCCAATAAACAAAGGAAAAGTAGCAATAGATTCTAGTTCAAGGATTAAAATCAAGAGCAGAGGAAGTCCTATGAGGAAAAATAAACTACCATATTTAAGTATCTGTTACTTGCACAATTCATAGCAAAAATAAAAATTAATCCCAAAATGTGTTTAAGCTAAGATACACAAGAATAAAGAAAATTGTGTACTAGAATTGTGTTGCCATTGAAAAGATACAAAAAGTTCTAAAGACGAGGGTTAATTGTTGAGAAAACCCATCTAGACCCCAGCAAGGCAGCAACTATGACCTTATCTTCTTGCTCTACCGCATCTAAGTGAAACAAAAAAAATCCTTGATATCAGTAAATAGATACCAATTCAAATAATCAAAAACAAAATTTAAATAAATCATGCACATGTTCTATTTACGGTGACCTTATTTGCTGACTACCAAGTTACACCACACAAACCACAACTTTCCAAGTCTAGAACTATCATTTTAATATCATATGCGTAACGATTGCTATATTCCACAAAAAGGTGTAGATTGGCGGGAACCACTGCCATTAACCACCCCACAAGGAATAGCTCCGGCAACTCTCCTGGCCTAGTAGGGCACCAACTGGAGTGAGCACGAGCCAAGAACAATAGCTATATACATTAACTAAGAAAACATATACGTAGTATTACATAGTTATTATAGAAATCATCTAAACTAATACAAAAAAATTTATGGTAATAATACTTCCTTAGTTTTGTATAAGCTTTATACATAGATTACCGTATACTTAGATAAACATGCATTTCCACCAATATATGTCATCAAAAAGAAAATGCTTGATACCCAAAACAATGCAGGCGCCGATATTACTTTCAATTTCACGATTTCTATCAATAGATCATCATTAATCTTTGACTTGTTGTAATAACAAATATCACCCTATATCGATTTATAGCACTTCCATGTAGTGCCTCTATATCATTCATGTATATTTCAAATTATGACCCATTTGGAACACACATTCAGTTTATAGAACCAGATAGCATGTTCTATCTGTAGCTTGTAAAAGAAGAAAAATGCAGAGCTTGACAGCACAAAGTTTAATACAATTCCTAATCTGTCATCTAAACCACATTCTAAACGAAACAAAACTTAAATATGATGTGTCATCAAACAAACAAATACAGAAAAGATACAACTACTCCAAATGACATGAAATAGCAAGTTTTTACTTGTCCGTGACAAATGATTATCATATATTCTAATACACTATATATATGAAACACGCTACCATACACAATCAAAGTACGCATAATCAAGTGTCAATGCATTTATCGATAATCTATTGTATTATATCATAATATCTCGCTAGGGATGAGCATTTCGAACCGAATCCCGGAACCGAACCGGAACCGTACCGGTACCGTACCGAAACGGTACCGATTCTTAAAATACGGTACGGTACCGGGACTACGAAATAAGGTGAAAAAAAAATCGGGACCAATAATTCGGTACGGGACCGGTACCAAATCGGGAAATTCCCGGAAAAAAGCGGGAAAAACCCGATTTCCCGGTACCGGTACCGGTACTGATACCGGTACCGATATCCGAATCCCGTTCGGTACGGTACCGGTACCACTAATTTATGCTCGGGAAAAAATCGGTACCACCAATTCGGTACGGGATCGGTACGGGACCGGTACCGTGCTCATCCCTATATCTCGCAATTCTATAAAACAAAGAGAGCATAAACAAAAACAAAAACAAGCTAATCATAGTACCTTAAATATTGCTCGGGTACATGAACACTCGGACTCTAGATCCCTGCAAAACAGTAGCATTATAACAAATTGAGCTATAATATAAACACAAAAAATACACGCAACACTACAAAAGCACTAATGAATAATGTATATTTACCATAGATTTAGGTGGCAAATTGGACTTAAACTTAGCACGAACAATTCCAGTGTTACCATGAGGTCTAGTAACTTTCCCCCAAATACACCTATAATGTGAACCATTTTTCTTCACTTTAGCCTTGTAAACATAGGCCATCTTTTTCCCTTGGTACCATGACACCTCATCCTTTGTGTTCACATTTTCTATTTGAACCAACGATGTGTTTGGGTACTGGTTCGACTTTGACCTGTTCAGGTTAATCGACATTCATTAACATTCTAAATAAATCATAAGAAAGTGATTTAAAATAAAAATGATGAAAGTTAACTAAAATGAACCTTTTGTAACCGAGAATAGTTCCACGTGTGTACAATCTGACGCGTTCACCTTGGCGGTCTTTCACCATTTTTTTTTTTTCGTGAGTTGCTAGCTGCTGATGAAGAAGTTGTAAACCCTAATATGATGTTGAAAATGGTTGTTTATGTATGTTAAAGCTAAACGGGCTTTTGTTTTTTTTGTTTTGGTCCAGATATTATAATGGGCTCAATGTTATTTCGTGAGTTTAGGGGTGAGCGACCGAATAAACCGAAAACCGAAACCGAACTGAACCGAAAATAACCGAATCGAACTAATAACCGAACCGAACTACTAATTCGGTTCTCGGTTTGGATATGGATTTGGTAGTTTGAACCGAAAACCGAATTCATATTTATATATGTATTTTTATGTATATTTATAGGCCAAAGTGAATCTACGGCTGTTGGGTACATAAGCTTACATGTAGAACCAACAATACTACGTCGTTTTGACTTGTGATAATAAAACTCTTAAAACAATGATCTCATTCTTCCTGACCATCTCATCTCTTCTAACCATCTCATATCTGTTGATTGCCCTTCAAAAAATCATCGACCATCTCTTCTATTTTCGGCTATGATTCTTAATTTACGAAACAAGGGTCGGATTGATTGTCTTTTTCCTAGATCCTAAAGTCTGATTCCTAGTTCATTCCTATCCTATGTGAAAATAACAACCATAATAAATCCCAAATTGTAATTTGATTCAGTCTTGTGGTGATTTTGTATCCCATGTTAATCAAAAGGTGGCACGGGGTGAGTGCACACCATAGCTCAAATTTGACTGAATATAGGAGTGCACACCAAATGTTTGATATTTTGCGCCACTCAGTTGCTGTTGAAAATGATGTGTAGTAGTTTCTGCGGCCAATATGTAAGAATAGTAGAGACAAACAGAGGGATGTTTTTGCTTAAGGTGTTCTATGCTTGGCGTTCGTTTAAGTTTAGTCTTATATTTCTAGGTGTTTGGTTATTTAGGTGTTATTTTAAGCTTTGACTTTAGGTGTTGCTTGTTGGTGTTTTTGGTTCTCATAGCCTATTCGGGTATGGTTTTGCATTCATGTCTTTTTAGGCTTGACGATTAAGTAGTCAAAGTTATGTGTTCATTCCGAGTGAATTTGCTATTATATAATAGTAAGAACCTACTGATAGTAATAAGACATGGTTTTAGGATGCTTGATAGTTGATCATATAGTTATGTTAAATTCTTCTATTATAATAGATGCTAAATTGGTACATCCATGAATCATACAAGAAACTAATTATACACAATACAAGAAACTAATTAAAGTGCATACTTTAATTAGTAAGTATCCTTTGCCATCAAATGCATGCATTTCAATTGGTTATAATTAGTATTCTCTCATACGCTTCCTAAGCTCTACTTATAATTCCATATTTATTGATCATTTCATCTTAGTTATTATTATTCGACTCCGTTAGTACTAGTCTCTTCTGTTATCAAGACGATAACAAAGAGACCGAATCGAGTAAAAATGATGCAAGAGTTAGTGCCTGCATTCATCATGGTACTCGTGCAGTTTGAGTTTGCGGGTATGAACATTTTTTGTTACTATTTTTCACTCTTCTTTGTTTTTGCTTTATTTCTTTAATTTTTCTAATCTTGGTATGAAATCCAGAATGTGTGTCATTCAGTCTCTATCATACTAAATAGTATGAAATCTGAGTTGGTGAAATTAGATTAATACAACTACAATACAACATCTTGTTTGATGGTTGAATGTGGTTGATAGTTCAGGTCTGCAATGTGATTTATGTTTTTGCTGTAAACTTGAAGTTCAGGTCTGCAATGTGGTTGATAGTTCAAGTCTGCATTGGTATTACAACATAATGTGGTGCAAATGATAATGCTATTATGCTGTGATTGAAACATCAGCTATTATAGTTCAAATGATAATGCTATTCTGCTGCTGCAATGTGGTTGATAGTTCAGGTCTGTAAACTGAAGCTTATTATGCTGTGATTGATGTTTTAACCCGCCAACCCGACTCAACCCGACCCGACTTAACCTGACCCGATAACACCCGAACCCGATAACCCGATTACTTATCGGGTCGGGTTGCGGGTGACTTTTTAAAAAATCATAACCCGACTCAACCCGACCCGACAAACCCGATAACCCGACCCGATAACACCCCTATTGTGACAATCCGTACTTTCAGGTCATTTCTCGACACCGTTCATGTCTCTTTATTTCAACATTTTAGTAAACTTGGTTTACTTGTTTCAAATTCGCGTAACCTTGGAGGTTTAGCGGCGAATTCATGATCATGACATCACGTACATTTCATATGGACTATGTTTAGTCTACATTTCATGGACATCATGTGCATCTCATTAGTACATGCACGACATTTCATTTCACCCTTCAACGCGTGATTTTTATGTTTAATAATTTTTATCGCGTGAGTTTTTATTTTGATTATTTAACCCGTTATTTTCAAAAATGATCCCGAGGTATTTTTAAACTTACATTTAGTTTATAAAAACTATATTTTTAGTTTTCCTAGTGTTTCAAATTTATTTGGTATTTTAATCGTTAACGTTTAATTATTACGTCGTTTTTCTTAAAAATCTTACGATAATTATTTTATCACCCGATTTTCACGAGGAAAGTATTTTTACAATTTTTATCAACTCATTACATTATATTTTGATCTAATAAAAACTTACTTGCACCAAAATTTTTCCATTTACCTATACATTCATTTAACTTACACAATTACTACAATATTATCAAAGTCTTACAAAATATCTACAAGTAACATTTAAAAAAAAAAAAAAAATATATATATATTTGGAGACAACCCTCCCCCAAAAACCGGCCAAGGGGGAGGGAGTCTCATAAATGATGCATGGTTGTGTTAGAAAATGTTTCTATCTTACTTAAAGTCTTATACAATAATTCACTTCATTCATTTTCTCATAGTTGTAAGGTGTAAACAAAATATTTCTCTCCTCTCTTTTGCTCATCATAACCGGCCACAACAACAAGAAGAACCAAGGGATCAAATTTTTACAAGAGCAAGTGTTTTTACAACCTAGAACATATCCTTTTCATGGTTTTGAAATAAAAACCAAGGATATTTAAGATAAACCTTTGTTACCTACACCTCTTCATAATCACTAGTAAGCATGTTTTTATCATCCTTATGTTTCCTCTTCATTTTCATATGATTCTTATCATTTTTGGAGCTTTTATGCATGTTATGTAGTTTATACCATTTATTACATGATTTTAAGGTTTTATATACTTATTAGTCATCCTATAATTATTCCCAAGTTAATCTTTGGTCTTGATGGTGATTAGGAACCCATGACACCCTAAGAAGGTGTATGGTAGGATTAGATTAGCTTTGGAGTTGATTTGAAGGGATTAGAATAGGTTTTGTCCGAGAAAAACTATTTTCGTAAACTATATTTTGTGTTCTGTCCTTAAAACGAAATTCTGGAAAAACCTACTGATGGTACGAAGTTTTGGCCTTCATATTTAGAAAATATACTTTAAAACGAATCCGTGGCCTTTTGAACGGATAAAAACGGAGTTATAACGAAGCCGTGGTGAATTTTTAAAGTTTTACGACGAAAAGTATTATTTTCTGAAAAAGACAGCATGCAGTTTTTGTATATTTCGGGTCAAAAACGAGCCTTAAGCTTCACAAATTATTTCGACTTCTCAAAAATATATTAGTTTACTTCAATACGAAGCTAAGGACATATTTTACGTAGAAAACGGATTTAAAACGACAAATATATGGCCGTTTTCATAAAGTTGCCGTAAAATATTAATTTCTGAAAATTATATTATTTTTACGATTCAAGTATTTCATTAGCTATATCGTCCATGTTTGCGGCAGTTTTTAACTATGATGCAAAACTTTTTATAACGAAGTGTCTTCTAGTAAAATCAAGTTCATCGGCCATATTTTTCAAAACAAAAAGCCGTTGGTCAAGCGGAGTTATAGTGAATTATTTACGGATGTTCAAACATTGGCCGAAACTCATTTTCTGCACACAATTCACAAAAACCACCATCTTTAGCCCTTAATATCTTTATGATCGAGACCTTTTGGACGAAAACTCCTGAACTGAAACTTTTAGATATCGATACAAACTTTCCAAAACCGTCGAGTTCGTTCTCTAACGATCGACGTACACCATTTTACGACTACTTTTCCGGAGTCATTTTTGTTGATTTAATGATTTTTCCGACGACATTGTTTTGCGACGAAAAGTGGTAATTTCACCAAAAATCATTATAAAACCATTGTAGGATGACATTTTGACGTAAAAACATGTAAAGTCATTTTTGAAGGGTCAAGACGTCAAAAGAGTATTTTTCGTCGACGAGTAATATTTTCAAAAACCCGTAAATGGTATAAATAACATACGAAGTGCATGCATAACATTACATTGCAATTCATGACATATCATATCATTGATAATAGGTCCCGGTTGACGCACTACATTATAAACCTCAGTGTACTCACTTTTGCCGCTATTTCCAGTTTTTCCAAGTGAGTTTTCATAGCCCCGTTTTTACATGCTTTCGATTATTTTCAAACCCACGGGGGAGAATACATTGCACTACATTTTTTTGTACGATACCAAGTATGTTAAATTCATTACATTGCTTAAGTTACCACATATGCCAATTTGAAAGTCCCCAGTACATGAACATGAACCGTTAATCTTTGAAGCGAGGATGAGTGGATAGATCTATCGAGGGTGACGCCTCCATCCGGGTTGGTGAATCCCAACCAGGCAAACGGATGCATTTCATTTGATGGTATTACGGAGTTGTCTGGCAAACACTCTGCAGGGGCATACATTATTGAACAGTCTAGTTTCGGGGTCATGGGCTTAGAGCAATTGTAACATTATTTTTACGTGACTGGATTGTCATGCATATTCTATACTTGTGTAGTCGTATAAAACATTTACATAAACCTATGATTTCTCACCAACATTATTGTTGACGTTTTTAGCAATGTATTTTCAGGTAACTGAGGCATTCGCATCATGACATGGTTAGGGACCTATATTTTGAGTCGCGGCGTCGACTTACATTATGTACATTATGGCTCTTTATTTCAAAACATCGTTTGGATTGTAACATATTTGTATTTTGGCAAACTTGTTAAACCTTTTGGGACCGATGTTGTACTCTGATTATGTTTTTATGAAATATCCAACGATGTGTTTTTAAAACGACACTTTAGGTCGTTCAATATAACTGTGATGTGGTGCTATGACAGTCATTGCCCCCAGGAATTCCATTCCGCTGCAAAACAGGTAAATTGGGGGTGTGACAGATTGGTACCAGAGCTACAGTTATAGAGAACTAGGTTGCATCATTGACCCTAGACTATAGCTACATTATCATAGCATCTCATCATTTCATCATAGTACATATTTATTTTGATCATGCGGATTCACTTACACTTTGTTCGAGATTATTTACATTTATTTCATATCGGTTGTCACAGACATGTCTTCAGATTCTCACCCTATTACCATATCATCGGATGATGATCCATCACATTCCACTGAGATTGTATCTTCTATCGGATCCACTGCAGCCTTCCCACTGATCATGACCGACACCGAGACCGAACCCTTCGAGGAGGGTGAAGTCGCACCCACACCTCACATTAGCCCAGCTTTTAACCCGTTGCTCGCACCATCACCACCACCAGCACCACTACCACCATCATCACCATCATCGTCATATTTTCTTAGAGATCCTGCACCCGCATCGGACTTGCCGCCCAAAAAGCGTGCACGTTTCGATATCCCTACACCACCATCGACAGAGCCCGAGCCGCCCGTTAGATTTGAGATAGGCGAGAGTTCTAGGGCAGCTACTGCACGACAGCCTTCCACAGAGGCATTAGGTGCCCGTATCGATGCACAGCAGTTACAGATTGATAGTTTGACGCGTCAGTTAGGGGAGCTATCGGTTGACAGGATTGAGCCCATCGCCGAGGAGGTCGAGGGTTTGATATTAGGCAGGGTTAGTATTGACTTAGAGTTTCAGGGTCTTCAGCACCGACAGATTGAGGATAGAGAGCGCATTACGGAGTTGAGGCAGGAGATGCCTGAGTTGTTTGACAGGACTGATATGGCACGAGATGAGGTACAGAGTCAGTCACAGGAGTTAGCTTTAGCTCGTGAGCGTATTGTCACATTGCAGGGTCAGATGGATGAGATGAGGAGTTTGATTGATAGTTTGGTTCTTCAGGTTCGTGATCTTCAGGATAGGGCAGGCGGAGCACCATGAGGTGCCTTATGTAGACTTGTATTATGTATAGTTTTGACCATTATTATCCTAGTCACAAGGTGTGTGACGTAGTTTAAAGAACTTGTTGTATTTTGGTTGTTGTACAAACAAATTATCAAGTATTGACTCTACTATGTAGGAATGGTTATTATTATGTATGATATCGGTCCATGTAGGCCGAAATTTTCATGTATATTATCCACGTGTGTTGTGATTATATTGTGATATTTCATTATTGTTCCGTTGTGATTCCATTTATCTTTATGCATGTTGTGGTTGTGGATATATTTGTATGATGGTTGTTTCTACTTACGAGATCTCATGATTGTTTCATCTTGTGATTTTGAAGAGTTATGGCACCGAAGAAAGCTACAGTTGAGATGACTCAAGCAGCAATTCAGAAGTTGGTAAACGATAGTATCGCTAATGCACTAAGAGTCGAAAGGGAAACAGTGGCTGCTGCTGCCGCTGAAGCCGCGGCCGCTGCTGAAGCCGCAAGATTAGCTGCTGCAACTGGTAATGCCGGAGGATCTGGGGTTAAGAAATGCTCGTACAAAGATTTCAAAAGTGGTGAACCCACTAAGTTCCGAGGTACCGAAGGAGCAACAGCTATGGTTAGATGGTTTGAAAAGTTGGAGTCGGTATTTTTGCTTTGTAACTGTCCGGATGACAGTAAGGTTAAGTATGCTACGAGCACTTTGCTCGATGGAGCGTTATCATGGTGGAATTCCTACGCTCAACCAATTGGTATGGAGAATGCTTTTAAGCTTACGTGGGAGGAATTTAAAAGCTTGGTGACTAAGAAGTTTTGTCCTCGAACGGAAATCAAAAAGTTAGAGACGGAGTTCTACGAATTGGTCACGATTGGCTATGATATCGACACATACATTCGAAGGTTCCAGGAATTAGCTGCATTATGCCCATCAATGGTTTCTGATAATGAAAAGTTGCTAGAGGCTTTTATTGGAGGACTTCCTGAAGTGATTCAAGGAGATGTTACATCGTTCGATCCACAATCAATCGAGGAAGCTATTCGAGTTACTCAGAAGTTGATGGCTCAAGTGGTGAAGCGAGGCAAGTACACCACCACTAACCGAAACAACAACAACCTCAACAACCGTTTCAACAACAACAACCGAGGCAACTACAACAACAATAACAAGCGCAAGTGGGATAACACAAGGGGTAGGAATGCTACTCAACAACCGCCCAAAAGGCAAGAAGTTGCTAAGGTTTATGCCGCGGGTCAAAAAGAAGGAAAAGGATATTCGGGGGTTTTGCCGAAGTGTAATAAGTGTTTGAGTCACCACAATCCGGGTCGATGTCCTGATCCGTGTGAGAATTGCAAGAAAGTTGGCCACCGTACTAGGGATTGCACGGCACCGAAGGTTACATGTTTTGGTTGCGGGGAACCTGGACACTACAAGAGGGATTGCAAGAAGGGAAAGAATCAAGCAAATCCGAATCAAGGAGGTATGGCTCAAGGAAGGGTTTATGTTATTGGAGGCGGAGAAGATAGGGAAGACCCGAATGTTATAACGGGTACGTTCCTTCTTAATAATCGTTACGCTTCAGTTTTATTTGATTCGGGTGCCGATAAAAGTTTTGTGTCCAATGCATTTGCACCTTTGCTCAACATTAAGCCAACTACACTAGACATATCATACAACGTCGAATTAGCTAATGGTAGCGTAGTTTGCACCAACACCATTGTTCGCGGTTGCACATTCAATTTTCTTAATCATCCCTTCAACATAGACCTCATGCCCGTAGAGCTTGGTAGTTTTGACGTCGTCATAGGCATGGACTGGTTATCTAAGCATCGCGCGAAGATCATTTGTGATGAGAAAGTTGTTCATCTTCCCTACAATGGCGAAACTTTGATTATTCGTGGGGAACGAAGTGGAACGAGAATTAGTATCATATCGAGTATCAAAACGGAAAAGTACATTAAGAAAGGTTGTCTTGCTTTCTTAGCCCATGTAACGGAGAAAAAGTCGGAGGAGAAGCGACTTGAAGATGTTCCTATTGTTCGTGAATTTTCTGAGGTATTTCCCGAGGATTTACCTGGACTTCCACCGGCACGACAAGTAGAGTTTCAAATTGACTTAGTGCCCGGAGCTGCACCGATTGCACGAGCACCGTACCGTTTAGCGCCATCCGAAATGCAAGAGTTGTCTAATCAATTGCAAGAGCTTCTAGACAAAGGATTCATTAGGCCGAGTTCCTCGCCTTGGGGAGCACCGGTCTTGTTTGTGAAGAAGAAGGATGGATCCTTCCGAATGTGCATAGATTATCGAGAATTGAACAAGTTAACGGTGAAGAATCGTTATCCACTCCCCAGAATTGACGATTTGTTCGATCAGCTGCAAGGTTCTAGTATTTATTCCAAGATTGATCTTCGTTCGGGTTATCATCAGCTTCGAGTTCGGGAAGAGGATATTCCTAAAACTGCGTTTAGAACACGTTACGGTCATTACGAGTTTCAAGTGATGCCGTTTGGATTGACTAATGCACCGGCGGTTTTCATGGATCTTATGAATAGAGTATGTAAACCGTACTTGGACAAGTTTGTTATTGTGTTCATCGACGACATCTTGATCTACTCCAAGAGCAAAGAAGAGCATGAAGAACACTTAAGGACGATTTTAAGGCTACTTAAGACTGAGAAGTTGTATGCTAAGTTTTCGAAGTGTGATTTTTGGAACCACAAAGTGCAATTTCTTGGTCACATCATTGATAGTCAAGGACTACAAGTTGATCCCGCAAAGATTGAGGCCGTGAAAGATTGGGCTACTCCAACGAATCCTACGGAAATTCGTCAATTTCTAGGACTAGCCGGGTATTACCGAAGGTTCATCGAAGGTTTTTCGAAGATAGCGAGACCTTTGACCAAGTTGACACAGAAAAACAAGAAGTACGAGTGGGGAAAGAAACAAGAAACTGCTTTTCAGTTGTTGAAGCAAAAGCTTTGCAGTGCGCCGATTTTGGCACTACCCGAAGGCATTGAGAACTTTGTTGTATATTGTGACGCTTCGCATAAAGGACTTGGGGCTGTTTTAATGCAAAATGAGAAGGTGATTGCGTATGCTTCTCGACAACTTAAGACGCATGAGAAGAACTACACCACACATGATCTCGAGTTAGGAGCCGTAGTTTTTGCGCTCAAGATTTGGAGACACTACCTCTACGGTACAAAGTGCACAGTGTTTACTGACCACAAGAGTTTGCAATACATTCTTGATCAAAAGGAGCTTAATATGAGGCAACGTCGTTGGTTGGAGTTACTCAGCGACTACGATTGTGAAATCAAGTATCACCCGGGAAAAGCAAATGTTGTGGCTGATGCTCTTAGTCGGAAAGAGAGGCCTAAACCTTTAAGAGTTCGATCATTGGGAATGACGATTATTTCTCCTTTACCGTCGAAAATCCGCGAAGCACAAGTCGAAGCACTTAAGGAGGAGAACCGACCAAGTGAAAAGCTTTATGGTATGCCCGAAAGCGCAAATGGTTTTGTGAAGAGAGCAGATGGAGTACTATGTTTCAAGGATAGAATGTGGGTTCCATTGTATGGCGGAATACGGGAATTGATTATGCATGAGTCGCATAAGTCGAAGTATTCTATTCATCCAGGATCGGATAAGATGTACCAAGATCTTAAGAAGCTTTATTGGTGGCCGAACATGAAAGCGGAGATTGCCACGTACGTTAGCAAATGTCTTACCTGTGCTAAGGTAAAAGTCGAATACCAGAAGCCGTCAGGATTGCTCCAACAACCAGAGATTCCTCAATGGAAATGGGAACGTATTACAATGGACTTTGTTACGAAACTTCCTAAGACATCGGGAGGTTACGACGCTATTTGGGTAATTGTTGATCGCCTTACCAAGTCAGCCCATTTCATACCGATTAGAGAGACTTATTCCATGGAACAACTCACTAGACTTTATGTCAAAGAAATAGTCTCGAGGCACGGAGCACCAATTTCTATCATTTCCGACAGAGATAGTCGATTCACTTCAAACTTTTGGAATTCATTGCAAGATTCATTCGGAACCAGATTAGAGATGAGCACAGCATATCACCCACAAACCGATGGTCAAAGTGAAAGGACCATTCAAACATTAGAAGACATGCTGAGAGCATGTGTGATTGATTTTGGAAATGGTTGGGCTAACCATTTGCCATTGATTGAATTCTCGTACAACAATAGTTATCACACCAGTATCAAGATGGCACCATTCGAGGCACTCTATGGTCGTAAGTGCCGATCACCTGTTTGTTGGGCCGAGGTAGGAGACGCACAACTCACCGGCCCAGAAATGGTACGGGAAACCACCGAGAAAATTGTTCAGATTCGTGATCGACTTAGAACTGCCAGGAGTCGACAGAAAAGTTATGCGGATGTTAGACGCAAGGATTTGGAATTTCAAGTGGGTGACAAAGTTATGTTGAAAGTATCGCCTTGGAAGGGCGTGGTACGTTTTGGAAAGCGTGGAAAATTGAACCCGAGATACATTGGACCATTCAAGATTTTGAGCCGAGTTGGTCTGGTAGCTTATCGACTTGATCTTCCGTCAGAACTTAGTCATGTGCACAACACGTTTCATGTTTCAAACTTGAAGAAGTGTCTTTCAGACGAATCGCTCGTTATTCCATTGGACGAAGTTCATATTGACGACAAACTCAACTTTGTGGAAGAACCTGTAGAAATCATGGACCGCGAGGTCAAGCAGTTGAAACAGAGTCGTATTCCTATTGTGAAAGTTCGTTGGAATTCTCGTCGAGGTCCTGAGTTTACTTGGGAACGGGAAGACCAGATGCGACGCAAGTATCCACATCTTTTCGCCGACACCGTTACACCTAACAACGTTTGAATTCAGGGACTGAATTCCTTTTTGGATGGGCGAATGTGACAATCCGTACTTTCAGGTTATTTCTCGACACCGTTCATGTCTCTTTATTTCAACATTTTAGTAAACTTGGTTTACTTGTTTCAAATTCGCGTAACCTTGGAGGTTTAGCGGCGAATTCATGATCATGACATCACGTACATTTCATATGGACTATGTTTAGTCTACATTTCATGGACATCATGTGCATCTCATTAGTACATGCACGACATTTCATTTCACCCTTCAACGCGTGATTTTTATGTTTAATAATTTTTATCGCGTGAGTTTTTATTTTGATTATTTAACCCGTTATTTTCAAAAATGATCCCGAGGTATTTTTAAACTTACATTTAGTTTATAAAAACTATATTTTTAGTTTTCCTAGTGTTTCAAATTTATTTGGTATTTTAATCGTTAACGTTTAATTATTACGTCGTTTTTCTTAAAAATCTTACGATAATTATTTTATCACCCGATTTTCACGAGGAAAGTATTTTTACAATTTTTATCAACTCATTACATTATATTTTGATCTAATAAAAACTTACTTGCACCAAAATTTTTCCATTTACCTATACATTCATTTAACTTACACAATTACTACAATATTATCAAAGTCTTACAAAATATCTACAAGTAACATTTAAAAAAAAAAAAAAATATATATATATTTGGAGACAACCCTCCCCCAAAAACCGGCCAAGGGGGAGGGAGTCTCATAAATGATGCATGGTTGTGTTAGAAAATGTTTCTATCTTACTTAAAGTCTTATACAATAATTCACTTCATTCATTTTCTCATAGTTGTAAGGTGTAAACAAAATATTTCTCTCCTCTCTTTTGCTCATCATAACCGGCCACAACAACAAGAAGAACCAAGGGATCAAATTTTTACAAGAGCAAGTGTTTTTACAACCTAGAACATATCCTTTTCATGGTTTTGAAATAAAAACCAAGGATATTTAAGATAAACCTTTGTTACCTACACCTCTTCATAATCACTAGTAAGCATGTTTTTATCATCCTTATGTTTCCTCTTCATTTTCATATGATTCTTATCATTTTTGGAGCTTTTATGCATGTTATGTAGTTTATACCATTTATTACATGATTTTAAGGTTTTATATACTTATTAGTCATCCTATAATTATTCCCAAGTTAATCTTTGGTCTTGATGGTGATTAGGAACCCATGACACCCTAAGAAGGTGTATGGTAGGATTAGATTAGCTTTGGAGTTGATTTGAAGGGATTAGAATAGGTTTTGTCCGAGAAAAACTATTTTCGTAAACTATATTTTGTGTTCTGTCCTTAAAACGAAATTCTGGAAAAACCTACTGATGGTACGAAGTTTTGGCCTTCATATTTAGAAAATATACTTTAAAACGAATCCGTGGCCTTTTGAACGGATAAAAACGGAGTTATAACGAAGCCGTGGTGAATTTTTAAAGTTTTACGACGAAAAGTATTATTTTCTGAAAAAGACAGCATGCAGTTTTTGTATATTTCGGGTCAAAAACGAGCCTTAAGCTTCACAAATTATTTCGACTTCTCAAAAATATATTAGTTTACTTCAATACGAAGCTAAGGACATATTTTACGTAGAAAACGGATTTAAAACGACAAATATATGGCCGTTTTCATAAAGTTGCCGTAAAATATTAATTTCTGAAAATTATATTATTTTTACGATTCAAGTATTTCATTAGCTATATCGTCCATGTTTGCGGCAGTTTTTAACTATGATGCAAAACTTTTTATAACGAAGTGTCTTCTAGTAAAATCAAGTTCATCGGCCATATTTTTCAAAACAAAAAGCCGTTGGTCAAGCGGAGTTATAGTGAATTATTTACGGATGTTCAAACATTGGCCGAAACTCATTTTCTGCACACAATTCACAAAAACCACCATCTTTAGCCCTTAATATCTTTATGATCGAGACCTTTTGGACGAAAACTCCTGAACTGAAACTTTTAGATATCGATACAAACTTTCCAAAACCGTCGAGTTCGTTCTCTAACGATCGACGTACACCATTTTACGACTACTTTTCCGGAGTCATTTTTGTTGATTTAATGATTTTTCCGACGACATTGTTTTGCGACGAAAAGTGGTAATTTCACCAAAAATCATTATAAAACCATTGTAGGATGACATTTTGACGTAAAAACATGTAAAGTCATTTTTGAAGGGTCAAGACGTCAAAAGAGTATTTTTCGTCGACGAGTAATATTTTCAAAAACCCGTAAATGGTATAAATAACATACGAAGTGCATGCATAACATTACATTGCAATTCATGACATATCATATCATTGATAATAGGTCCCGGTTGACGCACTACATTATAAACCTCAGTGTACTCACTTTTGCCGCTATTTCCAGTTTTTCCAAGTGAGTTTTCATAGCCCCGTTTTTACATGCTTTCGATTATTTTCAAACCCACGGGGGAGAATACATTGCACTACATTTTTTTGTACGATACCAAGTATGTTAAATTCATTACATTGCTTAAGTTACCACATATGCCAATTTGAAAGTCCCCAGTACATGAACATGAACCGTTAATCTTTGAAGCGAGGATGAGTGGATAGATCTATCGAGGGTGACGCCTCCATCCGGGTTGGTGAATCCCAACCAGGCAAACGGATGCATTTCATTTGATGGTATTACGGAGTTGTCTGGCAAACACTCTGCAGGGGCATACATTATTGAACAGTCTAGTTTCGGGGTCATGGGCTTAGAGCAATTGTAACATTATTTTTACGTGACTGGATTGTCATGCATATTCTATACTTGTGTAGTCGTATAAAACATTTACATAAACCTATGATTTCTCACCAACATTATTGTTGACGTTTTTAGCAATGTATTTTCAGGTAACTGAGGCATTCGCATCATGACATGGTTAGGGACCTATATTTTGAGTCGCGGCGTCGACTTACATTATGTACATTATGGCTCTTTATTTCAAAACATCGTTTGGATTGTAACATATTTGTATTTTGGCAAACTTGTTAAACCTTTTGGGACCGATGTTGTACTCTGATTATGTTTTTATGAAATATCCAACGATGTGTTTTTAAAACGACACTTTAGGTCGTTCAATATAACTGTGATGTGGTGCTATGACAGTCATTGCCCCCAGGAATTCCATTCCGCTGCAAAACAGGTAAATTGGGGGTGTGACACCTATCCATGATAATGTGTTAGTCAGACTTTAGGCAACTTTCAACTTGTTTGACATGCTTTCTCTTTAGCTAATTTTTTTGATTTGACCCGTGCGAGATAAAGCACAATCCAAATCATAAGTTCATAAGTTGCCATTTCCACCTCTAAGACCATACACTCATGACACATTCAGTATCTAACTATCATCGTTACATTTTGGACAGGTGAAATCAGTTATCAAGAGTGCAATAAAAACTGAAGAAACAACAAAAAAGTGGTTGTCCATGATGTAGAGGGACTGCAATCGTTTCTGTAAAATCATGGTTTGTATCTCTTTATCACGAACATATAAGGTTGTTTAAGACAAAGGCGAGAGATTGATGAAACAGCATCTTTAGATGAGTACTTGTACTTGTGTGGTTAGTCAAGACAGATAATCTGTATGAATTTTTTTTAATGCTAATTTCATATAATTGGTACAGGTTAAAGCATTGGAAAACTTGTATGTTGATGAATTAAGACAAAGGCGAGAGATTGATGAAACACTAGAAAAAATCAAGGAAGATCATGAAAATATCAAAAAAGAACTCCACACGACTCTTGAAAAAAAATCATATCTTGAAAGTAAAATATCCGATTTTGAGAATCACAAAAGGGAACGGTATGATAGCCATCGAGGCCCTTTTCGTACTCTATATTCGTCTTAGAAATTTTAAAATGTTTCTTGTGTACAATTTGAAAGATTCATGTAAGCCTTTTAGGTGAATGTTGATCGATGCTGAACCGTCAAGTTTTATCACACAAGCTGACCACTTGTGAATGGTCAACCGTAATAAACTTCAAACAGTTCAGACACCAATGCAATGAAGATCAAGAGGAGTGTAGTGTTTCCCCAGGTCGTTAAGTCCCAACGAGCTGTGCACTGAATAATCAAACGAATAGTGATCGAGAGAATTTGAACGGGAAAAGGGTTGTGATTGATTATACCTAAAGAAAAAGTTGATAAATTACAGGGGCTTAAATGCAAATTAAAGAAAATTAAAAAGATAAATTATATTAAATAAGCGCTATCACTATTTTTAAAATTATGTTTTTGATTTTTCTTTTATAAACTTAAATTAAAAACTACGTAACGTACAAAAGAAAATGTGAAACTGAAACAATATTAATCCTAAAAATATAAAAATGAAATTTTTACAAACCTAATGATAATAGAAAATTTTCAGAAAAATAAAATTATTTTTATTACTATTTATTTAATTATTATTAATTAAAAACTAATTTTACTTATTTAATAATACCCTAAAATACAAGAAAATATGAAATAAAGCTAGAAAAATGAAATTATGACTTAGAAAAATCTAAAATAACTAAAGAGAATTTTCAAAACTAATTTTGTATTTTTCTGATTATTTTTCTATTTTTATGAATTAAAAACTATTTAAAACTAATTAAATTGCTAAAAATTACAAATTTAACTAAGAAAAATCTGGAAAAATTATTTTTTTGCTTTTTATATTTATCTTAACCTAGGAAAAATTAAAACTTATTTTTTTGAAGCTTTTCTGATTTAATTGTATTAAAAGCTAATTAAAAAGTCCTAAAAACTGATTTAATCGAGGAAAAATATCAAACAGTGCTGGAAAAATATGAAAAATTCAGGAAAAGTATAAATTAATATTCTGAATCTAAGAAAAATATAAAAACAGTAGCTTATGTGAAGGAATTAAGAGCTGAAGTGTAACTGTAATGAGGATAAGCTCTAAATTTAAGCTAAATGGTACTATAAGTTACCAAACTGGTACAGAAGCTCATTTGTACTAAAATTAGCTAATCCTAACTGATATCAACTAACCCTAACAAGCTATAAGCTCACTTTATGATTTAAAACTCTAGAAGTCACTTATGCACAACAGTCCTAACCCTCTACTTCCAGCTTATGCAGAAGCTTAATACAGAGCTTAAACTTGAATCCAGAAGTTGGAAACTCAAAACCACCAACCAAACTACTTATAAACCAAGTTTGAGACCCTAATAAGCTATTTTGAACCCTGAGCAGGCTCTGCAAAAACTGGGAAAACCCTTTTTGGCAACTATGCTCTGTCACAGGGCACAGAAGCTGAGTTGACAAGCCTGTTTAAAGCTTAAGGAGCTTTTGGAAAATTTCTCAAAAATCATTTTCAAACACTAGACCTGCCCTACTTGTTAAATCCAAAGTCTCAATAACTTTTGATCAATGTTGAGGATATGAAACATCCACAAAGATTGGCCAAAAACTGATTTGTGCACTTTGACTTTTGAAAACAGATTTAGAAATTTGACTTTATTGAACTTATGATCTACTGAAATGGAATGCAACTGATGAATTTAGATGTAATGAGTCCTAAACCAGCTAGCTTGAATGATTCTACACCCAAATGCAAGTCATAGCAATCCTACTGCTAACTGTTTTGATCACAAGAACAGATTCTATGTAATTTTGACTTATACAGGTTTAATGTGCACATGAGTTACATAAATTACTTATTCTAACCTATCTTAGACTATAGCATCAAGACTTAACTAATATCTAACCCTCTAGCTGAGTAAAACTGCATGTGCCAAACACCCTTAACAGATCCTAAGTGCAATATAATCTAACCTATACTCAATTCTACTCTGAGACATCAATTGAACTATGGTCTACTATCAAAATAAAAGCTGACTAATGCAACACTAACAATATAAACTAGCAGGATCAAGTTACTTTATCTCTAGAATGAAACAGTAGTTACAAGGAGATTTAAGAACAAAATACTAGAACTTACAATGTTCCATTCACTGTGGTTTGAAACTGAGATTTAAGTAACTCTATCAACCCAAATCAAACTCAAATAAACCCAATGCTAATCCACACCAACTGATTTACCCCATATCAACTTCCATTCTTCATCATTGACTTTTGTTGACTTTTTTTCAATATTTGAGTGAATTGAAGAATAAGCAAGAGTAAACCTTAACTAAGCTATAAAGAAGCTTAACAAGGCTTCAATGAAACAGTGATGCAACTTTGATATGAGCTTAATAGAGCTTGAGGTAATTTTTTTATTTTTCAACCATTTTTCTTGTTTTGTTGTGATTTTTGGTATAGAATGAAAATAAGCTGTGAGTACCTTCTAATCCAAACAACATGAATCAAAATACAACTATTAAACTCAATTGAGAAGCAGGTAAATTTAAACTATGAAAACGCAATTTCATTAACTTTTAAAATCCAAGTACAGAGAAAAGATATTACATAAACATGAAAACTAAACTGAGATTACACTGAGACTATTGAAAATAAAAGGTGAGCCATCTCACTCTTCACACACTTTCAATGGCTATATATTAAGCTATTTATATCCTGCTTCCAGTCTCTCTCTTCCTCCTTTTATTCACCAAAAGCTCTTTCTCACTCCTCTGATCATTTCCCACCAAAAATACTGACCTTTGGATGCTTGGAATTGTTATTGGCCGTTGATGAGAATTTTGGCGGGAATACAAATTTAACAACTTGGGGTGGATTGAGTGCAAGGGGGGGAAACAATAAATGCATTTTGGATGTTTGGTGTTGGTGGAGTGATAAGGTGGTGGTATGTTGAGCTGGAGGTGAGGGATATCTGTGGTTTTGCAGACAGTTGGTGAAGGGGAAGACAGTGGGCGGGAAAAACGTGTGGGGGCGTTGACTGGTTTGTTTGACCGGGTTAAATATAGGGTAGACGGGTTGGATTGGGTATAAAGGGTATTGGGCTTGGGTTTGGGTATTTGAGTGGTTAATGGTTTTAGGATAGATTGGACCAAGGATTAAAATTGGACCCATATGAGACTTTAGGGACTAAAACTGCCAAAACTGAAAATTCATGGACCATTCGTGTAACTTCTGAAAATGTAATCCAAGGGTTGGTTTTGCCAATCATCAATAATATAAGGGCCATAATAGACATTTTCAAACTTCCAAGGACTATTTTTGCCAATTTTGAAACTTGAAGGACCAAACTTGTAATTTCTCAAAACTTTTGACATTTTTCACCAAAGGACTAATTATGACAAGTTATGATTTTAAAAGGACCTTTGGTGATTTTTCTTTTGAAATAAGTGCTCAGGGACTATTTTTGACAAGATTTGAAAGTTGGGGGACTGAAACTGCCAATTATGCAAACTTAGCTCATTTTTCATCTGGTTTTAAACATTTTGCATATGAAACATATAAAATGCAATTTTGAGATATTTTCAGTATTTTGATGCATTTCTGAGCATTTTTAAATGTTTTGCAGTTAAGATTTGACCCAAAATGATGAGTATTTACACACTCATCAATCCCCCACACTAAACTATTGCTAGTCCCTAGCAATCTTTTGAGAAAAACTTAATGGATTTGAATCTCTTTACCAAAAGCCATTACTTCTGGAGTAGCCAAATGTTTCAGTTCAAGTAAGAACTATGGTACACTGATAACCATGTGATTTTGAGCAAACCACCATCTTCCAACGGATTTGATTTGTCTTTACCAGAAGCCGTTTGCTTCTGGACTAGCCAACTCTTAGATAAAATATCTTTGGTGAGCTGATTACCAATTATGGTTTTCCAACTGCCTTTACCACAAGCCATAAACTTGCGGGCTAGCCAACTCTTCACTAATTAAAGATATGGTGAGCTGAATACCATACAATTTTGGGCAAATTGCAAGCCGTCAACGGATTTGAGGTATCTTTACCAAGAGCCGTTTGCTCCTGGATTAGTCAATCCTTTTGTTTATTAGACATGGCGGACTGATAACCATAAGCTGAGTAAGTGCAAAATACTTACTCCAAAAAAAAATTTTGGCCAAAAATGGGGAAATTGGGCGATATAATTACATGATAAAATTCGTGAGAATTCCCCCCACACTAGAAATGAATATTGCCCTCAATATTCAAAGTACCGGCGGTTATGCCGAAACAAAGAACGTAAAAGGGAAATACTACGGCCATTATTTTGAAAGATTTTTTTTTTTTTTTTTTTTTTTTTTTTTGAAAACTTATATACAACAGCGGGGGGCAACTCCCCCACACTAGGGTGGTACACACGGGTGAAAACCCATGTTTAACTACTGTTTTTGATTACCGAGTCGCTAGCTTGACTCGACCCCGAATTAATTTGTTCAAGGGGAAGTAAGTGGAAGATACAATCTCCATCGGACTTTCATTCAAGATGTTTGGACAAACATTTGAAGTACGCGAAAGTTCCACACCGATGAGATATAGAGAGACAGACCCGGCTCACAAATGGTACATGGAAATGCCGGGGTCAAAGATAGTGTCTTCATTCCCGAAGGAGTGAAGAAGAGAAGAAGTCACGGGATAGGTGAAGAAAAGAAAGAAAGTCATGATGAAAATCATGACTAACTCATCTTCATCCATAGGAGAATCCATAATTTCAGAATTATGAATCTCATCATTTAAGCTCACGTGATCAAGACAAATCCCGGGTGTGTCATGATCAAAGTGGAAGTTATCATACTCCGGCGGAGATATGATATGAGTGAGTTCATCGGCGAACTCCTCGTGAAGAGAATCAATCACAAGATGTAAATCTGTGAATTCTTGTTCCACTGTAGACTCATCACTATCCTCAATCTGAGTATCAAAGAGTGGATTCTCAGAAATTAAAGTGAATTCAGAGTCGAATTCAAATAGAGGATTAGTGAGAGTTGTTTTGAATGCTTCAGGAACAAAGTGATCAACATTCTCTATTGGACTGTTGGGATAAGAAGTGAGTGAACGATCATTATCAAGGAGACTTTCAGTCTCTCCCAGATCGGCTTCGAAATCAAAGAGAACATCGTTACTTTCTGATGAAAGTGGATTGATGTGAGTGAGTTCATCGGTGAACTCCTCAAGAAGATGATCAGCATCAGATTGTGGAAGTGATGCCTCAACATACTCGATGTTTCCATAAGATGCACAATCTTCGCTACAATTGGAGAAAGTTTCAAAATGATCTTTTGAACACTCAAGAGGGGAAAGAGAATCACACATATGATCAGAAGTTCCCTGTGACTCTCTCGGGATTGGGACAAGGTTCTCAACACTAGACTTTATGAATTCGTCCGATTCCTTTTCAGGAACAGTGTCAAGATGCTCGTCCCCCATGTTCAGAGAGTGAGTGGGAGCTTCGGGTGTGATAGCAGTTGTTTGAGATGGAATCTCAACTGCTGGGATATCAACTGACTGAGGGAGTTGAGAAATAATATTCTTAAAAGGATAAAAACTCTCCTGGTCATCATCATATAGAGCTGCCTTAAGAAATTGGGAACGCCTTAAAGCTGCATGCTCTAGGACTAATAATTCATCCCTAGATTTGCGAGCGTCTCGTTCTTCGGCTAGCAATTCTCCCATGGTCTTTTCACCACTCACTTGATTCTTAGAGTTACGAATCATATCATCAAGTGTTTTCATTGCGGTTTCAAAATCTTGGGAAATTTCTTTAGGCAACGGCTCAGGTGGAGTTTGAACCGTATGGTGCTGTGGAGGTTGGAAATTGTCAAAACCGGAAGTATAGTAATTTTGATTCCACGGTTGACATTGAGGATTATTGTGAGGACCTCCACAATTCTCACAACAGCAAAACTGTTGAGTCAGGACTGGTGAATTATATGGATATTGGTCATAACCAAAGTTCTGAGCATCACCGGAAAACTGTTCATAGACAAACGTGTTTCCGGATTGACACTCAAATCCTTGGTGAGGACTTCCACAAAATTCACAGCAGTTATGTTGATTATATGAAGATAAGTCGGGTTGTGGTGGGTAATTGGAAAAGTTTGAGGGGTCGTTAAATGAGTTCGGATTAGGATCATAATCAAATGAATTCCTCGAACCACAAAACAAACAACTCCCGTTCCGAATATCATTACCACACTGTACACACGTACACCAGCGACATGGTGAAACAAAAAGAGGCTCACCACAACCGACACAAGGAATAAACGATACAAAACCAAGATGGTGATCCGAATGACTATCAAGTCTCGAAGAACATTTTGAAAAATCCGGAGGTGGGACAAGTGGTGTGCTCTGAGAGCTAGCAATTTCCACCACTTCCGTTATGGTCTCCGGTTCTGGTTTTTGAGAAACGTGAAGTTTAGGCAAGTCATTCTTGCTAGTCACCGGTCTAAATTCTGCATGATTGCTTTTAACCGTAAATTGTGAAAGTTTAGGATCAATTTTAGACGGCTTAGGAGCAATTGAGGGGTTAGATCTTTGGATAACCGTAGGTTGGACGTATGTAGCACCTCCATTATCAGAGGGAAGTACTTGGTCCTTTGTCACCCCGGTTTCTCGTTCCATTTCCCTACGCAGAATTAATGGATCATCACGAACAACACGAATTCTTGACATTTGTGATAAAGTATCAAGTTTTTTAACTTCGTTCCAGAATTCGTCGTAGTCGAGAGATTCCATGAGAATAGAAGAAGTTAGAATCAAATGGATAGAGGGTAAAGGGATAAAGAATCAAAAAGGTTAAGAGGGTAAAGATGAATATTTTTGGGTTTTTGGATAAACATTTTGTAAAAATAAGAAATAAAATCTTTTTGGGTTTTTGATTTTAAAGATGTTTTTGGATTTTTGGATTTTTATAAGAAAATATAAACATATATAGATGGTATGAACAAGGAGTGAATATTCAAATCACTAATCTGCTAAACATAAGATAATTAGCACAGCTCCCCGGCAGCGGCGCCAAAAATTTGATCGATGCTGAACCGTCAAGTTTTATCACACAAGCTGACCACTTGTGAATGGTCAACCGTAATAAACTTCAAACAGTTCAGACACCAATGCAATGAAGATCAAGAGGAGTGTAGTGTTTCCCCAGGTCGTTAAGTCCCAACGAGCTGTGCACTGAATAATCAAACGAATAGTGATCGAGAGAATTTGAACGGGAAAAGGGTTGTGATTGATTATACCTAAAGAAAAAGTTGATAAATTACAGGGGCTTAAATGCAAATTAAAGAAAATTAAAAAGATAAATTATATTAAATAAACGCTATCACTATTTTTAAAATTATGTTTTTGATTTTTCTTTTATAAACTTAAATTAAAAACTACGTAACGTACAAAAGAAAATGTGAAACTGAAACAATATTAATCCTAAAAATATAAAAATGAAATTTTTACAAACCTAATGATAATGGAAAATTTTCAGAAAAAGAAAATTATTTTTATTACTATTTATTTAATTATTATTAATTAAAAACTAATTTTACTTATTTAATAATACCCTAAAATACAAGAAAATATGAAATAAAGCTAGAAAAATGAAATTATGACTTAGAAAAATCTAAAATAACTAAAGAGAATTTTCAAAACTAATTTTGTATTTTTCTGATTATTTTTCTATTTTTTATGAATTAAAAACTATTTAAAACTAATTAAATTGCTAAAAATTACAAATTTAACTAAGAAAAATCTGGAAAAATTATTTTTTTGCTTTTTATATTTATCTTAACCTAGGAAAAATTAAAACTTATTTTTTTGAAGCTTTTCTGATTTAATTGTATTAAAAGCTAATTAAAAAGTCCTAAAAACTGATTTAATCGAGGAAAAATATCAAACAGTGCTGGAAAAATATGAAAAATTCAGGAAAAGTCTAAATTAATATTTTGAATCTAATAAAAATATAAAAACAGTAGCTTATGTGAAGGAATTAAGAGCTGAAGTGTAACTGTAATGAGGATAAGCTCTAAATTTAAGCTAAATGGTACTATAAGTTACCAAACTGGTACAGAAGCTCATTTGTACTAAAATTAACTAATCCTAACTGATATCAACTAACCCTAACAAGCTATAAGCTCAGTTTATGATTTAAAACTCTAGAAGTCACTTATGCACAACAGTCCTAACCCTCTACTTCCAGCTTATGCAGAAGCTTAATACAGAGCTTAAACTTGAATCCAGAAGTTGGAAACTCAAAACCACCAACCAAACTACTTATAAACCAAGTTTGAGACCCTAATAAGCTATTTTGAACCCTGAGCAGGCTCTGCAAAAACTGGGAAAACCCTTTTTGGCAACTATGCTCTGTCACAGGGCACAGAAGCTGAGTTGACAAGCCTGTTTAAAGCTTAAGGAGCTTTTGGAAAATTTCTCAAAAATCATTTTCAAACACTAGACCTGCCCTACTTGTTAAATCCAAAGTCTCAATAACTTTTGATCAATGTTGAGGATATGAAACATCCACAAAGATTGGCCAAAAACTGATTTGTGCACTTTGACTTTTGAAAACAGATTTAGAAATTTGACTTTATTGAACTTATGATCTACTGAAATGGAATGCAACTGATGAATTTAGATGTAATGAGTCCTAAACCAGCTAGCTTGAATGATTCTACACCCAAATGCAAGTCATAGCAATCCTACTGCTAACTGTTTTGATTACAAGAACAGATTCTATGTAATTTTGACTTATACAGGTTTAATGTGCACATGAGTTACATAAATTACTTATTCTAACCTATCTTAGACTATAGCATCAAGACTTAACTAATATCTAACCCTCTAGCTGAGTAAAACTGCATGTGCCAAATACCCTTAACAGATCCTAAGTGCAATATAATCTAACCTATACTCAATTCTACTCTGAGACATCAATTGAACTATGGTCTACTATCAAAATAAAAGCTGACTAATGCAACACTAACAATATAAACTAGCAGGATCAAGTTACTTTATCTCTAGAATGAAACAGTAGTTACAAGGAGATTTAAGAACAAAATACTAGAACTTACAATGTTCCATTCACTGTGGTTTGAAACTGAGATTTAAGTAACTCTATCAACCCAAATCAAACTCAAATAAACCCAATGCTAATCCACACCAACTGATTTACCCCATATCAACTTCCATTCTTCATCATTGACTTTTGTTGACTTTTTTTCAATATTTGAGTGAATTGAAGAATAAGCAAGAGTAAACCTTAACTAAGCTATAAAGAAGCTTAACAAGGCTTCAATGAAACAGTGATGCAACTTTGATATGAGCTTAATAGAGCTTGAGGTAATTTTTTTATTTTTCAACCATTTTTCTTGTTTTGTTTTGATTTTTGGTATAGAATGAAAATAAGCTGTGAGTACCTTCTAATCCAAACAACATGAATCAAAATACAACTATTAAACTCAATTGAGAAGCAGGTAAATTTAAACTATGAAAACGCAATTTCATTAACTTTTAAAATCCAAGTACAGAGAAAAGATATTACATAAACATGAAAACTAAACTGAGATTACACTGAGACTATTGAAAATAAAAGGTGAGCCATCTCACTCTTCACACACTTTCAATGGCTATATATTAAGCTATTTATATCCTGCTTCCAGTCTCTCTCTTCCTCCTTTTATTCACCAAAAGCTCTTTCTCACTCCTCTGATCATTTCCCACCAAAAATACTGACCTTTGGATGCTTGGAATTGTTATTGGCCATTGATGAGAATTTTGGCGGGAATACAAATTTAACAACTTTGGGTGGATTGAGTGCAAGGGGGGGGGGGGGGGGAAACAATAAATGCATTTTGGATGTTTGGTGTTGGTGGAGTGATAAGGTGGTGGTATGTTGAGCTGGAGGTGAGGGATATCTGTGGTTTTGCAGACAGTTGGTGAAGGGGAAGACAGTGGGCGGGAAAAACGTGTGGGGGCGTTGACTGGTTTGTTTGACCGGGTTAAATATAGGGTAGACGGGTTGGATTGGGTATAAAGGGTATTGGGCTTGGGTTTGGGTATTTGAGTGGTTAATGGTTTTAGGATAGATTGGACCAAGGATTAAAATTGGACCCATATGAGACTTTAGGGACTAAAACTGCCAAAACTGAAAATTCATGGACCATTCGTGTAACTTCTGAAAATGTAATCCAAGGGTTGGTTTTGCCAATCATCAATAATATAAGGGCCATAATAGACATTTTCAAACTTCCAAGGACTATTTTTGCCAATTTTGAAACTTAAAGGACCAAACTTGTAATTTCTCAAAACTTTTGACATTTTTCACCAAAGGACTAATTATGACAAGTTATGATTTTAAAAGGACCTTTGGTGATTTTTCTTTTGAAATAAGTGCTCAGGGACTATTTTTGACAAGATTTGAAAGTTGGGGGACTGAAACTGCCAATTATGCAAACTTAGCTCATTTTTCATCTGATTTTAAACATTTTGCATCTGAAACATATAAAATGCAATTTTGAGATATTTTCAGTATTTTGATGCATTTCTGAGCATTTTTAAATGTTTTGCAGTTAAGATTTGACCCAAAATGATGAGTATTTACACACTCATCAAATGTATTGAGCAAACTGAGACACCCAAATCTTGTGACCCTAATAGGAGCCTGCTCGGAAGCTTGGGTAATCATCTACGAATATCTTTCTGGAGGAAGCCTTGAAGATCGTCTTGAGTGCAAGAACAACACTCCTCCATTATCATGGCAAAGCCTTGAAGATCGTCTTAACCGAAGGAGGCACAAGAAAAAGACTTGCACTTAACCATATGGTCAAGCTTCTCAGGTGCAAATAGTTAGAAGCTTGAAAGAATGTTTCAAGTTCAGAAGTGCATCACACCTAGTTGTTTCGATGTAAATTTAGTTGGGCATAGATGTGTATAATGCTCTTGTGTACTCATATTATTCTTTTAATAGAAATTGACACCTTATATCGACTTGCCTTTGCAAACGGAACCAAAATATATCAACTTAAAATCAAGCGGCTCAAAAGTAGAATGTATAATAACGAAATTGGTAAAAGGTTTCATGGATTAAAATAGAAACTATATATGTTGTTCATGGTAAAAGGTTACATGAATCATTACAAACACCTGTACCACTTGCAGACCTTATAACAACTTGCAGACATGTACCATTTGCAGACCTTGTAACCTTATAACATGTACCACAATCACTTGCAGCCCTTATAACCTCAACCCAAATGGAAGTAATCCAACTCTAAAGTTAGTCTCATGTGCGACTAAACAGTTAGTCTCACCAGTCAACTTCAAAAAAAAAAAAAATAATAATAAAAAAAAATAAAAAAAAATAAAAAATTGACCCATTAACTAACTGGTGACAGCAACAATTTCCCAGGTAAGCAACAATTTCCCAGGTAAAACGGACATTTTTCGAGCTATTTTAATCAAGTTCCATTGACGTGGCAAGATATATGTACAAGTTTCATTGACCACTTAAAGGGGTGTTTGGAAAGCTGTAATAAAACAGCTTCACCATAACTTAAAGGGGTGTTTGGCATTACAAAAACAATTTTCCAATTTGACCCATCTTGCTTCAGAAAAAAAATGCAGACCTGATACGACTTATGTAGATCATAGAAGAACAACATACTAGTCATTTAAAAGGGCAAAGATCAGTACAATTTCATTACAGATTAAAGAAGACAACCTAAATATAAACTTTTTTGACCCGTTTACATTTGACCCATTTACAGTCATTCAAAATACAAACCCATAAAGAAATGCAGCAACATGTCTTCTTTCTCTTTAACCACGGGTATAATTCCACCAAAAGCACAACACATCAACATTATATCTTCTTTTTCTTCACCCCATGAGTATCATTTGCCAAAAGAGCACTACAATTGTCCTTTTTTTCGTTGCAAATCGTCAATCTACAAATACATATATAAATTAGAACTTAAAAGAAATGTTACATATGCAAAGATAAATTTTTACCAAGAATACCTTCTTTTTTGGACACTCCGTGATGTTGTGACCCAATCCATGACAATATGAACAAGTCTTCTTTTTATTCCCTTGTAGTTCTATGGGAGGTTTAATTCTTGATGCAATTTTTGGTCGTCCTTTTCTCCTAGGAAGAACAACAGGATCCCGAATAGATATTTGAGGCATCATGTCTACTTGAGAAACCCCAACAGAATTATCCTCATAAACATTCACAGGCTCTTTTGCCTTTTTCCGACTCATTTGGTCTTCTAAGAATTTCACCAACATAGTGTTTAACCTCGTTATTTCAGAAGGGCAGTCCTTTGCTTGTTCGATTGCTTTGGTCGAGTTAGAATGCACACACCATAAAGTTAAGGCACTAACTTCTCTTTCATTTATTTCTTTGATTCCGATACTATCATTACCAACCTTGTACCTCGAACCAAGTGTCCACCTAGGTAAAATATATTGATCAGGAAGGGTTTCAACATGCTTCTTTTTCATCACATATAGGATATGCTTGCATAATATCCCATATGTTTCAAACATAGCACAAGAACATGTGATATCCACCTTATTTAGTAAATTAAACTTGACAGTCCTCCAATGTTTTTTCTCAACGTTCAATTGTCCAACACTATAAGTGACGTGTTCTAGACTCTTGTTTAAAGTAACGTGAGTTAGATTGTCGGTTCCTTCTTTCCATTCCTTTTCGAATTTTTCAAAAATCTTTCTAGTGTAACATTTACCTACAAATTCAGGGTACATGAAACACAATGAATAATAGAAAAAGGGTTAATAACATAAACGGAATGAATATGAACAAGTTACCTGCTTTTGCTTCTATAGGATGCACTGACGAAAGAACCGCCTTCGAGTTCATTGTCATAAAGTCTTCATCTTCTTCTGCGGCTCTTCGAGAGTTGACAGCTTTATCATATTGAATTACGAATTCATTCAACATGGTGTTAGAATTAACAAATCCATCAAAAAAGGAATGAATACTCTCACTTCGTCCGCTTGTTGTCATCCCAGCAAAAAAACCATCTTTCAAGAAAGACCAAACCCAGTATTTGCGTTGGTCATACATCTCCATCATCCAATTACTACTTTTGAGGTTATACTTATCACATATAACATCCCATTGGGTTTCAAATTCTTCTATCGTGTCACTTTTTACCCAATTTTTATAAGATTCATTGAAATCACTATAACGGGCTTTAAATGGTCGAAGATGTTCCAGTTGGTGTTTCTTAATGTGCCATGAACAATAACGATGTCGAGTGTTTGGAAAAACTTTGTGGACTGCATTGCAAATTGCTTTATCCTGATCCGTTATTATTGAAGCAGGATATTTGTCAAACATGCACACTAAGAATTGCTCAAATAACCATTCAAAAGTTTCTTCCTTTTCATTTTCTAGCAATGCGGCACCAATGAGTATGTACTGACCATGATGATTCACCCCGACAAATGGTGCA
Source organism: Chrysanthemum seticuspe (assembly GCA_019973895.1). Taxonomy (NCBI): domain Eukaryota; kingdom Viridiplantae; phylum Streptophyta; class Magnoliopsida; order Asterales; family Asteraceae; genus Chrysanthemum; species Chrysanthemum seticuspe. Next base: position 96,265,622 of record BPTQ01000004.1, read on the forward strand.
AATGGAAACTTAAATTTGTTGGTTAAATACGTAACATCAAACACAAGAACATCTCCAAATTTAATATACGCATCACGTGATCTTCCATCAGCCCAAAATATATTTCTAGGAGACCCATCACTATTCAAATCGATCTTAAAATATTGGTTAATATCTACTGATGACTTATCTTGAAAATGTTTAATGAGTCCATAAAACTCCTTACCTTTGTATTGTTTTCATTGCTCGGATAAAATATCGGAACATTGCTTTGAGGTAACATCAGCGACATATGGAGGTTTCATTGCATTTACAGCTTTTTTGACATGACAAGGTCTCATCCCGGATCGGCCAAGTTCCAACATAAGAGATTTGCAGGCCATAGAACGATGAAAATTCCCGTGAGAACGATGTTTCATTACTTTCGTAGGTTTTGTGCTCAAATCATGATTGTGTGTATCATCAAAAAAATCCACACACCATTTCCCATCTTTTGTTATTGTAATTCGAAGTCGTGCTTCACAACCGGTCCTTAAATCTCTTCGGCGTTTCTTAGTATCCACACTTGTACCAACATCCTTCACACTTTTGAAACCTTCTTTGTTGCATACGTACCACTTTCTATAAACCTCATTAGTCATCTTGTTTTTATAATCCCAATGCTTACGTATACCAAATCCATGTGTAAATCCATATTGATTATAAAATGTATATGCATCATCAAGCGTATCAAACACCTTCCCAACAATATTGCCATCAATTTGTCCCTCTTCATCCCATCTATGACTTACATCAACATTATATGGTCTATCACTTCCATTATCTTGTTCCACATTGCTGATCAAATAACCATTTTCGTCGATATCATCAATTGACAGAGCGTTAGTGGGTTCATTTTCTGATGGATTATCATGTACCATTTTGCTACTAAAAAAGTCTTTATTAGCATGAAAGTTCATGATGGAAGCATATTACATAAAACAATTAACAAAAGAAGTTTTATAACAAGAAGTTGTTGATAAAAATTAGATGAAGTTCTAATAGCAATCTTAAAGATGAGATACATACCTGAATCATGTGATCAAATAATGAAAGTGTTGAGAGCGAATTAGGGTTTTAATCCTGATTTTAGAGAGTATATTAGGGGTTTTTTTTATGATGTTGGGAGATGAGTTTGGGGAGATGAATGTGGAGAGATGAGTGTGGTACGGTTGAAGGATTATTTTAATAGATTCTATACCCAATCTTACATATATAATAGCCGTATATTCCCTTTCCCCATATTTATATATAAATAAATACTATTAAAAGGTTATCATAATATAATAAAACACTTTTTATGCTTGAAATATATTTTTCTGCTAAATATCTATGTAATTATTATTTTTTTTTAAATAGTGAAATTCGGGTTATTCGGGTCAACCCAAGAACCGAAACGAACCGAAAATCAAATTTGAATTTGGTTTGGTTCGGTTCTCAGGTTGACCTAAAAAAAATTTAACCGAATTAACCGAACCGAACTAACCGAACAACCCGATGACCGAACCGATCAACACCCCTACGTGAGTTGCTAGCATTCAGAACTTTTAAACATCACTTACATGAATTACATTTCGTTTTCATATCAATTTATATCATCTTTGAACAACACTTATGTGAATCAGTCACTAAAATGTGAAAAAGTATATTAACCTTCAAAGACTGCTTGGAATGCCACTCCCTTTCTTGCTTACCCTTCCATATACTTATTTCTATTCTTAGAAACATGCATATAAATCCTCTCATGAAACCCCCCCCCCCCACATATGTTGCCCCCACAGAAAAGCGTTCCAGGCATCAAAATCATAAACTAGAACGACAATTTCTTTAACCATGTCATGTCTCATCTCTTGACCCATAAAAACATACTCCAATGCTAGGAGCAAGCAAACACGCACAACATCCTCAGCCGCTATGTGGACAAAATCCTAACTCTCAAGGATTGATAAAAGGTTCTCCCCCTTCAAATAACTAAACCCGGAGAACACACGGTTCATGAAACTAGACTCAACCTCAGACAAATGGTCTAAAGAGATTTTACCAAATCGAAATCCTGTGATAAGACAAAACTCTTTCATACCCAGCTCTATAGTGTGTCCCCCAACATCAAAATAGAACGGGGTATCAATACTTGGGTTGTTAACATTCCTTTGGTGTTGAAGGAGGAAATTAAGAACATGGTTATCATGATCATCGTTTCTAATGTTTAACCATGGACCGAATACGCTACTTCTAAACATGTTATAACACTCCTCCCCCTAAATGCCAAACGATCGCGTATCTTTGTAAATAGGTGTAACCTACTTCTTATTATTACCCTGGCGTTAACAACCTAAACAAACACAAAAATAGTAAAAAAAAAAATCAAGATTATGCAGTAAAACCCACTACTCAAATAGATCCATTATAGTAAACCCTAATTAACAGTCAAAATAGCTTTTACGTGAATTTTAGGAGGCATTGCAAAACAGAAAAACACAGATCCACTAACTTATTAGGATTTGGGGGCAAGATCTGTTGATTTCCGGCATTACATACGAAGTTAAAGATGTGTGTGTGTTTTGAGTGTGTTTTTGTTTTGATTGGTTATAATGTTTGATAGGTGTGTTTTGATTAAAAAAATACAGGTCTGAAAAGTTTTAATTAAAGTAGATTTTATTCCAAATAAAGTAGATTGTTAAAGATTTTATTCCCTAAAAGTTGTTCCTTCCCAATAAAGTAGATTTAATTCGCACATTCGCACATCCATCGTTCGCACATTTGTTTATAAAAGTCAAACAAGGCTTTGATAGTGATTGTACTTGCAAATGATTGAAAATGTACTTCTTATTTGGACATGTGTCAACATATTAATGAAATCGCATATTCGCACATGACCATTTTGAGAAGAGTTGTATTTTTTGTACCATATGGTGAACACTACCCAACTTTTTGTCCCCCTCTTGGGAATTTGCTCTTTCTTATATATTGTTATGTTCAAAAATTGATGCTAGCTACCAGGACGCATTTACGTGGAGGGTGTGGTGAGGGGTTTTTTTTTCACCACATCAGTTCCCTATCAGTTTTTACTCTCTTAAAATCTTTTTTTTAACTTTTTCTCAACCCGTGCGACACCTTCTCTCTTTCATTAATTTTTTTCTAGTATTAATCATTTAAAAAAAATATCTTCAAAACATAAATACCCACTACAAAGAACACAACAAATAAAATAATGTTTCTTTTTATTATGTGCGAAAGTTGTTGCGAGACTTAACTCCCATGAAAGAAAAAAAAATGACTTTCTCTCGATGAATGGTGTGTATATTTTTTTGTTGAGAGTTCCCTTTCTTTTTTCCCGCTCGACACCTCACACACTTATAAATAATACTCCGTAACTAATAATAGTAAATTCTCGTGATCATATAGGGGAGTCTTGCACATCTCTCAGAACTCAGAGCATTAGGTGTCGTGAAGAGCTCAAGCTCTTCATTCGGGGCCCATGAGAGCCACATCACCATAACAAACCTCCACAACTAACCCCCCTCACTCACAACAAACCTCAACCTCTTCATTTGGGGCCCACCACTACAACTTTATTTATTTTTTAATTTTCAAATAAACTAAATTTATTTCGTTAATAATTAAAATACATTAACAACACTGTTGGGAATAAAGCTAACAGTTACCACTGATAAGCTTGTGGAAGGCACTGCTGAAGAATGCATTAGCAGTGGAAACACATTACCACTGCTAGTACATATTATTACCACTGCTATTAGGATAATTGTTATGTAATCGTATATAGATAAGTATAGAAAAGATCTTGTGTATATTCTATATAGTTAGCATTATACTTATCTTGTAAAGGACTCCTTGTGCTATAAAATGAGATCCTAAGTCATTGTTCTTGGTACGTATGCTTCAAGGTGTAACCCTAGTGATAAGCAAGATCACTCTTATTATTCATAATAATATTGAAGCTTTGTGTTACATTGTTTTCACTTACATTACATCATATAATCCATCTTCTAAGTATTACTAAGTATATTCCGCGTGCTTATTAATATAACTCAAAGTATCACTAACACAATGTGTGTGTTTAGATCCATCAAGTGGTATCAGAGCGAAGGTTCTGATACTTTGATTTAGAAGATCAAAGGAATAAGCTTAACCAACTCACTCAAATCAATGGAGATGGAAAACAACCAGTCCAACTCTGCTTGATGAGTGTCTAAATACTCATCATTTTTATACTGTTAGAATGCCAAAAACATCTGAAAACACTCAGAAATGCTTCAAAATGATAAAAATATCACAAACAAGAGTTTTATATGTTTTAAATGCAAAAACATCAAAATTTGGTGAAAAACGTATCAAGTTTGCATAATTGGCAGTTTTAGTCCTTCAAGTTACAAAAGTTGTCAAAATTAGTCCCTGGTAATTCAAAAACTTGTAAAATATCATTTTAGGTCCATAAGATTCAAAAGTTGTCAAAACAAACCCTTTAAAGTTTAAAAATCACAAAATGACAACTTTAGTCCCTGAACTTTGGAAAAGTGTCAAAAATAGTCCTTAAGGTTTTAAAAAGTGAAATTGATCAAAAATAAACCTTGTTCTATTTATAAAATGACAAAAATGGTCCTTATGGTGAAATTTTGGAAAATTACAAGTTAGGTCCTTTAAGTTTCAAAAATGGCAATTATAGTCCTTGGATGTTTTAAAAATGGAAAATATTCAAAAATTATCCTTGTACTAATCAATAATGGCAGGAATGGACCTTGTATTAGCTTTGGAATATTTGCAGGATCAGTCCTTGAAAATTCAGTATATTACACAAATGATCCTTGGGCTTGTTATTAATACCAAACCAAACGGACCTATATGTATTCCAAATCCAAAACCCTTTTACCCAGCTGGCCCAACAATCTACCCAAGCCCAAAACCCGAAATTTAAATAAAACAGATAAACCCGCCACTATTCACCTCCTTCTTCCCCAACACCTGTTACCACTACACCCCGACACCTGCTCACTTCCACCTTTCCACACTACCTCCTAACACCTTTCCACATCCCCCCTCCACCTACACAAACAACCAAAGCCCAATTAATGTTAAAACCTGCTTCAAAGACTTTTTCCCGCCAAAACGCCATGTGTATGGTTTTGATGATTTTCAATGATCCAAGGGCTGCAATGAAGTGGGATTATCTCAGAGGTCGACAAGAAGTAAAATAGATCAATAAATACCAAGAGAAGCAGAGGAGAAGATGTATGTAGAATAGTTTTTAGTTTTTTATGTCGTAGGTAGTGTAAATTAGTTTTCAGTTCATTTCAAAGCTTTAAAAGATATTGTAATCATATTTCAGTATAATATAAACCTATTTCCAGTTTTAATTTCAGTTTTTATTCACTAATTCAGTCTATGTAATTTTTATGTCAAAATTCTCAAAGTATGCAAATGTGGTTAATAGTTGTTTTTATTGTTTCTTAAGCTCACTTAAGCTCTTGACAAGACTTATAAGCTGTTAGAAACCTTAAAGTTCCAGTTTTATTCAACAATCCAAAATTTCCTAAAAATACCAAGAAAATAGAAATAAAATAAAAAGAAGTGTTCATGATAATGAAGGCTTGGAGCAGGGTTGCTTATGGATTGCCCTGGGTTAGATGCTTCTTGGGAAGCTTTAGGAAGTGTGCTTGTGCCTCAGTTCTCTGATCTGAACTTGAATTTATCTTGTAAGCTTAATTCTCCATTTTTGCATATTACTGTTTAGGTGATTAATCAGCTTAATCCTTTGTTTGTTGATGTTTATAAGCTTTATTTAACTAGAGTTAAGCATTTAAACAAGTTAATTACTTATTAGAATCCATACTTACTAAAAACTTTACTTTAGCAGTCAAATTAGCATTATTGTGATTTCTCAGTTTAATGTTGTTAGCATTGTTGTTTAAGGTTTCTTTAGTCTTAGTGTATGATAATAAAAGGTTCTGAATCAATTTCATGGTCTAGATCAGTCATTTGTTTTGAAAATCTTCAAAACAGCCTTGTAAAGGCTTGTTTGGTTTTGCTTGTATCACTGAGTTAAAGGTTATTCTAGTCCTTGTGCTTATTTGTTTCATGTCTCATAGGGTCTTATAAGTTCTTAGAAACATAGAAACCAGTACTTAGTTTATAAAAAGTCAAAAGTAACTTGATCTCATCCCTAACAGTAACTGATTAAGGTTTCAGATTGCTAAACTCATCATATTAGCTTAAAATTTAGTACTCTAGCTTAATTTCACCTTATTACAACTTATTATAACATAAATAGTCTATAGAATCAGTTGTAAATTCAATAAAGTCAAACTGTGTAGTAAATTAAAAAGTCAAAAGAAAAAATGTGTCCTGTGCACACAGTTAGCTATATAGTTTCATAAGCTCTTTAAGAGCTTATTAGTTAGCCAAAATTTGTGTAAGTTAGCTTTTTGAAAAGCTCACCTAGCCATCTCAAGTTTCCAGTTTTCCTTTTTCACTTTGCAGCTTATTTAATAAGCCTGCTTATAGCTTATTATTTTGTCCAAATTCTGTTTAATATGCTAAGTAGTCAATTCATAAGATTTTCATAAGCTTCTCATAAGCTCCATAGTGAACAACACAGTGAGTTTCTTAGCTTTTTGGAGAGCTTATTAGGTCAACTAGCTAATCCAAGTAATTGTTTTCATTTCCTAGCTTATTTAGTTGCTTAAAATTAGCTTAAAAGGTACCTAGTATCTGATACATTGTCCTGTGCACAGTTTTAAGCCCCAATTTCACAAGCTTGTAAAAAGCTTATTAGATCACCTTAGCTTGTAAATTTTAGTTTTTTGAGAAGCTAACCAAGCCTTCTTGTAGCCCCAAGCTCAATTTCCCATTTTGTAGCTTATTCTCTAGGGCTGCATCAAACTTGTTTGTTGTCCCATTTCTGTGTTTATCAAGTTCTCAGTCAAATAAAAGCTTTTTCATAAGCTTGTGAAAAGCTTATTAGTATAATCCAAACTTTGCAATTTAGGTTTTTGAATAGCTTAGCTGGTAATCTAGCTTATCCAGACATTTATTTTCATTTTCTAGCTAATTATAGTGCTTAATCAGTAGCTTATAAGTACCTAGATTTTCATAAGTGTCCTGTACAATTTAGTTTAAGCTTTTGCTTATTTATAGCTTGTTAGTGCTTATTATCAGTTATTATGCTTATTTAGTTGTCATTCTAGCTTATAACCATTTGGCTAGCTTATTTTCAGTCATCATTAGCTTGTTAAGTAGCTTAATAGCCATTTGGCTTAAATCTCTTTAGCTTATTTCAATCTTATAGCACTGTTGAGAAAATAAGCTCTCATAGAGCTTATTATTGGTTTTCATAAAAAGCTATAGTTGAGTAAGTTGCTTATTTTCTTGTATTTAAGAGTTTGCAAAAAGAAATTTCAAAAAAATAAAATGTTTGGCAAAAAGGGAGAGGCAGGGGTCGAACCTGAGACCTCTCCCTTATGGGAATGATAGTGAGGGGTACCTGGAACCAATGCGCCCTTGGGACTTTCTTGTCATTGTTTGCACCTTTTAATATATAACTATCCTTGTCCCAATAAGCTTAAACGAGCTTAATCACTTATTTGTAGCTTATTCGTAGTAGCTTTTTCCAGTTTTGTAATTTTAATAAATTTGTATTAGTAATAAGTATTTTATAAAAAAGTTTCAGATTTTTCCAATAAGTTTTAGTATTTTTTAACATTTAATTAGTGTAAAATCTTAATTAATTTATAATAAAAAATATAAAAGTCAAAAAAATATAATTCTTTTTCCTAAAATTTTCTTTTATCAAATAGTACGTAAGAAAATTAGTTTTACATTCGTAGGGCTTTTATTTTAATAATTTTACGTTTTATCTTGCGCTCCAGCGCCATTTTCGTAAATAACGCTCGTTTCCGTTTTTAATAACATTTTTAAGTAATTTAAGTTTACGTTTTAGTTAATATAGTTTATTTAAGTTCTTTTGTTTTATCTATCATAAACGTTCATCATTGTAAAAATAGTGATAGCGTTTATTTAATAGATTTTATCTTTTATTTCTTTTAATTTGCATTTAAGTCGCTGTAATTTGTAAATCTTTTCTTTAGGTAATTATCCATCAATACCCTTATTGATCACTATCATTAGTGATCATTCTATCATCTGAGTTGTTTTTACACCAATTCATCCTCTGTGGGACTTAACGACCCAGGAATTCCCTATATTCCTCTGATCTAAATTGCATTTGCGTCTGAGCTGTTTTAAGTCTGTTTGACTTGACGGTTTTGCGCCAATCAAATTTTGGCGCCGCTGCCGGGGAGGCTGAAAGCGTGTTTTAAGCATTTCCAGACCCGTACTTGCACATATACCATCGTTTGTAAACAGTTTTCTGTAAAGTTTTTCAAAATCAAAAAGTTCATTAACACTTTTCCTAAAGTGTTAACAACACCAAAAACATTTTTATTCAAGTTTTCAACAAACACAAAACCCAAAAAGATTTTTTTTCTTGTTTTTACAAAATGTTTATTCAAAAAAAAAAAAAAATCCAAAAATATCCATCTTTACCCTCTCACATCTTTGATTCTTCATTTCTTACCCTCTAGAACCATTTGATTCTTTCTATGTCTTATCCTCACCCTCTTGATTGTCAATGGTGTGGTGGTCCTTATAATGGTGGCAATTGCCCCAGTTGTAGCATGGTGGAATCAGGAAACGGGTCTGTCTATAACCAGGATCCCTATTCCTACCATAACACAACTGATTTATTCCATCAGCTACCACACTGTGAGACTCAGCAGTTTTACTGTTGTGAGTACTGTGGTGGTTCACATTCCAGTTCTGATTGTCAATCGGGAAACACGCTTGTCTATGAGCAAGTTCCTGATAACAATTATGACAACAACACTAACTCACAGCCACATCAGTTTTACTGTTGTGAATATTGTGGAGGTTCTCACTCTAGCTCGGATTGTCAAACAAGGAATCCATTTCCTTGTTACGATTACGACTCTTCGTATCAAGACCAACCTCCACAATACCAAATCATTCAAGCAACTCCTCATGAAACTACGACAGACCTTCTACTGAAGACTCTGGAATTATTAAAAGAACTTAAGGAGGAGTCGGCTATGTCCTCCCAAGATAATCCAAATGAAAAATCCATGGAAGTTTTGTTAGCTGAAGAGCGTGCTGCTAAATTAGATTCCCAGATTGCCATTGAAAAAAACTATTAGGGAATCAATTGCACTACAAAAAGCATTCAAATCTAGCTCTCAATTCCATTTCATTCCTGATGACGATGATGATGAAGATACCCTTGATATTCTACAATTTTATTCATCAAGTTCATCAGTTGAGATTCCATCCGTGGAAATACAGGGAGAAAAGAATATGACTGAATCACTAGCAGTAGAAATAATGGAACTTGTAGAATCCATAACTGCTAGTCCTTCTCAACTCCCTCAGTCTACTGCTATCACACCCGAGGTTCACACTCACTCTCTAAACATGGGGGATGAGCTTCTTGACACTGTTCCTGAAAAGGAATCGGACGAATTCATAAAGTCTAGTGTTGAGGACCTTGTCCCAATCCCAAGAGAGTCACAGGGAATTCTCGAGCATTTGTGTGATATCCCTACTCCTCTTGTCTTCCAAAATGATCATATTGAGATGTTCTCTGATTCTGATGAGGACTATTCTTTATCTTGTGGAGACATCAGTTATATGGAGGAATTACCTTCTGAGCTAGTTAGTTTAGGAGAAGAGAATGAAGAAGAAATAATCCAAGACGAAGCTCTTCGTCTTACAGTATTGAATGTTAATCTTCTCATTTCTAGAATCGAGGCTTTTAATGAAAAGCCTACTTCATATTCTATCCCCTTTGAGGATAGTGAACTTTTGCTCAATGATTCTATTCCCGAATTGCAAACGTTCCATTTTGATCATATGGGAGAGAAGATTAGTGGTATTACCACTTCTCATTCTCATAATTCTCTCCCCGATTATGAATCATTCACTTTTGATGAGTTCCCTAGTGAACTCAGTCAAATCAACCCTGAATATGAATCATTCGCCTTTGAGGAGTTCTCCTGTGAACTCACTCATATCATATCTCCACCGGAGTATGATAACTTCTATTTTGATCTAGACACACCCGGGATATGTCTAGACCAATTGAGCTTAACTGATAAGATTCATGAAACCATGAATTCTCCTGTGAGTGATGATGAGTTAATCATGATCTTTATCATGACTTTCTTTCTCTTTTTCACTTATCCCGTAGCTTCTCCTGTTCTTCACTCCTTCGGGAATGAGGACACTATCTTTGACCCCGGCATTTTCATTTATCATTTGTGAGCCGGGTCTTTCTGTGTATATCTCATCGGTGTGGAACTTTCATGTACTTAAATGTTTATACAAACATTTTGAATGAAAGTCCGATGAAGATTGTCTCTTCCACTTACTTCCCCATGAACAAATTAATTCGGGGTCGAGTCAAGCTAGCGACTCGGTAATCAAAAACAGTAGTTAAACATGGGTTTTCACCCATGTGTTCCACCCTAGTGTGGGGGAGATGCCCCACATGTTGTATATAGACCTTAAAAATGAATGAAAATTGTAAATATTCAAAAAGAGAATAACTGTTGTGTTTCTACACTTAGCTAGTAATGTTATCTTTTTATGTTCTAAGTTTCGGCATTACAGCCGGTACTTTGAATATTGAGGACAATATTCATTTCTAAGTGTGGGGGGGAAATTCTGGCGAATTTGATCATAAATGTACCCTTTTAGTCCCTTTTTCCCCCAAAATGGCCAAATTTTAAAATTTTTTATTTAGTGGAAGTACTATGTACTAAACACAACAAATGGTAATCAGTCCACCATGTCTAACCCACATAAGGATTGGCTAATCCAGGAGCAAACGGCTCTTGGTAAAGATATCTCAAATCCGTTTATGGCTTGCAATTTGCCGAAAATTGTATGGTGTTCAACTCACCATATCTTTAAACTAGTGAAAAGTTGGCTAGCCCGCAAGTTTATGGCTTGTGGTAAAGGCAGTTGAAAATCCATAATTGGTAATCAGCTCACCAAAGATAATTCTGATAATTTATCTAAGAGTTGGCTAGTCCAGAAGGGTACGGCTTCTGGTAAAGACAAATCAAATCCGTTGACAGCTTATGATTTGCTCAAAATCATTTGGTTATCATTGTACCAAAGTTCTTACTTGAACTGAAACAATTGGCTACTCCAGAAGTAATGGCTTTTGGTAAAGAGATAAAATCCATTAACTTTTCATAAATCATTGCTAGGGACTAGCAATATCTTAGTGTGGGGGATTGATGAGTGTCTAAATACTCATCATTTTTATACTGTTAGAATGCCAAAAACATCTGAAAACACTCAGAAATGCTTCAAAATGATAAAAATATCACAAACAAGAGTTTTATATGTTTTAAATGCAAAAACATCAAAATTTGGTGAAAAACGTATCAAGTTTGCATAATTGGCAGTTTTAGTCCTTCAAGTTACAAAAGTTGTCAAAATTAGTCCCTGGTAATTCAAAAACTTGTAAAATATCATTTTAGGTCCATAAGATTCAAAAGTTGTCAAAACAAACCCTTTAAAGTTTAAAAATCACAAAATGACAACTTTAGTCCCTGAACTTTGGAAAAGTGTCAAAAATAGTCCTTAAGGTTTTAAAAAGTGAAATTGATCAAAAATAAACCTTGTTCTATTTATAAAATGACAAAAATGGTCCTTATGGTGAAATTTTGGAAAATTACAAGTTAGGTCCTTTAAGTTTCAAAAATGGCAATTATAGTCCTTGGATGTTTTAAAAATGGAAAATATTCAAAAATTATCCTTGTACTAATCAATAATGGCAGGAATGGACCTTGTATTAGCTTTGGAATATTTGCAGGATCAGTCCTTGAAAATTCAGTATATTACACAAATGATCCTTGGGCTTGTTATTAATACCAAACCAAACGGACCTATATGTATTCCAAATCCAAAACCCTTTTACCCAGCTGGCCCAACAATCTACCCAAGCCCAAAACCCGAAATTTAAATAAAACAGATAAACCCGCCACTATTCACCTCCTTCTTCCCCAACACCTGTTACCACTACACCCCGACACCTGCTCACTTCCACCTTTCCACACTACCTCCTAACACCTTTCCACATCCCCCCTCCACCTACACAAACAACCAAAGCCCAATTAATGTTAAAACCTGCTTCAAAGACTTTTTCCCGCCAAAACGCCATGTGTATGGTTTTGATGATTTTCAATGATCCAAGGGCTGCAATGAAGTGGGATTATCTCAGAGGTCGACAAGAAGTAAAATAGATCAATAAATACCAAGAGAAGCAGAGGAGAAGATGTATGTAGAATAGTTTTTAGTTTTTTATGTCGTAGGTAGTGTAAATTAGTTTTCAGTTCATTTCAAAGCTTTAAAAGATATTGTAATCATATTTCAGTATAATATAAACCTATTTCCAGTTTTAATTTCAGTTTTTATTCACTAATTCAGTCTATGTAATTTTTATGTCAAAATTCTCAAAGTATGCAAATGTGGTTAATAGTTGTTTTTATTGTTTCTTAAGCTCACTTAAGCTCTTGACAAGACTTATAAGCTGTTAGAAACCTTAAAGTTCCAGTTTTATTCAACAATCCAAAATTTCCTAAAAATACCAAGAAAATAGAAATAAAATAAAAAGAAGTGTTCATGATAATGAAGGCTTGGAGCAGGGTTGCTTATGGATTGCCCTGGGTTAGATGCTTCTTGGGAAGCTTTAGGAAGTGTGCTTGTGCCTCAGTTCTCTGATCTGAACTTGAATTTATCTTGTAAGCTTAATTCTCCATTTTTGCATATTACTGTTTAGGTGATTAATCAGCTTAATCCTTTGTTTGTTGATGTTTATAAGCTTTATTTAACTAGAGTTAAGCATTTAAACAAGTTAATTACTTATTAGAATCCATACTTACTAAAAACTTTACTTTAGCAGTCAAATTAGCATTATTGTGATTTCTCAGTTTAATGTTGTTAGCATTGTTGTTTAAGGTTTCTTTAGTCTTAGTGTATGATAATAAAAGGTTCTGAATCAATTTCATGGTCTAGATCAGTCATTTGTTTTGAAAATCTTCAAAACAGCCTTGTAAAGGCTTGTTTGGTTTTGCTTGTATCACTGAGTTAAAGGTTATTCTAGTCCTTGTGCTTATTTGTTTCATGTCTCATAGGGTCTTATAAGTTCTTAGAAACATAGAAACCAGTACTTAGTTTATAAAAAGTCAAAAGTAACTTGATCTCATCCCTAACAGTAACTGATTAAGGTTTCAGATTGCTAAACTCATCATATTAGCTTAAAATTTAGTACTCTAGCTTAATTTCACCTTATTACAACTTATTATAACATAAATAGTCTATAGAATCAGTTGTAAATTCAATAAAGTCAAACTGTGTAGTAAATTAAAAAGTCAAAAGAAAAAATGTGTCCTGTGCACACAGTTAGCTATATAGTTTCATAAGCTCTTTAAGAGCTTATTAGTTAGCCAAAATTTGTGTAAGTTAGCTTTTTGAAAAGCTCACCTAGCCATCTCAAGTTTCCAGTTTTCCTTTTTCACTTTGCAGCTTATTTAATAAGCCTGCTTATAGCTTATTATTTTGTCCAAATTCTGTTTAATATGCTAAGTAGTCAATTCATAAGATTTTCATAAGCTTCTCATAAGCTCCATAGTGAACAACACAGTGAGTTTCTTAGCTTTTTGGAGAGCTTATTAGGTCAACTAGCTAATCCAAGTAATTGTTTTCATTTCCTAGCTTATTTAGTTGCTTAAAATTAGCTTAAAAGGTACCTAGTATCTGATACATTGTCCTGTGCACAGTTTTAAGCCCCAATTTCACAAGCTTGTAAAAAGCTTATTAGATCACCTTAGCTTGTAAATTTTAGTTTTTTGAGAAGCTAACCAAGCCTTCTTGTAGCCCCAAGCTCAATTTCCCATTTTGTAGCTTATTCTCTAGGGCTGCATCAAACTTGTTTGTTGTCCCATTTCTGTGTTTATCAAGTTCTCAGTCAAATAAAAGCTTTTTCATAAGCTTGTGAAAAGCTTATTAGTATAATCCAAACTTTGCAATTTAGGTTTTTGAATAGCTTAGCTGGTAATCTAGCTTATCCAGACATTTATTTTCATTTTCTAGCTAATTATAGTGCTTAATCAGTAGCTTATAAGTACCTAGATTTTCATAAGTGTCCTGTACAATTTAGTTTAAGCTTTTGCTTATTTATAGCTTGTTAGTGCTTATTATCAGTTATTATGCTTATTTAGTTGTCATTCTAGCTTATAACCATTTGGCTAGCTTATTTTCAGTCATCATTAGCTTGTTAAGTAGCTTAATAGCCATTTGGCTTAAATCTCTTTAGCTTATTTCAATCTTATAGCACTGTTGAGAAAATAAGCTCTCATAGAGCTTATTATTGGTTTTCATAAAAAGCTATAGTTGAGTAAGTTGCTTATTTTCTTGTATTTAAGAGTTTGCAAAAAGAAATTTCAAAAAAATAAAATGTTTGGCAAAAAGGGAGAGGCAGGGGTCGAACCTGAGACCTCTCCCTTATGGGAATGATAGTGAGGGGTACCTGGAACCAATGCGCCCTTGGGACTTTCTTGTCATTGTTTGCACCTTTTAATATATAACTATCCTTGTCCCAATAAGCTTAAACGAGCTTAATCACTTATTTGTAGCTTATTCGTAGTAGCTTTTTCCAGTTTTGTAATTTTAATAAATTTGTATTAGTAATAAGTATTTTATAAAAAAGTTTCAGATTTTTCCAATAAGTTTTAGTATTTTTTAACATTTAATTAGTGTAAAATCTTAATTAATTTATAATAAAAAATATAAAAGTCAAAAAAATATAATTCTTTTTCCTAAAATTTTCTTTTATCAAATAGTACGTAAGAAAATTAGTTTTACATTCGTAGGGCTTTTATTTTAATAATTTTACGTTTTATCTTGCGCTCCAGCGCCATTTTCGTAAATAACGCTCGTTTCCGTTTTTAATAACATTTTTAAGTAATTTAAGTTTACGTTTTAGTTAATATAGTTTATTTAAGTTCTTTTGTTTTATCTATCATAAACGTTCATCATTGTAAAAATAGTGATAGCGTTTATTTAATAGATTTTATCTTTTATTTCTTTTAATTTGCATTTAAGTCGCTGTAATTTGTAAATCTTTTCTTTAGGTAATTATCCATCAATACCCTTATTGATCACTATCATTAGTGATCATTCTATCATCTGAGTTGTTTTTACACCAATTCATCCTCTGTGGGACTTAACGACCCAGGAATTCCCTATATTCCTCTGATCTAAATTGCATTTGCGTCTGAGCTGTTTTAAGTCTGTTTGACTTGACGGTTTTGCGCCAATCACTGCTCCAAGGCCTAAGCTCAAACTTAATGAGTTTGAGATGTGGAGGATAATGATTGAGCAATACTTTCTCATACAAGACTATGCTCTATGGGAAATCATCTTAACTGGTGATTCATTCAAGTCTGTGAAGAAGATTGAGAAAGTTGGTGACACAGAAGTTGTAACAGTTTCTGTACCTGAGACTAATGATGAAAGAGCAAAGAAGAAGAATGACATGAAGGCCAGAAGTTTGTTACTAATGACTCTTCCTAAAGACTAGATCATTGATTTTAGCAAGTTCAAGACAGCAAAAGAACTTTTTGAAGAGATTTGCTCAGTGTTTGGTGGCAATGATGCTACTAAGAAGACTCAAAAGACATTGTTGAAGCAAAGTTATGAAAACTTCTCTGCTTCAAGCAATGACTCACTTGACAGTATCTTCACCAAACTCCAGAAGATTGTCACGCAACTGACTGTGTTTGGAATTGAGGTTGAGATGTGGAGGATAATGATTGAGCAATACTTTCTCATACAAGACTATGCTCTATGGGAAATCATCTTAACTGGTGATTCCTTCAAGTCTGTGAAGAAGATTGAGAAAGTTGGTGACACAGAAGTTGTAACAGTTTCTGTACCTGAGAAAAGGAAGACCTCAATTTGAAGTTTCTAAGAAGTTTGCCTTCTGAGTTTCACACTAATGTTACAGTCTGGGAAAATAAACCAGAGATTGAAACTATGAAGCTCAATGATCTTTACAACAACTTCAAACTTATTGAACAAAGATTGAAGAAGGCAAGGAAACTTGGTACAAGCTCTAGCAGCTTGGCATTGTTGTCAACCTCAGTTGACAGTGATGATTCTGAAGATGACAAGGATGATTTTGCCACTGCTGGTTCTACAGTTTCCACTGGTAATGCTAGTGTTACCACTGCAGGTTCAAAGAAGAAGGTTGCTGGTATTGGAGATCCTACCTTTTATGCTTTTATCTCCACTCAAGTTAATGGCTCTATATTAACTCATGAAGACATAGAGCAAATTGATGAAGATGACTTGGAGAAGATGGATATAAAGTGGCAAATAGCTCTACTTAGCATGAGGGCTAGGAAATTCTACAAGAAGACTGGCAAGCCAATTTACATCAATGGTGGAGAAACTGCAGGGTTCGATAAACAGAAAGTAGAATGTTTCAATTGTCACAAGTTGGGGCATTTTGCTAGAGAATGCAGAAGACCAAAGAAGCAGGACAATAGGTCTACTTGGTACAAGCAAAAGAAAGAACCAATTGTGGAAGAACCAAAGGCAATGCTGGCAATTGATGGTGTAAGCTATGATTGGAGTTTCATGGCTGATGAACAAGAGGAACAACCTTCAGATGCTGCTCTTGTGTCTACAGAACATGCTCTCATGGCTTTCTCTAACTCTGAGGTACAAAACTTTGAAAGTTGTTCTAAAACATGTAGGGATTCTAGAGAATGTGAAAGGCTTAATGAATCTTATGAAAACCAAAGAACAAAGTTGTTTGCTGCTAATTATACTGTGTCAAATCTTAGAAGAGGCATATCTGTATTAGAGAAACAACTAGAGCATTATAGAGAAAATGAGTCAAAATGATGATATGATTGTTCTTAGAAGAGAGTTAGATCATAAGATAGCAGTGAATGAGGCATTAAAAGAATAGTTTGAAAAACTTAAAAAGATAAATGAGAATGTCAATTTATCTGTTGACACTTGTTATTATCAGTCTAAGTCAATTGATAAAATTTGGAATGCTCAAATTACCAGTAAAGTTAAGTCTGGTATGGGTTACAATACTGTTCCTCCACCACTAAGGGGTGTTCCATCACCTCCTGGCATAGATTTAGCTCATACAGGCCTAGAAAAATTTCAGGAACTTATTCGTGAATATGGTCCTCTCAAATCTATGAAAAGTGAGGAAGAGGTTAAGCATGAACCTGATGTTTTTGAAAGTGCAAGTGACTCGTCTGTTGTTGATGAGAATGTTAAAAAGAATGTAGAGGCTTCTATCCTAAAAGTTATAAATACTATTACAGAGGAACCTAGGAAACAAGCTAATAAACCTAGATCAACTGTAAGGTATGCTGAGATGTATAGGAACAAGTCATCAGCTCCTAGGGGTAACCAGAAGAGTTGGAATCATGTAAAATCTCAACAACTAGGTAGTGAGTTTGTTATGTACAATAAAGCATGTTATATCTGTGGTAGTTTTAATCATTTACATGCTAATTGTGACTATCATGTTGGGAGAAGGGAAGTTCATGGGAATAAAAGGGTGGAGTCAAACAGGTTTCAAAATAATATACACCCTAATTCACACAGCAAAATGATCCCAAGAGCAGTTCAACTAAAACTTTTGCCACTGCTAAAACTGTTAACATTGCTTACCTTAAATCACCTGTTACAAGTGCAAAAACCAAAACAACTTTTGCAAAATCTGCACAAACAGGGAAAATGTCTTTTTCTGATAAAAGGGTTCAATATAACCAACAGTGGGTACCTAAATCTAAACCAGCAGTTACCATTGCTCAGTCAAAAGTTTCAACTGCAAGGGTTGTAAACAAGACCAGGGGTAACATGGGAAATGCTGTGAAGGCCTCAGCACGTTGGGAATGGAAACCTGAAGGAATTACCTCAACAACCAATCCCAATGGTGTATCAATGACCTTTGATAGATTTAACTATATTGATACACGAGGCATATCCAAGTCAATCATGGCTTGGGTCTCCAAAAGAAACTAACTCCTTTCTTATTTGTGCAGGAACATCCAAGGACAAAGAAATCAGATCAAGGCTACACAGATAGTGGATGTTCAAGGCACATGACTGGTAACAAGTCCTATCTCTTAAATTTTGAACACTATGATGGATAATTTGTCAGCTTTGGAGGTGGAGTTAATGGAAAAGTTACTGGTAAAGGGGTCATTAATGACTGGCAAATAACACAGAGATTTTTGCAGATAAATGAAGTAAATGACAATCAATATAATGCAGTGGAATTTAAAGCAAAAGACATGGTATTATTTTTATTCATAAAGCTGCATTTAAGAATGCAGAGATTACAACCATGGATCTTACAACCAAAATACTACTTCACATGACCACTTCCTAACACAACCAACAAAGTCACAGCTTTACAACCTAACCCCCAACTACCACTTAAGGCTTCTTAGGAAATGCCCACTCAGGCATCACTTTGGGCGCCCTTCGACCTTCTATCACCCTCCACACTTTAGGGCATGCTAGCCCAATCACCTTTCCTCTGATAGGTGGTGAGGATGATGAAGGACCCTCTGGTGGTGGTGCTGTCAACAATGGTAGAGAAGGTGGTGCTTGCAGCTCTTCTAGAGGGATTATTGCAGCAAGGGGAGGCACACTCAGGACTCTTGCAGATGTTTCATCATCTATGCTTTCATATGGATAAATATAGCTTGACATGGAATCTGAGCTATCCTCTTTGATGATGGCATCCTGTGGCATTGGTTGGAGTGATGATGGACCAGCAACTGAAGGGGTAGTGCTTATGGCCAAATGAGTTCTTTTTCTTGAAGAAACCTCTTCAAACACCTCTTTCTCCACTCTACCTGGATTGTTCAGAACAAAATCATCCCAAACACTATCAGAAAAGGAGCTGTTAGATGAGAGATTGATAGGGTTTGAATGACTCATGGTGATTTTTGAAGAAAAGTAAGTTTTTAAGAGAGAAACTTTTTAAGGTATGTGTGATATGAGTGGTTTGTAAGTTATAGGTTCTTAAATACAAGTTAAGTTGGATTCAGTAAGTTAATGCGGGGAAGGTATAAGTTGTTGAGGAGTAAAAGAAGTCTTTGACTTTGGTGGTCGGATTAATGACTTGGAGTTGACCTGTTGACTGGGTGGTTAAGTACTGTTCTAACTACTGCCAGCATATTTTTGAATTCACTTCTAGTTATTTTCTAACCACTGCTAACCTTAACAATACTTTCAGTGTTTAGTTTATGTTTGTGATATGCAGGTCTGAAGGATTATTTGTATACATTGGAGTTGTTGTTGTTTAGTGCTTGTATTTTTGCTTGTCCACTAACAATTATGTAAAGAATAAGGCTAACAGTGGAAACTAAAATGCAAGCAGTGGTAAAAGTTACTCTCACAGTGGAAAAGTAAAATAGAGAAATATCATTCTATAAGAAAGGTTCATTACAACAAAGAGTGCTTACAACCACCATCAAAACATAAAAGATAAATACCTAACACAACCTACACCACCACATCCTACACTAGCTACTCCATTGGCTTCTTTCCCTTGCCCTCATAGTCATGCTTGTTCTTCTGTGCTCTCTTCCTCTTATTTTCAAAGGTTGACTGCATTCCTGGACAAGCAAGACCAAGAACTTGTGGGGGAGGCCTTGGCAGTCTTGCAGGCTTCTCTGGTATGGATATCTGCTTCATGTTTGAGAGAGCTGTTTTCAAATGCTTTTGTCAGAGCCCTTGGCAACTCCTTGGACAAGGAATAGGTATGATCATCAGCATCATCATCTGATGAACTGGAGTAGAACTCAAGAGAAGGTGCAGGTCTGGCAACAGGTGCAGGATTGGCAGTCTTCTTTGTTGACTTCTTGGAAGAAGTGCTTGCAGCCCAGGGTGAAAAGTAACCTGCCCACCCTGAGGCCTCTGAAGATGACTCAAAAGCGATCACAATCTCTGTCTTAGAATCAGAGGAGATGTCAATGATGTTGGAAGGATTGCTCATGGTGATGTTTAGGGATTTTGTGAGTTAGAATGTGTTTTGATAAAGACTATGATGTGCCGAGCCCCTTTATATAGGCAAAGTCGATTATAAGGGTCCATTAAAGGATATATTTATTTTTCCCTATTTTGGTAGGTTGAAAAGTAAATATAGATATTATCGGGGTGACTTTGGGAAAATATTTTTAGATAGTGGCTTGGTTCAAAGTAACATTGGTTAAAGCAAGATGGTTATGCATATTCTTTGAATTATACTAACACTTGCAGGTACATAACCAATCTTGGCTGGGAGTTGATCATAAAAGGTGTGTAACTGAGACACACAACAAATGGTTATTGATTCACCATGTCTAATCCACATAAGAATCAACTAGTCCAGAGCAAACGGCTACTGGTAAGGACTTAACAAATCCGTTTATGGTTGATAGTTTACCAAAAACTATATGGTTATCAACTCACCATATTCTTTATGATTAAGAGTTGGCTAGTCCATAGCAAACGGCTCATGGTAAAGACATCTCAAATCCGTTGATAGCTGATAGTTTGCTAAAAACTATGATAAGAGCAGTCAAATTTTTATATGTTTTACTTACCACTGCTCTTGCAAATTTTTGTGAAAAATTCCCACTGCTAGTTCACAGTTTCCACTGACAGTGTTATTTTTACCACTGTTGATCTAGTCATTACAACTGTTGTGTCGGTAACAAAGTTTTACTAGCCGTTGAGAGTAACTGCTTTCTATATTTATAGGGTAAATTTTTTTGGAAGATTATGTACTTTCCTACTTGCAATTTATTCTCTTAAGATAAATCTTTTCCTTATATAATCTTTCTTGCGCAAAACTCTTAAACCCTAATAGTATATATCTCTTTCTCTCAATTGGCGAGTTCTCTATACAATTCATACTAACACAACATATTTTTCATCAAAAGATACTATGGCACCTATCACTTTTGCAGATGAGCACAACCAAGTGGCCTATATGGTAAAGTCAAACGACAAGAGTGGCCCTGTTTTTCATCAGATTGTGGATTTCCAAAAAGGCTACTTTCAAAAAGAGTGGTTTCTGTCCCCATTGGAGATTTTTAATACATACTCTTTTACATTGCTTAAGTCCTAAGAAAACTTCTTATGACCAATTCAGTTCAACAATGGCTTACCCTTTGGTTTGTCTAGCCACTGATAGGATTTTTAATTGGTCTAAATATATTTTTACAAGTATGCAAGGCAATGTAAAGAGTTCAACAAAATTTTTGATGTATCCAAGGTTTGTGCAAGCAGTGTTAAATGAATTTTAACTGCAACCCCATACAAGAGTTTATAAAATCCGTTGCCTTAAGCCCAAAGTTTTTCAAAACATGAATAAGGATGGCAATAGGGTTGTTAAACCACTTTTTCCTCAAATGCTTGCAAAGATTTCACAGGTACATGCTGAAGATGCAACAATCCCAGTTGTATCCCAAAACACACCCATAATCACAGTTCCAAACATCAACTATACTCCACCAGTTTCTCACACTTATGAGAGGAGGCAAAAACAGCCAACTCCTCCCATTACAACACAACATGTCCCTGATCTTTTTGGTTTAAGAACAAGCAGTGGTGGTTCCAGGCTTCCACCTAGTCCAACTAGGAGTGAGTCTGAGCCAATGCCCTATGATTCACCTCTCCCAACAGGTCACACAGTTGGAAGCGTTGAGGGCAGTGGGCAACCTATGGAATTGATGGAACTTTGTACCAAACTAACAAAGCAGGTTGAATCTCTGGAGAAAGACTTGGCACAAGTAAAGGAGCAACATGCCAAGGATATTACACAATTGAAAGAAGAGATTCAGAATTTGAAGAAAGAGTTGCAGGGGTTAAAGCAGACAAGGAGACCTGCAAAGATAGTGATATCATCTCCATCCTCACCTCATGATGGTGACTCAGAGGGCTTTAGTGAAGATTTTGGGAATTCTCCCAAACAGGGGAGGAAAACAGATGCTGAAACCAAGGCGAGGAAGATTGATTTTGGAGATGAAGGTGATGTTAATTTTGGAGTTACTGAGGAAGCTGATACTCAAGAAGTTCCTCAACAGCAACCAGAGCAAGAAATTTTCAGTTCTGCAACCACTGATACCATTTCCACTGCAGAGCAAGTTACCACTGCTGGTCAAACTACCACTGCAGAAGAAGAAATCGAAAAGAAGAAGAAGGAGAAAGGTAAAGCACTTGTGCAGAGTAAAGAGCAACAAAGAAGGAAGGTTTCAAAGAAAGAACAAGCTCAAATTGCTCATGATGCAAAAGTTGCTAGAAAGATTGGATAAGATGAAGTTGCAAACAAGAAAAAGCTAGATGAATTAGAAATTGCAGACTTCATGGAGGCTAAAAGGCTGGACAGAATGGAAACCACTGATCCAATGGATGTAAATCCACTTTCCACTATTCCACCTACAATTTTCAGAGAAAAGACTCCAGACTTTTCTTATGTACCTATAGAACAAGAAATTGATTTCTTGATTGCTAATGATCCAGTAGTCAAGAAGAAGGCAATTGACCTTGTTGCAGATAAATCCTTAATTGAAGAACAAAGAACTGCACAGTTGAAGGATTTCATTCAAATGAAGAATAACCAAGCACTTCAAGATGCAATTGTTTCAGTCAGAAAGGGTCAAAAGAAACCAAGATAACCAACCAAGGCACATGTTATTTCAATGATGAAAGATTATTGTTGAAGTGTTGGTGGCTGGAAAAAGCATCATTTCAAAGGGATGACTGATGATAAGGTTGAATGTATCTACTACAGAGTTAAAAGGCAAGATCAAGACTTTATTCCTATGAACTCTGAAGAAGAAGAAAGAAGATATCCTCATCTGAAGAGAAAAACCAAAGAAAGTGAACCTCAGACTCACAAGAAAACAAAGTTTGTTGAAGAACAAGAAGTTCAAACTGAGAAATTCACTGAAGAACAACTGACTGGCATGATTTTGATTGAAGAAGGAGATTTTTATCCTGACCCACTACAAGTCAGACATCCTATTGTTGATTGGGAAGTTTACACTGATAGCAATTTTGGTCCAACATGGAAGATTACAAGGCTAGGTGGTGAAACTTCGTCATTCATTCTGTTTGAAGAACTTATCAAAGCATGTGACATACATGATCTGGATATGTTGTGGAGATTAGTTCAAGAAAGGTTTAATGCTGACAAGATTAAAGATATGAAGGAAATGCAGTTATGGGTTGATCTAAGAAGGCTCTATGAACCAGATGCTAATGATGATTTCTGGAAGTTTGCATGTTCATGTCCTGGTACTAAATAGACTTAATATGATTCATGTGAAGTTCATCATGTTTCTACAAAATATGGAGTGGATGCATTCATGTTTGCTGAGAAAGAATACCCACTCAGAGCTGGAACTCTCACTGTGATGTTGTGTACAACAATAAGAGTTCATGAAGATAATGAGAAGGTAAGAGCTTTGATACATAGGATTGAAGATCAATGTTCAAGAGCTATTCAAGCGTTAAGAAGAAAGTGACGTGTTTGGAAGAATTCCCAAATCCTTGCATATGATGAAGATTGAAGAAACTTATTGATTTGCAGAGAAATCATAAGTTTAGGGGAGGATTGTTGGGAATAAAGCTAACAGTTACCACTGATAAGCTTGTGGAAGGCACTGCTGAAGAATGCATTAGCAGTGGAAACACATTACCACTGCCAGTACATATTATTATAACTGCTATTAGGATAATTGTTATGTAATCGTATATAGATAAGTATAGAAAAGATCTTGTGTATATTTTATATAGTTAGCATTATACTTATCTTGTAAAGGACCCCTTGTGCTATAAAAGGAGATCCTAGGTCATTGTTCTTGGTACGTATGCTTCAAGGTGTAACCCTAGTGATAAGCAAGATCACTCGTATTATTCATAATAATATTGAAGCTTTGTGTTACATTGTTTTCACTTACATTACATCATATAATCCATCTTCTAAGTATTACTAAGTATATTCCGCGTGCTTATTAATATAACTCAAAGTATCACTAACACAATGTGTGTGTTTAGATCCATCAAACACAATAATAAGAAAAATAAACACGATACGTAAAAAAAAATGACACGGGGAAAAAAAATACAACACATACTAATAATAAGAAACCTAAACATCTCTTTCGGCATATTTCTTCACTATTCTTTCCTGCCTCTTTCGGATGATCTCTGCTTTTTCAGGGTCAGAAGTCAAATTGGGATCTAGCATGAGAAACTTCATCTCCTTCATCTCTAACGCAACAATTTCCTTCTCCCGCCTTGCCTCGTAACAAGCCATTTGAGCATTGGCTTTTTGAGCATATTTTTCGGATATATGTCTCGAAAAAGTACTCGATTGACTCCCACCGGAGCTCGCAGCGCTCGACGTTGAAGTCGACTTTTGTTTCTTTGCGGCTCGACTCTTTCTGCCGCCATCTCTTTCAGGACGAGGTCGTTTGTCCGGGCCGAATATATCCTCGAGACATGTAATGTCAATCGGCTCTTTGGCATCCCACTTCGGGTAATTTTTCAAAATATCCCAAGCGTGAACATACCCGAACTCCTTCCCAGCAAAACATTGCTCAAAGTTCAGTTTAGCATTCTCGAGATGATCGTGGTCATTTTCACCACTTCGACGCTGCAAATGTTTGTAAATAGCGTTGAATTTTTGGCAATCACCGTTAATCCTCGTGATCATATTTTTGGTACGCTGGTCATCGGTGGTCTGATTATTGAACATGTCCATAATGTCGTTTCAAAAGAAATCTTCAGAACGGTCATTTCCCATATCTCGATCTTGCGAAATTTCTATCCAACATTGCGCAAGCAACCTTTCTTCAGCCTTGCTCCACTTCCTCCTGTTTGCCTGGCCTATGACTTCCACATCTCCGTCGTCATCTGCGTCCAAATCCACATCTTGTTTTGATTTTTTTTCCTTCGTCTTTTTTCCTCTACCTTTGGCCGGTTCACGTGATTTTGGTACTTTGAATTGTGAACCGGACGATTGTGATTCCATTTGGGGAAACGTTTGAGGTTGTGACGGGTTAAAAAACTGTGGAGGTTGTGACGGGTTAAAAAACCGTGGTGATGAAAATCGGGCGGGGTAACTTGCGAATCCTTGTTGAAACGCATATTGTTGGTTAAGAAAAATTTCTTGTGGAGACGGGTTGGAATTTTGCGAGGAGGGGTAGACGGGGTAGAAGAACCCCCGTATTGTGGTGGGTTTGAATTTAGTAGGTTTGTGAAATACCCTCGTCATTCGGGTTTTGAGACATTGTGGGATTTTTTTTTTGAACTAAAGATATAGAAAGTTGATGAAGATGAAGGAGATGAAGATGATAAAAATGGTGGTTATGGTATGTTATTTATAGGGGTGGTATAAGTTTTTTTTTTTTTTTTTTTTTTTTTTTTTTTTTTTTTTTTTTTTTTTTTTTTAAGTAAAAGTGTCCGTTTGGTTTGCAACGGATATATTTTTTTCAAAACTAAAATATATCCGTTTGGTTTGTGCTTGTGTCAGAAAATGAAGCTCGTTGTGCAGACGAAGAGCTCAACCACGGCGAGGGACGGCGAGCTCAGCCAGTGTGACGGCGAGGGAGACACGGTGACGACGAAAGGGGACGACGAGACGATACCTAATACTCTCAGAAGGCAAGAGAAAACCGAACATTATCTTGCACAATGACGTACACGCAGAAAGTAAAGGGCAAGAGATGACAAAGTCTAATTAATCAAATACATATTATTTGTGCCTATGTGGACATTAAAATATCTTAATGCACCAATAAGTAAACGTTTTCATAAAAATTACTTCTTGACCCACCTACAGCACCATTTACTTGAACTTCCTACTGTGAATGCCATTAGTAAAAATTTATCTTAATTTGGTAACTGAGAAGGTAATCCAAAATATCTTTAAGCTCATGTATGTTATAAGTTTGAACTACCAAACATTTTTAAAATGGTCTAGTGATAAAGCAGGTGAATTTCTGATGAAAGGTTTAGTGTTCAAACTTCAAACCACATTAGATATTTATTTGAACGTTGACAAGGAATGATAAGAAACGATAACGGAGATACCTGATTAGACTGCATACATTTGAGTTAAAGACCCGCATTTTATGAATAACCTATGTATGAAAAGTTTCCTCCGCTTACATTAGTGTTGAAATACATTGATCGACATATAAGTTCTTACAAATTTGATAACAATGTTATATACCTACCATCCTCAAAACACATATACGGAGTAATAGTTAGTGACATGATAAAGTCATCCAACATATATATGTCTCCTAACCTTAAATTATCTACAATATTTCAAATTTCATTAAATCAAGCAAAGAAGTAGTAATTTATTTATTGACTTTGGCCCACCAAAATCTAATGAAAGATAGAAGTATAGAACGTGCATAACATGATTAAGTTATTTCTTAAAGCAAAATAATGAATTCAATTTCCAACTTCAACATGTGTCACTACTATAATCTACAAACCGCCAAATATATATCCCGTCCAACTTCAACATGTGTCGATGGCCGCTTCACCACTTTTATCATAGTTGCTGTCGCCGGCGATTCCTAATTACCCACTAATTATTGATTAAGATTGTTTGCTTAATTAATAACAATTATTCCATTAACAAAAGTATAGGTTAGTTATTATTTTAGGACATTAAAACGCAACAATTATTTATTGTACAAGTGTATAGCATGCACCTATTCAAATATTTGATTAAGTAGCTACTAAGGAGTATACTAATGTTAAAAGGATATATAATGCACATATTTAGTTGTGTGCATTGATGGGCAACAACAATTAGGTATCTTTTAGTTAAACATATAAATATATACAATTAACAAATAATATTTGGTAACTAACTATCTATATAATAACATTGACTGAATGGGAGTAGACTAAATAGGGAAAATGGGTTTGTAGAAAAGCATTGCAAATTGCAAGTGTTGTAAAGTGGACCAATAGTATATACCTATATATGTTGCACCCCGAGTGTCTACATTTAATCAATGTTTTGAAACCTAGGTCGACTAGGTCAGGTTAACCGGTTTCGGCCAGAAAAATGAGTAAGAAAATCGGATTTTTTAAAAACGGGTTAACTGGTTAGATCCGTCGAGTTCTAAGTGACTCGAGTCAACCTGGTTCTCGAAACCTGATTGGGTTTGTTTTTTTTAATTGAAAACCGGGTTGATCTGATGGTCGAACCGGTTGAACCGAGTTGACCCGGTGGTCGAACCGATTGACCCGCTTGAAAAAAATAGTTTTTTTAATAGAAAATCGGGTTGACCCGGCGGTCGAACCAGTTGAACCCGTAACACGATGACTCGACCGGGTCGATTAAAAACCCGGTTTTCAAAACATTTCATTTAACTAGATAAAAACATTACTAGCTAGACGATCAGCCTGGTAACTATTAGACAATATAACGGTCCAAGTCCGAATGTAGGTTAGGTTCATTATGGTTTCTAGTATCTTTTATGTAATACACTAAAAATGCCAATCAATAATACAATACCTCTTACGAGGTTTTCATCCTCTAACATAGTATTAGAGCGGGTATGATCCTCAGACCTAGATGGTTACGTTAAGACGCCACCCCGTCAAACCGTTGTCACCACCCTCTATCCCTTATCAAAAAATAAAAATAATTTTCGGCTAAAACCCTAGCTGCTTACTATTTTGGCTGCAATTTTTTTACAGTTTGGTATTAACTGAGGTGGTCAGCGCCATTCTCGTTTTTCAATTCTGCACAATACCCAACTTGAATCACCTCCATCGGCCACCCAAAGCGCTTCCACGCGTTGCCGAAATTTGGCTGCCGAAAAAATTATGCTTTGCTTTTATTTTTGTTTCTTTGCTTTTGTTGTTGCTGCATGATGAAGCTTAATCTCCGCTTGCTGTCGGATGTCGTCATCAAAATTAATTATTTTCTTTATTGCTTTTCCTTTGCTACTGTTTGATGCATTTGCTGCTGTAGATGAAAATTTGTCTCCGCTTGTTGGTCAAACGTCTTCCTCAACAAAACCTTTATTGCTTTAATGTTTACTTATTTTTTTTATCCAATCCGAGCTTTCACGATTTCGCCAAGCGGATTGCGGCGAGTATTAAACGGTATAACGGTCTAAACCCGAATGTGGGTTGATCCATTAGGGTTTCTAATATCTTCAATGTAATACACTGGAGATACATATCATTATACAATACCTCTTACGGGGTTTTCATCATCCAACAGTAACAAATGGTGAGGGATGGAAAAAAAAACCCACTCGAGGTATAAAATAAAATATGAAAATGTTGTTGTATGCTATTGTTGTTGAATGATGAAAACTTCATAAGTATATTGTGTTATTAACCAAAGTATATATTTAAGTATACATAGCATAAAATTTTAATGGACGCAAATACATAATTGGGCTTGTGCTATATCTATTGTTTAATGGAGAAAAAACACAATCGAGTTTGGACTATATCTATCGTTTAATATTCTCTTATAGTCCGAACGACGAAATCGCGAAAATTCAGACTATAGTAGTAAACTAGAAAAAACCATTATAACAATAAAGCAATAATTTATTGATGAAGAAATCTGATAGCAAGCGGAAACAATTTTTCAAGCAACAACAAAATCGACTAGAAGCAGTAGCGAAATAAAATAGCAAATTTGTTGATGAAGACATCTTACAGTAAGCAGAGATTAATCTTCATAATGAAACAACAAAAACAAGCTCAAACTCTTTTTTTTCCGTCAGTCGCATCTAGTGTTGACGGAGGTGATCTTAGTTGGGTTTCGTGCATAATTCAAAAACGAAGAGATTGACGTTGACGAAGTCAGTTAACTCTAATGCAAGTATGCAACAGAGATTAATCGTCATGATGCAACATCGAAAATAACAAAAGCAAAGCACATATTAATCTTTATAAAATAACACTCGACAACAAGTAGAAATTAATCTTCATAAGCAACAAAAAAAAAAAAAAAAAAAAAAAAAAAAAAAAAAAAAACAAAAGCAAAGGGTAAACTCTTTTGGCGGCGCGTTTAGTGTCTGACGGATGTGATTTTGGTTGGGTTCGTGCAGAATTTGAAAATGAAGAGATTGAAGTTAACGAAGTCAATTAACTCTAAGTGGTTAAAAAGTTCTGGTCAAAAAAATATATGGTTAGGGTTTTGGCCAAACATTTCATTATTTTTTTAATAGAAGTGGTGGCTGCTAGGTTTTTACGAGGTGGTATAGGGATAGCTGCTTATGACGGTCGACTAAATCTTGGGATCAAACCTGCTCATGCTATAATGTTAGAATAACAAATAGATATATTATTGATTGTGATCCATAAAAGATTGCATGGTTATTTATAATATACCATGGCTTAAAGAATAAATTAACATAATAAAAACCCTAACCTAACGGATGAACACTTAATTAGTAGTGATTAGCGAGAGTAATTAGGAGTTTTGCGTGAGTGATTGTCGAAGAATGAACGAGTCATGTTTCTTAGACAGAGTAAAAAGAACCCATTGTGAATCCTCATAGGGCGGTTGTCTCCGATTTCGGGTGATGGTGCTCAATGTTGTTAAAGAGTAAAAGATGCAAAGAAATTCTGAGTGCATGATCAAATTGCTTAGAGCAGGAGGTACGGTGGTGCCAAGCTTGGTGCCAAGGAGTTTGGCGCGACGCCAAGCTTGGCGCACGGTTACCCCTGTCGCGCCAAACACCCTCGTGCCAAACTTAACAGCCAGCTTTTTTGCTTTTTTTTTTTTTTTTTTTTTTTTTTTTTTTTTTTTTTTTGAATTGCCATTGCATTTAAAAAATAGAAGTTGATTTCGAAAGTTTCGTAGAGGTACTGAGCTTCTCGTGGTTAAAACTACTAAACTGAAACTTTAGATTAAACTGAAAACATGAAATACATAATAACCTTAAACAACATAAAAACACTTAAACTGCCGGAGGCGGAGAATAAAACTACTAAACACTTAAAAAAACGAGTCATCCGAGTCCAAACCATCATCACTTGTTGGCGGAGAATAAAACTCCCCATTAATGTATCGACTCTCCATTATGTCGAAAAAGTTGTCTTGGAGGTACTGAGCCTCCCGTGCTTCTTGCTCACGGCGAGCAGCCTCTTCACGTGCCTGCTCTTGCAGTATCTCCCTGACGTTTTCTTCATCTTGTTCAAACTGCCGGAGGGAAGCCTCACTTAACCCGCTTGGGTGGTTTTGAAAATCCACCTGTGGACTGTTCACAGGTTGACTTGGAACAATTGGGAGGTACGGGATGTTTTCAAACCCCACCGGGAAGACATTTTCTGGTGGTGTTGAGTAAACTTCAAACTCTGGCAGAGTTGGAAAGTTGGTTTCCGGCAAGTGATCTGGTGCCGGAAAGCTGGTTTCCGGCAACTTCTCTGGGCTGGGGAATTGCTGAGAAAAGTCTTTGCGAGACATTCTTTTTGTGTGTGAATTGTGTTATTTGTGTGTCAAACTAATGCTGGTATGATAGTATATATAGAAAACTTAACCGTTTGAATTTGAATTTAAAATTTAAAATTTGAATTTAACCCGCCCAACAGTTCCCGTTTTTTGAATTCGAATTTAACGTTTAAATTTGAATTACCCCGCCCAACAGTACCCGGTTTTTGAATTCGAATTTAACGTTGAAAACCACCTTTATAAATAACATCAACCACCATTTTATTTCACATCTACATCAATCCAAAAAACACACACACAAATGTCTCAAAATTTGAAGTGGAACAAGTCTGAAGAAATCTTGCTTGCGCAAGTTTGGATACAAATTTCGCAAGCTATGGATATGCAAAATAACCGTTCCGAAAATATTTTTTGGAATGACGTTATGCATATGTTCAATAATCAGACAACCGATGACCATCGTACAAAAAATTCAATCACGGGTAAATGGACGAGGATTAACGTCGATTGCAAAAGGTTCAACGCAATTTACAAACAGTTGCAGCGTCGAAGTGCTCAAAATGACCAATCTCATCTCGAAAATGCGAAACTAAGCTTCCAGCAACAATTTGGTAGAAATGAGTTCAAATATGTTCACGTTTGGGCGATTTTGAAAAATTGCCCAAATTGGGATGTCGAAGATTAATTCCAGTAGTATGTTATGTTTTTTTAAGTTTATTGTTTTTTTTATTTCTTGTAATGTTTTTTTTTATGAATAAAGTAATTTTAGGATATATTGTTTTTAAATTTTATAAAAAAAAAAAAAAAAAAAAAATTGAGTTTGGCACCAGAAATTCTGGTGCCAACGGATACCCCAGAAATGTGGTGCCAAGCAGTTTCTGGTGCCAAACTCAAAAACTGCTGACGTGGCAGTTTGGCACGAGAACGGCACCACACTTTGGCACCACTGTACCCAGTGCTCTTAGGGTCAACAACAAAAAGGTTTGTGTTTACAAGACTACAAATCCTCTACAATGCCGCAACGCGTCAGGTGCATACATCATAGTAAATCCACTTGACATATGTGTGCCAATAATTTAGTTGTCCCATAGTGAGTTTCTCTAACATTGTTAACACCATTGTCGCTAGATTTCCCCCATGGGGTGGATAACATGTTAACATTGACTATTCTACCAAGTTTTCAAGCAAATTATAATCATACACATTACTTCTAGTACATATTGTCCTTCGCTTTTGACACTATAGTACACTTAACTACAAACTATCGTACATGAATTGCAGATTTATGAAAACTAACAAACGACACCACTTTGTAAAAAAATGACATTAGGGGCTCGATAAATATACAAGTTCGTAATTAATATAAGTTATCAATGACAAATAGTATGCGGCTATGCACTTATCCACTTATCATTCTAGAGTTAACATCAAATGAGAAGAAAAATAAACCTAGAATGGTGGAGAAAAAGTCACAACACACTTCAAATGCACCAACAAAATAAATGCATCTCTCATTAAAATTCTTCATTTTATTTAAAA
Organism: Chrysanthemum seticuspe; assembly: GCA_019973895.1. Classification (NCBI taxonomy): domain Eukaryota; kingdom Viridiplantae; phylum Streptophyta; class Magnoliopsida; order Asterales; family Asteraceae; genus Chrysanthemum; species Chrysanthemum seticuspe. The sequence goes on from BPTQ01000004.1 coordinate 96,297,774, forward strand.
TGTGCAACTAAAAATCTTTCTTATTATTTTTTTTTTCTTCTTTTACTGAATCCCTTCATGATCTTTTTATACCAAAATCTAGCACTAACATCACAAAACTTAGTTAAATTTAAAAGTATAAGAATATATTTGAATTATGATCATAGCTGTTAAGATCCCGATCCTAATCTTTAGATCTTACGATTTAACGATTCTATAAAACAAAAACGATCCTGATCTTACGTAGGATCTTAACAAGCTTAAGATTTTATAGGATCCCGATCTTAATCATAGGATCTTAAGATCTACTCCGATCCGATCTTACTTTTCTCGAACCACAAACTAAAAAACTAAAAATTAATGGTTTATGTTTTTATATAATTTAAAAAATAACATGTGATTCTTCTTAAACATTTCATATTCAGAATTTAGGACAACATTTTCATAAAACATTCATTTAATTTCCTGTTTATAATTATAATAATGGGAAATGATTTAGATGACTAACTTATGTGCCTAATTTTGTGCCTAATGCATTTATTGATTGACACATGGATTCCATAATTTCTCTCTCTTCAAAATTATCATTGATCTTGCCAAGTGTATGGTAACGTTTATTAGGCATAAAATTAGGCATGTCAATCATTACTCTTATAATAATTTGTAGATTTGAATAATATTACAAAAATCATTAAAAAATGTCATTATTGTAGGATCTTAGGATCCTAATCTGATTTTACGATCATGATTTTGCAAAGACAAAAACGATTTTGAGTAAGATTCCGATCTTAAAAACCTTGATTATGATAACATAAATAGGGATCCGTTATCATTTAATAGTAAACCTAAAACTATCATCCCAATTTATCCATTTTCCACAATTTTATCCATTTTAGTTTCAATAAATTTTATTTCTTAAGAAGGGATCCATATAAGAGCGTGCGGACACGACACATGACCAAGAATTTTGACGTTAGGAAAATAGTCGACAATCGTCAGTTATTATTTCATTTTCAATTCTTGTGCCCCCTCACCTTACAGCAAAGTCACTCACACCATTTAATATTGGCATCAACTTTTTTTTCTTTTTCAAAACTCAAATAACACCTCTTTCTCTCTACCTTCCTAAGTTCTCCCTCTAAAACAATGAGGACCTTGTGTCCAAATTTGGACAATGAAGATGCTCTCGATACCGTGCTTGAAGTTCCTATACCGGAGGAAAGTTTTCTGGCAGGAAACGACGTGTTGCCATGGCGCACCATGAAGCCTCATTCGACTGAATATAATGGCAGGAATGCTGAGATTCAGCTCTTGCTTGGCGTCGTTGGAGCTCCCCTTATACCTCTTCCTATCTCTCCTGGACACCCCAACGCAGTCAACACAAACATCAATGATAAAAACATGGTAAGATTGTAATAATACTATATGTCTTTTGAAATAATAACATAGACCATTTGTAATATGCGACTCCAAACCAACGGGCTTCAGCTTATGTTAAAAACTTGTAGAATCAAGTCTTGATGTGAAAAATAGGTAGATTAAGAAAAACGTAGAGTAGAGTTTGTGTATAAAAAAGGAGTAGGTTGTTTGGATATAAACACAATCCTATACACTTTTAAAAGTGCTTATATGTTGTATGTATCAAGACACAATTAATTAAACACATTATCAATTTTAATGAACAATCCTAAACACTATTAGCTTGTATAGTTGATGTGTTATATACTGTGTTTATAGGAAGCATCAATGGCGAAATACATTGTTCAACAATATATAGCGGCAACAGGAGGAGAAAGGGCTTTGAATTCAGTTGATAGTATGTTTGCGATAGGCAAGGTGAAGATGGTGGCTTCGGAATTTATAGCGGGAGATGGAATAAATATGAATTGTAACGGTTTGAGTCTTGGTGGCAGTGTCATGAAGATCAAAAGTGTGAAAAATGGTTGTGGCGAAATGGGTGGTTTTGTGTTGTGGCAAAAGAGGCCGGACCTTTGGTCTTTAGAATTAGTGGTTTCTGGTTGCAAGATCAGCGCGGGGAGCGATGGGAAGGTGGCATGGAGACAGACTCCATGGCACAATTCCCATGCATCTCGAGGACCCCCTAGACCTCTTCGTCGTTCTCTACAGGTAATATCTTGTATTCGGTTACGACTTAAATAAAATAAATTACAATCACGTATGTAGACTATAACAGTTTATAATAATCTAGCTATTTGTAACAATTTAATGGCTTACATGAGGTATTAGGACATTTTAGTATCTAAAAATGGTCATATGTGTGTTATTGTCTTAACAATAAGTTGATATCTATACTACTATATAAAGCATTTAAGTTGTGGGCTTCACAAAAAATTAAGATAAGGAGCTCCAATCATTGAGTGACACGTGTCATTTCTCTAACTAAAAAATAACAAAAAGGGAGGAGTTCTAACAAACTAAAATAATGAGTTCCAATAATGGGGTGACACATGTCACTTCTTAACTAATTAATCAAATTTATTTTTAAATTTAAATATCTTTTAATTCGTTTAATTTTTTTATGATCTAATTTCACCATATTTTTTAAAATTTTGTGCTCTTTAATTCAACATCCATTTTGATATATTTTTATCAGTTTTTAGTTTTTACATTTTTAGTAGGTTTATTTTATTTTGATTCAAACTTTTATAACTTTAACCTTTATCTCAATTAATACAAGCTTTATTTCTCAAAATCATTTACTTTTGGGAAAGTGTTTGACGGGTAAGAGATTGTGAAAGTATTTTTTTATGCGGGAATAATGATGTCATGGGAAAGATACGAAAAACCAAACAAATACATACAACTAACACATATACATTTGGAGTGTTGTGAAATGAATTCACTAAGCGGGTAGGGAATTGCGAGGAGAGTTGGGTTAGCAATTCATTTACTATATTTATTATATAACTATATTTATCGCCGCCGCTGTGCGCGGGTATCCAACTAGTACTTAATAATAAGGATATTTACTTGGAACATTTTGTTAAAAGATACGTAGCAAGTCAAAAGTCTACGATGCTTATAAATTTAGTTTGGTTATAATAAAGTGAAGCAAAAGTTGTTTAATTGGGTGATATCTACCATCGAAATTGGGTGTGGGTGATGCACCAAACTAAAATGAAATCGGGCAGGTATAGTTTGACTTTATGTTTACATCACGTTACAAACCGATGCGCCTATCCATTTTCCATTTACAACATATACAACTTTGCGATTAACTAAAAAAAAAAAAAAACATGTACAACATTTAATATTGCATTTGTTTAAATTTATTAACGTTTTTAACGGTATAATCTATACTGCTTATAATAGAGGAATGCACTTCTCTCATATTGATTATTTTAAGATTTTCATATATAAAATTTTAAACAAATACAATATTGAAAGCATTATTTATAAGTATCTAAAGCACATATAAAACTAAAAACACATTACTCATATATTACAATTAATACACTATTAAAAACATTCTTTCATTCAAAAATACATGTGAAAAAACATAATTTACAAGTAATTGAAGCACAAATAAAACAAAAAAACAATATTCAACACATACAATTAATACACAATTTAATTCACCTCTTCACAAAAATATACAAATATTTAACCAAAATGTACAATCTAATTAAACTTCCAAAACATAAATCTGAATCCGGTAGCCCAAAACAAAATAACATTTGTTCGCCGAAAAATTGAGTCACAGGGTACCCGCCGCCGCATCGTCTCAAAGAACTATACATAATATATCGTCTCAAAGAAGACTTAAACTTGCAACATCTTCTATAACAAATATTTAACGTACATGTAGTAGAATCTTGTACGGTTAAAACTTGAAGCTAATACTTTTTTTGAACAATTCCAGGGTCTTGATCCAAAAGCGACTGCCAATTTGTTCACGAACTCTATATGTACCGGAGAAAAGAACATCAACGGAGAAGATTGCTTTGTGTTAAAGCTTGAAGCAGAGCCTACATCTCTTAAACAAAGAAGTAGCAACAACGTGGAAATTATCAACCACACTATTTGGGGATATTTTAGTCAAAAAACAGGCCTTTTGCATCATCTTAAAGATTCACATCTAATTAGAATCAAAGCCCTTGGAAGTGACAATGTGTTTTGGGAAACAACCATGGAATCGCACATCCAAGATTACCAAACTGTTGAAGGTATCAATATCGCTCATGGCGGCCGAACAACTGTTTCTTTGTTTAGGTCCGGTGAGAAGTCAGACAACCATTCACGAACAAAAATGGAAGAGACTTGGTCAATTGAAGAGTTGGATTTTAACATAAAGGGTCTTTCGATGGACTGTTTCTTGCCACCTAGTGACTTAAAGAATATTCCTGACCAAGAAATGGCTAGTGATGTTGTGGTTAGTGATCATATGAGAAGTGATATTGTGGTTAGTGATACAAAAAGTGATGTCGTGGTTAGTGAAACAAGAAGTGCCCGATTATTAGCCACCAAGAGTCGTGGGCTTCATTCAAAGATTGGAGCTTCTAAGGTTGTGGATTTTGATCCTCGGACTTTTGGGCAATATCGGAGGACTTGAAGGCTTGTGACATTGTTGTCATAACCTCTCGTCTACTTTGTAAATATAACATTGTGTCATATATACAATTATAACAAGTCAAAAGTATGTTTGAGCATCTTAACTGCACACATGCTACGATCGATGCAAGAGTTTTGTTATACGTTCTTTAAAGAGTTAACATGGAAAGACCGGTATTTTTTTTTTTCTGTTTTATTTTTTCCAACTAACATAGCACTAGAATAGTTTGGTTTTATCACATTGTATGCACAAGGTCGTTTGTAACCATGACTTTAGGGGTGTTAAATTTGTGGGTTGGATCTAAACAAATGACTAGCTATCATTCTTTCGGTTGTGTTTTTTGATGTTTGTACTTTGTTCTAAAAGAGCCACACTTAAATACATGAACATAGCAATGTTTTACAATCTGAATACTAATTACCTTCTTATTTATATCATTACATAACAGTCATTGTTATAGATTTTAGGTTTTTATCAGTCGAATGACACAATGTAATCCACCAAATCTTCAAGTGATGAGTATGAGGAACCACATTTCTTAAGGCAATTGTCTACTTTCCCCTTCAAATTCATGACTCTATTTTTCATTTCTATTCCTTCTTTATCCGCCATTACTCTCTTTATTGCACCTTCAATCTCTCCCCTTTCAAACCCATTTTCCAATACCGTCCCAATCTTCCACAAATCACTTACATATCTTGCATTTGGGAGTTGGTCACCAAAAGAAGGTGAGCAAATCATGGGAACCCCCTCACAAATGCTCTCGAGCGTGGAGTTCCATCCATTATGCGTCCAAAAACCACCCGTCGAAGGATGTGCTAATACCTCTTGTTGCGGAGCCCATTTCACAATATGCCCTCTCCCTTCTACAATTCTCTCCAAGAACCCATCTGGCAATATTTCAAGCCACTCTGACCCTTTTATGGACCCTGGTCTAACTACCCATAAAAACGGTTGCTTGCTATTAGCCAAACCCCATGCAATTTCTAAGAACTCATATTCCTCAATGTTGGCTAGACTGCCAAAACTAACATATAATACAGAGTTGTGTGGGTGTTTGTCTAACCATGAGATGGATGTTTGGTCTTGTGCTAGGAGGCTACTCGGCGATGCATGAAAGTACTTGTGAAACGGTCCTATCAAAAAATGTTGATTAGGGAATTCTTTGTTAAGGGTAGTTAATTCGAGTTCTTCGAGCTCCTTGAACGAGTTCCATATTATTGCTCGGGCTTTCTTGGTTCCTTGGACCATGCGTTCGAGCAACTTGCAAGCACCCTCTGGATCACTAGTGAGGAACTTCGGCAAGTCTTTAATCTTAAGTGGCTCGAGCCCTTTAACTAGCGCTTCTGACTTCATTTCTGTAAATAAAAAGCTCATAACTTTGTGATAGAACAAAGAATGCTAGCAAGTGAAAAAAGAAAAATAGAATAATATAAAGATGTGTTAGTTTGTAGAAATATTTCTTTAGTTTTTTACTACGGTTTCTTTTTTAATAAAGAAAGAATAAGGAAGGAGTTCTTATTTTTCTAAAAGTGTTAGAAAATTTAACATGGTTAATAGCGGTAACAAATCAAATGCTTAAGCTATAAGAGAATGAAAATAAAAGTATATATGCAATTGTAGCAGAATTATACTTGTACTTTAATTTCACGTATTGGTTAAATAATTTGTACGTAACTCCTTAGTCCTGTCACTCCTGGTGAAGTCAATGTAAATGCTTGTTCATTAGAAAACGTTACGTTAATGTAAATAGGCCTAAACGACCAAAAAGTTATACTCGCTCCGTATCAAATTATAAGTCCAATTTGATTTTTTCAAAGTCTTTTTATATCAACTTTGACTTTAATTATTTTTTTTAGTGTTATATAATACTTGACACAAAATATATAAATGAACTTGTGTTTTAAATGCTTTTCCATTGGTATACTTTTCATCAAGTATTATATAACACGAAAAAAAATAATTAAGATCAAAGTAGGAAAGAAAAGACTTTGAAAAAATCAAAATTGACTTATAATTTGAGACGGAGGGAGTAAAAGCCAAAGAGCAAACGTAATATAAAATGAAATCTCACAATGAAACACAAATCGTTGTTGCTATCTGCTAGTCAACTCCCAAAGTCCCAAATTTTTGGAACATTAAATTAGTTCGAAATATAGTTGGTGGTCTATGTCTCCACGTCAACTTATTTAATCGATCACATTATTATCACATATTCAATTGATCCAATCAAAATTATAAAGAACCAGAATGATCATTTGAAATTAGATAATTTTAATCCATATAAATCATCAATATTTATCTGAGTGTTAGCACCATATCTTATACGATTTACGTGTAAACGTGTAAATGAGTGAGATTTTTCTTGTTCACGTTATGTAGGAGTGTAAGTTTCTAATTTTAAATCATATGTACGCAGCATAACCGAGTATTTACGACTATTTATAACTTATTGTCCTAATAATTGAGAATGTGTACGTTGCATAGTGTACATAACCGAGCTATTTACACCGTTCATATATGCAATTGATCCGATCAAAAATTATAAAGAACCAGAATGATCATTTGAAAATGAATAATTTTAATCCATATAAATCAGCAATATTTATCTAAGTGTTAGCACCATATCTTAAACGACTTACCAATGAATGAGGTTTTTTCTTGTTCACGTTAAGAAGTGCAAGTTTCTAATTTTAAATCACATGTATGCGGCGTAACCGAGTATTTACGTGACCGTTTATAGCTTTTTTTCCCCCTGATAATTGAGATAGTAAAGTTTCAAATTGAAAATTTTGGTTAAGACATATATAGTACCTTAAGCTTGGTTCCTAACTACTAATTAAACGGTCTAAACCACGGTGGTTTCTCCATGCCCTTATATGAGTATCATGTAGATAATAAGATAAATGGAGTAGAACTTTATTATGGTAAATGACCTTAATATAATTCGTACATTTCTAAACACACGAAACTGATGACCTTTACTTGATAATTACTGTTGTAAACTCTTTTTGGTTATAACCATAGTGTTATCTAACAATTACAGTACGTACGTGTAACACATACTATACATAATTTAATTCATGATACCTTCATCGGAAAACCGTCGAAAATAACCCATGTCACGTATGACTGGAAAGGCAGCAAACAAACGAAAAGATGAGACACTACTAGTCCGATGAACGATCCTTGGCAGTTTCAACTCGTCCGCAACACTCTGAGTGGAGAACCACTGAGCATCTGTTATCAAACACGTAACTCCCTCATCTTCCAACATTAACCGTGACAAACACTCCTTAATCGGATTTACACACTTGTCGTTAAGGTATTCGAGAAAATTTAAAACGCTTCCGATGCTAGAGACCGAGATGTTCTCGTCTGCTACACCAGGAATAGATAAAAAACTGAAGTGAGGGTAGTTTGTAGGATTAGGGGAGTTGAAACGAGTATGGAGGATGGTTATTGAAAAGCCTTTAGAGTGAAGTATATTTGCGAGTTGAAGCATCGGGTTTATGTGGCCTTGGAATGGTAACGGCAGCAGCACCAACCGCCAGCCGCGGTTGCATGGCTTTGTGGTTAAGACGGTCGCAATAGCGGTGTCCATTTGTTTGTAAAGACAAATTGGATTTTGTTTGTAGATATTTATCCGCAACAATGACCAAGCCCGGTACGTAACATAAGTTATCTCATCATTTTATAGCGGCATTTTGGTTAAAATTTCATGTAAAGTAAAAGGGATCTACTATTCCCACTCTCTCTATGGAGGGTTTGTACTTTTATTCCTTTTGTTCCCTATTTGTTTTAGTACAACACAGTTTTCTGTCAGTTTCTGTTTCGTATTTCTGACAGTTTTAAGCGTTTGACTTATTAAACTTTATATTTTCTGTTCCGCATTTTCAGGTTTATAGTTTTTTGATATAAACAAAATTATAAAAATAAAAAAAAAATAAAAAAAATAAAAAAAATGCAAAAAAGTATAGAGGGTGAGAATATAAGAATTAGGAGGGGTAGAAATATCTTGTCCCAAAGTAAAAATATATAAGGAATAACGATTAGGAAATCTAATCTAAAACATTTGATTAAACATATCTTCATTTGTGTTTATTACTTAAAATCATCACGTGTGTTTCGAACTTTTATTTTTATTTTTATTTTTATTTTATTTTTTGTTATGGTGAAATTTTTTGATCACCAACTAATACATGGGGCTTAAACTTATTACCGCAATACAAACTCAAACCGGATAAAAAAAATTGTTTGAGATGGTGGCGCGATCGACGACTAGGGACGGACCTAAGGGGGTTCTTGGATGTTCATGAAAACCCGATGGATGTTTGTTTTCTAGTATAAATTTTCATTAAAAATATCAATTTCTCCGAAATGAACGTGTTCCTGAAATTTTGTCACACAAATACATGCATGTCTTGTTAGTAGTTCACTAATATGTCAAAAGAAATAAATGACTTCTTAATTTGTATGTCGATTTTAAAAAAATCGTATCTTTTAGTTACTTTTATTGTTTTTTTACTAGTAAAAAAAATTTATGCACTTAACTATCCAGTGGCTCATATTCTTGGGTCCGTTACTGTCGACTACTTTATGTTCGTCTGCTGTACAAATTTGAATAATAATCGATTTCCTAAAAGAAATTAATTGTATGGATGTGTAGATGATTTATGTCGTCATGTCGCAACTTGTGTGGTCCAGGTCGTACTATATGAATCGAAATGACCAAGAGAGTTACCATCTTTCCATAGGTGGTTTTAGCCAGTTTTTAGGACCACATTTTTCATTATTAAGCGTTAGGTGCTGCTGCATGCATGTTCCTTCTTCACATTAAAAGGAAAGTCAATTTCACTATACACTGTTCTTCAGATTTTTTTTGGAGGGGGAAAGAAATGAAAGCAGAGCCGGCTCCGGGGGTAGGCAGCCAAGGCCCAAGCCTAGGGCCCAACTTGTATAGGGGCCCAAAAAACTAGATATTTGCACCTTGCTGTGAAAAATTTGAGGAGAGCCCAAAAAACTAGATATTTGCACCTTATGCCGTGAAAAAACTTGAATTTTGGGGGGCCTATTTTTTTCCATTTTCCTCGGGCCTCGTCTTTTTTAGGCATTCTCGGAGACGGCCCTGAATGAAAGGATAATAAACTAAAGAAAAAGTAAAAGAGGTTATTAGTTTATTTAGGGCCTGTTGGGTGTGTAGTTGGGTTTTAGATTTGGATTTCGATTTTGATTTAAATTTAGATTTGGATTTTTGATTTGATGTAGTAGAGAGAAATGTAAAAACAGTTTGTTTTATATAAATTTTAATTGAGATTTATAATTATTTAGAAATTATATATATATATATATATATATATATATAGAGAGAGAGAGAGAGAGAGTGCTAGGATGAAATAAAAAAAAAATTAAAATGAGAAAGATAAAAAGAAACTACAACCACACATCTCAGATGCACCTACAAATATATATGCATTTCTTTTTAAAAATCTCATTCTAATTTGAAATGTGTGATTAGAAATTCATTTATTCTTTTCATTTTAGTTTTTATTCTTACTGTATCCCTTCCTTATATTTTATATAGGGAAAATGACAAAAAAATGCATCGAACTTGACACTTGTTGTCATTGTGTGTAGCCAACTATTTTTTTTCTCATTGTAACACAAACCTTTTGAATTTTTGTCATTGTATGTAGCCAGTTAGGTGAATTTGTGTTATTGTATGTACCCAGTCAGGCTTAGCGTTACATCGTTAGTCCTTTTATATTAACGGTCGTTAGTAAATAACTTAAAATTTCGTTCTCTTACGTTTTTATTCGTTTTCATCCGTTATTATACGGGTTTGTCCGTTTTTTATACTTTTTCGTCCGTTGCTTTTTCCCGTTTTTTACGTTTTCGTCTGTTTTCTTACATTCTCGTCTGTTTTCTTACGTTTTCGTCCGCTTTTATACGTTTTCATTCGCTTTTATACGTTTTAGTCCGTTTTTATAAGTTTTTATCCGTTTTCGTCCGTTTTCATCTGTTTTTATACGTTTTCAATCGTTTTTCATCCGTTTTATATTTTTTCGTCCGTTTTTATACGTTTTCGTCAGTTTTTAAATGTCTTCGTCGATTTTCTAACGTTTTCGTCTGTTTTTATCTGTTTTATACGTTTTCGTCTTTTTTTTTAAAGTTTTGATCTGTTTTCTTACACCTTCATCCATTTTTATACGTTTTTGTCCGTATTCTTAAGTTTTATACATTTTCGTCCGAAAAAGTAAGAAAATGAACGAAAAAGTAAGAACGGACTAAAACGTATAATAACGGACTAAAACGTATAATAACGGACGAAAACGTATAAAAACGGACTAAAACGTAAGAAAACGTAAGTAAACAAACGAAAATGTAAAAAACGGATGAAAGCATTGGACCAAAATGTATAAAACGGACGAAAAAGTATAAAAACGGACGAAAACGTATAATAACGGATGAAAACGAATAAAAACGTAAGAGAACGAAATTTTAAGTTATTTACTAACGACCGTTAATAAATAAGGACTAACGATGTAACGCTAAGCCTGACTGGGTACATACAATAACACAAATTCACCTAACTGGCTACATACAATGACAAAAATTCAAAAGGTTTGTGTTACAATGAAAAAAAAAATAGTTGACTACACACAATGACAACAAGTGTCAAGTTCGATGCATTTTTTTATCATTTTCCCTTATATATATATATATATATATATATATATATATATATATATATATATATATAGAGTTAGGATCAAATAAGAAGATTACTTAAAATAAGAAGGATAAGAAGAACTATAACCATAAATTCGAGATGCACCGACCTAAATTAGATGCATCCCTATAATCTTAGATGCATTAGAACGCACCATAATGTGTTTTCTAGCTTTTAATCAGATGCATATACGCATATTAGATGCATTTCATGATTTCTCTTGTTTTTTGTTCGTCTGCACGTGCCGAAATCATAAAAATTAATTTGCACCATCTACACATCAAATCAACTTTCAAAACCCAAGATGTAGCATCTATATGAATAGAAATGCATCTAATGCAAGTCGTTGCATCTCAAATGCATGGTTTTAGTCACTTCTCACCACTTCTTATTTTAATTTACTTCTCACTGGATCCCTACTCTATATATATATATATATATATATATATATATATATATATATATATATATATATATATATATATATATATATGTTAGGAATTGGAAATTCCATGTTAAAGTGTCGGTCACCCCAATTATAGTCTAGCATATGTTAGCTCTCAGATTTGTAGTTATTTACGTTATGTAGTAGTTAATTAGTTAATTTGTAGCGTAGTATAGTTTAGTGTAACACCGTGGAGGAAGGACGGGTCTTTACCCACTGTATGCCTGATCCACAGGCCGATAGGAGGTCGTGTATTGTGTAACTATAAATACCCCTTCCATCTATGGAAGGGGTGGTGCTTTCAATCTAATATTTCATTATTTGTGCTACAAGTCTCTACCAAGAAAAAGACCAATCTCTCTACTTTCTATCTCTAATGGCTACCATGTATTTTGATCATCCAAGACCACCCGAATCATCAACACAATAAATATATCGATCCTACAAATGGTACCAGAGCCAAGGTTTTTGTGTTTTGATGATTCTTTTGTGGTTTTGTTACTTGTTCGAAACTGTTTTATCTATTTGTTTGGTCGAAAAACATCTTTTTGAGTAGTGTGGTATAACAGTCTTATCAAGTTTGTATCCTTTTTGTTTGGTTTAATATCCTTTTTGTTTGGCCTATAAATTAAAAGTCTTGGTCCAAAGTTCATATCTGTCTTTTCTCATGTCCATGTCCAAGTACTGTTTGTGTAAGCTTTGTCCATGATTTGAATATCTGGTCAGTTTCTTGAGGTCAAAACAAGAGCAGTTTTATGCAGTCTTTCGTCAAAACTAAAGCAGTTTCTGGGTCACTCTTCCTAGCGAGTTGTAATACAAATGCAGTTTTTGTCTTTTAACATACCGACTTGTCAAAAGGTGTCCAGATACATTGTACTTTATATGTAGCGATTTGGTGTGGCGAGTTGTATATGAAATATCCCCAGCGACTTGTATTTACAAGTCGTGACGAGTTGTGTTAAAAAATGAAGCTGTTATAGCGACTTGGTTAAAGAGTTGGCTAGCGACTTGTTATTTAACAAGTTAGCAATTTGGACTAGCGACTTAGGCTAGCAATTTGGACTCGCGACTTAGGGTAGCGACTTGTCACTCAACTAAGTATAGCGACTTGACTTTCTATTGTTAGCGACTTGTCTTGAGATTGACAGTAATGAAGAGATGAAGAAACAAAAGACCATGACCTCAATACCTAAACTCAAAGTACCCCAGATCCTACTTCAACATCAGTCCAAGTATTCTATATGATGAAGCAATCATAATTGATCTACTCTATGACTCAACCATACATATAAACAAGTCTCACAAGATCTCAGCTAGGTGGTATAACGAATCTCATTTGAGATTTCAAAGATCTGTGTAGATCAATACCAACATATCCATCATCAATCCATTTGTCTATTATTATTATCCGAATGTTAGAAGTAAGAATAAAACCATGAAAGGTCTCATCTAATATTCTTATTCGGTTAACAAGTAAAATACAAGGAAAATAAAAGGATCTCAGAATGTGTCTGTGACTTATCAATTGAAACAATTCTAACCTCGAAGGTTATTATCACTTAAACATCAAATCTTCACTGATCCGGTTTATTATTTTTGTTGTTTGAAGCGTTTACTTCATGTTAATATACGAGATATGAAACGTTTTTAACATCCTTGTTAACACGTTCTTCACTTGCTCGTCATATTACTCTTTTACAAATCATAAGAGTCGAATTAACTACCTACCTGGAAAAAGCCTCGTTTCCATGGCAAGCACCCTCTATGTCCTTCAATTTATTATTCGATCCATACCATCCCTGTGGCAAAACCAAATCAAGAAGTCTCTAGCCAACCCTGTGGCGAGGCCATTGAAGCTTATTGTTGTGTGACCATACAATGGGAAGATGAGATTTTATTTTGGAGGGGAGCAATGGTAATTTAAGATATGATTAGGAGATGAAGAGCGTTTTTATCTTGATGTAATGAGATCGGTGAATGAGATGGGGGCGGAGGAACGAGTGTTTTAAGATTAGGGTTGACGAATTTTAGTTGTGATAAGAGACTTATGCTGAAAAGGGGAAGATGTTATGAAAATTTAGGGTTTGTTGTGGGATAAGGACCTTTTAATACCCCAAAAATTAGGGTATTGTGTGTTAATGGGCCTGACGGTATTTTCATTGGGCTTGGCAATTGTTTGTTGCGCAATGAGTTTTCATGGGCCGAGTTTTTGCTATACTTTGGTATTATGATGATATTATTTGGCCGCCATGTACCGTTGGATTGAACATTCTGTATATGTGCTTGAAATTGGTTTTGTTAATACAAATATCGTCATTAAACGTTATTTATATTTTTGATCTTTACCTAAGTTTTGTTAACGACAAAAGTAAATTTAATTTATAAAAGCTTAAAGCTTGTCAAGTTTAATAGATATTAAAACAAGCTTTTTCAAACAATATATTCATCATTCAAGCATTTACATTTGTGATTAGTGACATCTTGATATGACTCTAATCATTATGTATGATAGTAGTTTTTAGAATGTGTTAGGTTCTTAAAACCAAACACTACTTAAGTACTTGCATATTTCTAAAAATAGAAATACAACATATGACATCATGTTATGCATCATGGAAATCATTGGAAGATTTCATTAGATATTTTGTGTGGATTTGTACTCTTCATATCTTGCACAATCTCACTTAGATATAGTTGACTTTAGCATGATTTGATATCTTGGCTGTCAGAACCCCACGGTACCAATTTGGTGCACGGGCGGAACCCTTTTAAGGGTTCCGTGGTCCGTGGACGCTCCTGTCCATTTTGGCTATAAATAGCAATGCCAAGCCAAGTTGTTTTTCATCCCTTTCCACTATACTTTCATACATATCTTCTCTCTAACCTTTCTAACTCAGTTTCATATCATATTAGTGATCTCTTTTGTAGCAAAGAAGATCAAGTTACATTCAAGCTTCAAACGAGAAGTTGGAAGTCTTGTTTGTTTAGTGTTGTATGATCTAGTGTTGATTCATACTTCATTGTTGTATTAAACCATCATAATCTTGTGAGTGTGAGTGGTTAGTATTTTAGTCCTCAAAATACATTGTGTGTGGGAGTAGTTGTACCCTTGGAAAGAACTCGACATCTAGCTTAGTGTCGGAAATAGTGTAAACGAAGTGTAAAGGTTTTCTCCGCCGGTGAAAGGAGCTTGTTGACTAGTGAAGTTAAACTCTCGAGTGTGAGACTCGAGGAGTGGAGTAGGGCAAGGAAATAGAGTCCTTGTAGACCGAACCACTATAAACAACTTGTTGTGGTTTGATCATTTCTTTCCTTATTTACTCTTTACATATTACTTGCATATTTCATCTACATATACAAAGATCAATATCAATTGATCTTTCAATAAGTTTCAAAACAAAGTTTTTAATTGGTAAACTATTCAACCCCCCTTCTAGTTTTCTACAATTGGTATCAGAGCCTCGTTGCTCAAGAATTTCTAAAATAACTTGTATTTTATAAACTTGAAACGATCCATGGATTCTGAAAACTTTAAAGAAGGGCAATCTATGCAAAGACCACCACTCTTTGAAACCAATGGATTTATCTATTGGAAAAATCGTTTTGAAACATATGTAAAATCAAAAGATATAGATCTTTGGTTTATTATTGTTAAAGGGGATTTTAGTTCTACAACAAAGGATATTTCCGTTGATGAACAAAAGAAATTAGTTGCTAAAAACAATGAAGCTAAAATGATGCTTTATAATGCTTTACCTAGAAAAGAATATGAAAGAATTTTTATGTGTGAAACCGCCAAAGATATTTGGGAATCTTTAATTGTTACACATCAAGGTAATTCACAAGTCAAGGATAACAAAATTGATCTTCTTGTTCAACAATATGAACAATTTGTTATCCCTGAAGATGAAACCATTGACTGTGGCTTTGCTCGTTTCAACACTATTATTACATCACTTAAAGCACTTGATGAATCTTTTCGTAGTAAGAACTTTGTCAGGAAATTTCTTAGAGCACTTCATCCCAAATGGAGAGCTAAAGTGACCGCTATTGAAGAATCAAAAGATCTCTCAATAATGTCACTAGACGAGCTAATTGGCAACCTCAAAGTTCACGAAATGGTAATGGAGAAAGATTCGGAGATCATTAAAGGAAGAAGGGAGAAGATCAAATCCGTTGCTTTAAAAGCAAAGGCGGAATCAAGCGATGATGATGAATCTTGCTCCGGTAGTGAAGATGAGGAGTATGCCATGGCCGTTAGAGATTTCAAGAAGTTCTTTAGAAGAAGAGGAAAGTTTGTAAGACAACCTCGAGAAGAAAAGAAGCCATTCCGAAAAGATCGGGATGATAAAAAGAGTAAAGGTGAAAGAAAGTGTTTTAGATGTGGTGATGCAAGTCATCTTATAGGAGAATGTCCCATGCCACCTAAAAGCAAAACTTAACGAGCTTTTGTAAGTGGTGCTTGGAGTGATAGTGAAGACGATGAAGAATCAAGCAAGGAAGAGATCGCTCTAATGGCACATGAGTCAAATGAGGTACTTTCCGACTCTTCTTATTCTTCTATAGATGATGATACCTTGCAAAAAAAATATAATCAATTGTGTGAGCTAAGTCTAAAAATCATAACTAAAAATAAATTTTTAAAAACCAAAAAGGAATTTTTGGAAAATGAAGTATATGAGTTGAAAGAAAAAGAAAAACGACTTGAAAAAGGAAAAGCAAATGACGATGATTGTAAATCATGTCAAGAGCTTAATCTTGAAATAGAAAAACTAAAGCTCACACAAGAGGTTCTAATCAAAAATAATTCTAAGTTTAAAAGGTTTAACAAAAACATCGCTCTTGCCGATGAAATAGTTAAAATCCATAAAACACCAGGAGACATGAATGGGCTAGGTTTTAATGAAGTATTAATTCCAAAGAGTCAAAACAAAACGGCCGAAAAGGACGAACATTCTGTCAAAATTGCTGCAGTACAGCACGGACCAGACAGAACCAAAATAAGGGTTCCGTCCGTTGTGCAAAATGGTGCCGTGGGTACTTCAGCAGAACAGAATGTTCGCAATACGGACCGTACTGAATTTGTTAAAGTAACAAAGAAAACCAATGATAGTGTTAAACTAAAACCAGCTATTACATCAGGAGTAGGACTTGTCAAAAATGAATTTAGATCAAAAACTACTCAACAAAGATATAAAACTTCTTTTGCCAAACGCCCCTTTCCTAAGAGCAACCACAACGTACAACCCAACTACCAACACAACGGTTGGAATCAAAACTTTCCTAGACCATATCAAACTCCAGATTACATGCCATGGAACTCTTACCCATCATTTCCATACATGAATAAAATAAATGGTATGTTTAACCCAAACGGACCCATGAGATATTGGGGACCAAATGCTTGAGTTATTTGCTTCTTAGGTATGCTTGAAAGTTGGATTGGAACCTGATGAATGGATAAAAGATAGTGGATGCTCACGACACATGACGGGCAACAAAAGTCTCTTCTCATCATACCAAGAGTATGACGGAGGTAATGTCACTTTCGGTAGCAATCTCAAAAGCAAAATCATTGGCAAAGGTACGATTGCTCATAACTCCCTAACTATTGAAAATGTTGCTCATGTGGATAGGTTAGGATTTAATCTACTTAGTATTAGCCAACTATGTGATAAAAAGTATAAAGTACTATTTGATGAAAATGGTAGTAAAATACTAAAAGATGGTATCACTATAGCTAAAGGAGTTAGGAAAAATAACATATACGTCATGAAAATAGATAAAACATATAATGACAAACTTTGCCTAACAACACTAGACGATAGCTCATCTCTTTGGCATAGACGCTTAGGTCACGCTAATATGAGACTTATACAAAACCTATCTTCAAAAGAGTTGGTTAGGAATTTACCAAAACTAAAATATGACCAACACTTTTGCGACGCTTGCAAAATTGGTAAACAAACACATAGTAGTCACAAATCTAAAAATATGGTGTCCACATCTAAGTGTCTAGAATTATTACATATGGACTTATTTGGACCATCCGCTATAAGAAGCTATGGAGGCAACTTATACACTTTGGTCATAGTAGATGATTACTCAAGGTTTACTTGGACGTTGTTTTTGAAAACCAAAAATGAAGCTTTTGATAAATTTGAAATACTTAGCAAGAAAATTCAAAATCTTCTAGGTGTCAAAATTGTGTCGATCCGAACGGATCATGGTCGTGAATTTGACAACGAAACTCAATTTGGAAACTTTTGTGATACAAATGGTATAACACATAACTTTTCCGCTCCACGAACACCTCAATCAAATGGAGTAGTAGAACGTAAAAATAGAACAATTCAAGAAATGAGTAGAACAATGCTTAATGAACAAAACATACCTCAAAAGTTTTGGTGTAACGCCGTTGACACTTCTAAATATATTTTAAATAGAGTCTTAATACGTCCTTTCTTAAACAAAACACCATATGAACTTTATAAAGGTAAAAAGCCAACGTTAGGATATTTTAGAGTCTTTGGTTGTAAATGCTTTATTCTTAATACTAAGGATTATCTCACCAAGTTTGACCCAAAGTCTTATGAAGGTGTATTTCTTGGTTACTCTCAAACTAGTAAAGCTTACATTGTCCTAAATAAAGAAACAATGATAGTCGAGGAATCGTTGAACAGAACATTTGACGAAAGTCCACCTCCCTCTAAGACATCACCTTTGGTAGATGATGCCTTAGTTGAAAGTCAAATAATAGAAAGTCAAATTAATGATAACAAGGAAGATGAACCATTAAATAAGCAAATTATAAACATCAAAGAATCTAAAAGTCATCCTTTGGAAAAAGTCATAGGACAACTTAATCAAAGAACCTTAAGGTCACAAGCCCAAAATCAAAGTAATTATTTTTGTTTTGTATCCACCATAGAACCGAAAAACATAAATGAAGCAATAAAAGATGAATCATGGGTAATTGCCATGCAAGAAGAGTTAAACCAATTCGTTAGAAATGATGTTTGGAAATTAGTTCCAAAACCTAAAGATCAAACCATAATTGGAACGAAATGGGTTTTTCGAAATAAAATGGATGAAAATGGTATACTATCTAGAAACAAAGCTAGGCTTGTTGCACAAGGCTATAATCAACAAGAAGGTATTGATTATGATGAAACTTATGCTCCGGTAGCTAGACTAGAATCTATTAGAATATTACTTGCCTATGCATGTGCTTATGACTTTAAATTATTTCAAATGGATGTTAAAAGTGCTTTTCTTAATGGGTTTATTAACGAAGAAGTGTATGTTGCTCAACCTCCCGGTTTCACCGACTTTGAGAAACCACATCATGTCTTCAAAATCAAGAAAGCATTATACGGTCTTAAGCAAGCACCAAAAGCTTGGTACGACCGACTTAAGACTTTTCTTATTGATAACAAATACTCTATGGGATTAGTAGATAATACTCTTTTTACCAAGAAAAAGGAATCACATATTATCATTGTTCAAATATACGTTGATGACATTATATTCGGATCAACTTGTCAAGAGCTATGTGATGATTTCTCTAAAATCATGCACGACGAGTTTGAAATGAGTATGATGGGTGAGTTAAACTTCTTTCTAGGACTTCAAATTAAACAACTAGAAGATGGCATTTTCTTTAACCAATCCAAATATATAAAAGACATGCTTAAGAAATTTGGTCTTGAAGATTCCAAACCAACTAAAACACCCATGTCTTCGGACACTAAACTCACCAAGGACGAGGAAGGTGAATCCGTAGATAACACTAAATATAGAGGAATGATTGGTAGCCTACTCTATCTTACGGCTAGTAGACCCGACATTATGTTTAGTGTTTGTCTATGTGCTCGCTTTCAAGAAAACCCAAAGGCATCACACTTAGAAGCATTAAAAAGGATTTTTAGATACATTAAGGGAACAACGTGTTTAGGATTATGGTATCCCAAAGGAACGGGTGTAGAAACCATAGTGTATGCCGACTCGGATCATGCCGGTGACTATGTCGATAGAAAAAGTACAAGTGGTATTTGCACTTTTGTTGGACATTGCCTCACCTCATGGTTTGCAAAGAAGCAAACGGCCTTAGCCATCTCAACTACTGAAGCCGAGTACGTCTCAGCCGGAAAAGCATGTCAACAAGCTCTTTGGATGAAGCAAGCTCTCGTAGATTACGGAATTCATCTCAACGACATTGTGATACTTTGTGACAACAAAGGAGCCATCGATCTCAGCAAGAATCCCGTTCAACATGCTCGTACAAAGCATATTGAAATCCGTCATCACTTTCTTCGCGACAATGTTCAAAAAGGAAACATTTCAATTGAGAAAGTATCCTCCGAAGACAACATTGCCGACATCTTAACTAAGCCTCTTAAACGAGAACCTTTTAATCTTCTTAGACTTGGTTTAGGGTTAATGGAACCAAACATGTAGGATAAACATAGCCTAAAACATTAGAATAGTCAAACCAAAACAATTTTGTTTTGTATCTGCTACTGTAGCCACGACACCAAACGACAACACTGACGGAACCAAATATTTGGTCCCGTCTGGTCCGTGGTGTCTACAGAAGCAAAACTGCTATATACATAACATCCTCTTCCTCACAACCCACTTTACCAAAACGTGTAAAACTTAAACCAAGCTTATTATTGACACCTTCCCACTCACTAATCACTGAAGATAACATCATTGTAAGTATCCTAACTACATTTTATCTCTTAATTCTGAGTCTAGGATTCTTATTTATGCACAAAACTATCACAAATCATTACATGGTGTTTTATGTATGCTTTTATACCAAATATGAATTCAATTGGAAAATTGCATAACTAGTCATTGAAATTAGGTACTACATTATCATATTGCATAAACAAATCATGCTTCCCACTAATTGATAGATAATGAATATAAGGCCTTATTCAAACAACCAAACACCCCATGTCAAAAGTTTTGAAAAGCTTCTCACTTGTAGGAAAATAATTTTTTCATTGCTAATACAAATAGAAACGTTAAATCTTCATCACTTGTATGCTCTTGAATACTAAAGGTATTGCATAACTAATATGCATTCCCGGGTATATTCAAATGAAGCCACATTGAATTAGGAGCATTTGGGTTATCTCATGGTATTTGCCAAACACCCCACTAAAACCATTTTTGTGCATAAAATGAGTCGAGATAACCGCAACTCCAAATTGTTTTCATATAGGCATACACTAGAACCAAAAACGTTAAAATTTATTCTTATTTTTTAACATATTAATTCTTGTCCCTAGGAATAACCATGGTAGCCGCAAGATTCTATGATCACAAAGACACCCTTAACTACATTCCCAAACACCACAAAACCAAAGGACTTACCAAGGAACAAGTAGAAATATTTAGGGGTCTAGAATCAAGGTATTTCCATGAGGGTAGAACCATTCACTCATCCTTCCTTGAAAACACCAATCTTTGTGAAGAACTAGCCACCATTCAATTCGATTGTCTTCTTGACATCGATGAACCAATTTGTCCTAGGTTTGTGTTAGAATTCTATGCTAGTGTGACCGGCTTTAGTGATGAAGACGATGATGAATTTTGTCTTAGGTTTAGAATCAACCAAAATGACTACACCATCACCTTAAGCAACTTTGCTCAAGTGTTAGGAATTCCCAACCGAGGAACTTGTGTCTACACGGATAAGTGGTCACTCACGGCTCTTGATACAATCAATGACCGCTCTCTTCCCTACCTAACCCGTTTGGCCGATAAGGATGCCATCCGTGAACACCTTTTTAACCCAAAAAGTGATACAACCCGAGTTACCCGAAAGGGAAAAGAGGTAAACCGAGATCCATAGGGAATGAAGCTAAATGAACTTAAGCCCGAATTTAAAAAATGGGAGGAGCTACTTAGAGTCAACGTCATTAGCACCATAGGAAACAGGGATCACATAAACGCTTGCCTTTGTCACATGCTCTACAACTTGTCCACCCGACAACCATTCAACTTAGCCTACTACATAGCTAGGAGAATGATTGACATTCCAACTCAAGGATCGGTTGCTCTTCCATACGGGATGCTTCTCACCCGTCTCTATAGAAACTTCGCACCAATTCCACCAACCCCAAAAGGGATGCACCTTCACTATGAACTCATCCCTCACATCTTTGTACCTTTGAGTGATGAACGAGTTGCTAAGACAAAAGGCAAGAGAGCAAAACCTCCAACTCCATCATCATCATCATCAAATAGCTCCGAGGATGGTCTTCCAAGCTCTCGTCTTCCACCTCATGAGTATTACGCTTCTCTTCCCGAGATCGAGAATGAATCAGCAGAGTTCAAACAAACTAAGGGAATGTTCAAGTGCCTTGGTAGGATGATGAACAAGATTTACAAGAAGTTGGACAAATAAGGGTACTTTAAGGAGTGTTTGGAACAATACATTATCGTTAATGTTTGATACTATTTAGTTGTTTTTATTATGTAGGATGATAATATAACTTGAAACAATATTGTATGCTAACAATCTCATGCAGGGGGATAGCACAAGTATGCTATCAAATTTTACCCATTTTCACTATAATGTGAAAATCAATAAGCCTTGCTCAAAATCTATACTCCACTATGTTTATACATGTGTTATTTACTCTTCCTAACTAGAAATGTTTAGTATAACACCTTTTGAGAAAAAATTTAGGTTTCGGAAAAGTCCCCGACACCTAAAAACGTACTCTGTCTACTTTTCTGCACTTCACGGATCAGACGCCACCATAAATTTGGTACCGTCCGTTATGTAAATTGGTACCGCCGTACCTGTACAGGCGGACCAGACGGCACCCTAAAAAGGGTTCCGGACGTGTAAAATTTTGGTGCCGTGGATCCTCCAGGTAATTTTCTGAATTTCGACTCTTTCGTGATTCCAAATTACCATCCATCACTTATAAATCAATCTTAACTAGTGTATACTCTTATTAGAACTAGTATAATTCACTTAGGTATATAACAAATCCATTTCCCACCAAAATTCAAAAATTTGAAAAATCCACCCAAGGAGCCCTTTGGCATAAAGGAAGGAACCAAATTTTTGGTACCTTCAAATCCGTGGGTAATCTGAATGTTAGGAAATTCCACTCACTAGAACACATTTATTGCAAATCTTTTCTTCTTCACTCCATCTCTCTTGAATGGATTGACTTGGGTGATATGACTAGCATTCAACCCACTTCCAAATCATTAGGAACCTCCTCTCTTCAATGGTTTAACATCAAATCAAACACATTTCTCCACAATTTTTCACTTCTATAAATTGAGAGGTTTTACCATGATCATCCTCACACCTTCTTCATTCTTACTATTATCTAGCAAAGTAAAACCCAAGTAAAAAATGACAAAATCCTCTCCAAAACCTTGCAAGAAGACCGCTAGAATTAGCGTTAGGCCTTGTTGCTTCGTTAACATTAGCTCCTCATCCGAGTCTTCTCCACTCACAATCTCATCTCCCATCCGAGATGATACAAGCCTCACCTTGGCTACACCAAATCAATCACACATTGTGATCACCACTCCACCACCTACAAAAACACCAACTTCACCTCCCCCGGCACCCATCCAAATATCCAAAACACCCTCACCACCTTCACCACCAAGGTCTCCAACTCTCATCCCTATGGAGTTATTTTCAACTCCACCAACTTCACCAAATCCTTTCCTAGAGGACTTGGATGACTTTCCTCCTAGGCCAAATCATCCACCACCATTGCCATCATTTGGCACAATTGAGCGGATTGCTCATGAGTCACCTCGGTCATCCCTTAACCCAAACGCCCCATTAGGGCCTAAACCTCTTCTCTTCCACCCCATTCATAAAGACATTCATGGTCCTTTGTATGGGGACCATCCACTTCCCCCATCAATGTCCCCTCATCTTGAGGACATTGAGGAGTGTATGTGGGATGCCAATCCCACTAGAGAGGAGATTCAAGCGGAACTCCATAACCTCCACCAATTCAAAGGCATGGTGGATTCTCACTTAAGTGAGACTATGCAAATGCAAAATGCTTTGCTTGCATCCATCATGACCACCCCAAACATCCCCAACACGTCTACCATTCCACCACCACAACCTCCCCAAACATTCTATCCTCCTAGGCATGGTTGCTCAACTTGTGAGCAAACGGCCTAAACCGTGGAAAGGACCCGGGTTATGGTCCATGACTTCCAAGAGGAAATGAGGTTCATCCTCAATCATATCCTTGAGCGCCTCAACGCTCTTTCTCATCCACCATCTAACTAGGATGGTCATAGATTAGCATTTCTAGTTCTTCTTTTCTTAGGATTATTTTCTTTTTCTTGTACTAAAACACATCATTGTGTTCCCATTTCATGATCTTTATTCATGAAAATTTTAACAAATGAATGGTGTTTTTATTATAGTGTTGGTGCTTTTACATAGTGTTTGCAAATGCTTGTGAATGATCATTATTACTAACACTTTTTTTTGTAGCTTTATTTTCACAATCCATGTATCTTCCCATTAAGCACCCAATTTAGGGGGAGCTTTGATCAAGGGGGAGATAATGGCTCGGGCTCATTACATTCTGCATCACAACTTCTTTTTGTTGAGAAAAAAAGGGGGAGAAAATATAGGAACTTGATTATATTTTGACTTTTCTGAAAAATTCAAACTGACATTGACTTTCTGAAAAAGTCAAACAGGATACATCATTGGTAATACTTGACTTTTCTTTAAAAAGTCAACTGCATACTTTGACTTTGATAAAAATTCAAACATCATACACTTGCACTATCATTCTTTTTTCAAGTTCTAAAACTAATATTTTTATAACTCTTGCACAAACTTTATATCTTTTATAAAAATAAAATTTATATTTTGTCCTCAACAAAAAGGGGGAGATTGTTAATACAAATATCGTTATTAAACGTTATTTATATTTTTGATCTTTACCTAAGTTTTGTTAACGACAAAAGTAAATTTAATTTATAAAAGCTTAAAGCTTGTCAAGTTTAATAGATATTAAAACAAGCTTTTTCAAACAATATATTCATCATTCAAGCATTTACATTTGTGATTAGTGACATCTTGATATGACTCTAATCATTATGTATGATAGTAGTTTTTAGAATGTGTTAGGTTCTTAAAACCAAACACTACTTAAGTACTTGCATATTTCTAAAAATAGAAATACAACATATGACATCATGTTATACATCATGGAAATCATTGGAAGATTTCATTAGATATTTTGTGTGGATTTGTACTCTTCATATCTTGCACAATCTCACTTAGATATAGTTGACTTTAGCATGATTTGATATCTTGGCTGTCAGAACCCCACGGTACCAATTTGGTGCACGGGCGGAACCCTTTTAAGAGTTCCGTGGTCCGTGGACGCTCCTGTCCATTTTGGCTATAAATAGCAATGCCAAGCCAAGTTGTTTTTCATCCCTTTCCACTATACTTTCATACATATCTTCTCTCTAACCTTTCTAACTCAGTTTCATATCATATTAGTGATCTCTTTTGTAGCAAAGAAGATCAAGTTACATTCAAGCTTCAAACGAGAAGTTGGAAGTCTTGTTTGTTTAGTGTTGTATGATCTAGTGTTGATTCATACTTCATTGTTGTATTAAACATCATAATCTTGTGAGTGTGAGTGGTTAGTATTTTAGTCCTCAAAATACATTGTGTGTGGGAGTAGTTGTACCCTTGGAAAGAACTCGACATCTAGCTTAGTGTCGGAAATAGTGTAAGCGAAGTGTAAAGGTTTTCTCCGCCGGTGAAAGGAGCTTGTTGACTAGTGAAGTTAAACTCTCGAGTGTGAGACTCGGGGAGTGGAGTAGGGCAAGGAAATAGAGTCCTTGTAGACCGAACCACTATAAACAACTTGTTGTGGTTTGATCATTTCTTTCCTTATTTACTCTTTACATATTACTTGCATATTTCATCTACATATACAAAGATCAATATCAATTGATCTTTCAATAAGTTTCAAAACAAAGTTTTTAATTGGTAAACTATTCAACCCCCCTTCTAGTTTTCTACAGGTTTGTTTATCAAGTTTTGGTGCATTACTTGGGCCTTGAATTCTTATCGTTTATGGATCTGGTTGTGAGTTCAGAGTGTTGAACATGTGCTTTGAGATGAATTAGGCTTGTATAATTTGGGTACCAAATATGGGCAACGTTTGTTATTTAAACGTTTTTATAAACGTGAATGTGTGTGAATAAAGTGAGATAATTGTCACTTATTTCACCACGGTTATGCTGTGATTATATCCGAATTTGAGCAAGCTTGATGACTTTTGACATGGGCTACACTTTTATTGTTTCCTTCGTCTTGGGTTGTGAGTATATTGAACTTCAACATTGATAACTTTGTTATGATTTGAACAGGAGTTCATGTTGGGCTGTGAATTCTTGCTTTAAAGAGTTATCAAAGTGGGCTTAAGTTTCTTCCTTACAAAACGTTGGAATAAATTGGATCGAGTTCAAGGTTGCAGCTGGGCTTCTCAAGTTTGGATAATATTTGACGACGTGATTTGATGACGATGAGATTTGATCATGAGATTTGATAATGAGATGTGGGTTGATGATAAGATTTGTTGATTTATTCGATTTGATACTTTGGCTTATACATCTTCACAGGGGATATTATGTTACGGCTTGAATTGGTTATTGAACAAAGCTGACTACAGGATTGTTTGGTGTACGGTATTTCCTATTTAGCTTTGAAGTGAAGATTTCCGGGAACGTTTACTTATCTCATCTTCTTTCTTTCTACCCTTCCGCAAAGATGACTTGTTTGGGCATTTACAGAGTGTGATCAAGACTTGGCTATTTAGTTACGTTTGTGATTCTTTCTCGCTTAACCCACAACGTAGCTATCACTTCGGTGTCTCATGCAATTGAGGATATGTCAAGAGATTTTGTACATTGGGTACACCGTTTCTTTTTCACGAGGATTAGTACAAGTTTAAGTAACAAATCTGGGGAATTTCATTTCATGATCAAGTTTGGCATATCGGGTTTACATCACCATGTTGTCACTACAATAGCCGACTTAATGCATGAATGATGTGTTTACCAAAGTGATTATTGGATGGTTGATGATGTTGGATAATGAACAGTTGATGAACTGCTGCATGTTCCCCTAAAACAGATATTCACTGAAACCAAAGTTGTCATAATACATTCAAGCTGACATTGTTTACGGTTTTGTCTTGATTTTGTGAAATCCCGCGAAAGAACCTATTTCTCGGTTTAAATCATAGACTTGTAAAATCCCGTGACAATGGAAACATCCGGGTAATAATAAAGTGCATTTCCGGATCTATCTTACGGTTTATTCTTGGTTTTGTAAAATCCCGCGAAAGAAACTATTTCTCGGTTTAAACCATAGAGTTGTAAAATCCCATAATGATGGAACCATCTTGGAGAAAGGGAAGTGTATGTCGGGATCCTTTCTGATGCTGGTGCTACGTTTTCTGTTTCGAAGAAGGGATAAATGAGTGTACTTCATGAATTGGATGTGTGTTTGGATTTTCGTCATGGCAGTTTGGTTATTACATGGTTTTACGGGGTTATGTGCTTTTTAACCATGGTCGGGATGAAAACCATTATCATAGTTCACTTAAAACGTCAAAGGAGGCTAGAATTGAGCTTTTATCTAGAAGATGTGACAACGGGGTTAATTCACTATTATTTATTTGAGGTTGAAGTGAATTATCACGGGCGAGTGTACTTAGTATCTGAAGGTATCGGGGATGGTTGGATGAAGATTCTTCATGATCCTTGTTCGATGCTTATTATCAAAAACGAAGACTTGGAAATCTAGTTATTGTTGGGTGTCTTTTACCTTTTCTTTTACCACTTGGGGGAATTGGGCTCATACCACCACAAAATAACTATCACTTTAAGGAGTTACGTTGTAGTGCTCAGTGTCACATTCAATTGTGGATTTTCAAGAGGTAATGTACGTCTTATACTTGATGGTTGGTTGGTTGAAGAGTATAGAGTACATATAGAGTACTTAGAGATGCTAATGGAAATCGGCACCGCTCTTTGTTACATATGTGCAAGTTTAAGTCACGAGTTCGGGTTAGTTTACTTCAGGGTCAAATTCATAAAATTGGGTTTTTCTCCATCATCTGTCACGACAAAGAGCCTACAAAATGATAATGGGGTTGATTACATGTTTTGCTAAGAGAGCTTAAAAGAGAGAGATTATGACGTATGAACACAACAGATCATGCCTCGTACTCTAAAGAAAAGAAATGTGTACGCTTCAGTGCGCATTATCTTCTGAAGAAGAGAAATCTTCTTATTATGACCATTCTCATCAACATGCTTCAATTCATACTTTTTCCACGCGCTTTCTGTTATCAAGTAAACCGAGCTACTGTTGATTGTTTTCTTATTCCACTTGCTCAACTACAATGACGATGGCGACATCCTGTGCTAATTTTGCGGGGGAGAAGTGTGAATAGACTACATTGTTGAAGATATTCACTTGCTTAATCAAGAATGGCATCTCCGTATGCAATTCTTGAGGGGGAGAAGAAGTGTGAAATTACTGCATGGTTGATTGATTTATGAGAATAAATGGTCAAACGGCTCCAAACTCATGTAAGAACCGAGCTTCTTCTTATCGGGACATCTTCACATGGAGTTTTCTACTAAGAGTCGTTGGTTAACATCTTCAAACGGGCTGATATGATAAATGACAAAGTGCTTCTAGTTGCTGGGCTGATTTCTTTGATGAACATCTTTCTGTTCTTGTTTGATTGGGAGGGATTTTAGTTAAGGAGATTTGCTACATATAAGGTAATTGGAACGCATT
Source organism: Chrysanthemum seticuspe (assembly GCA_019973895.1). NCBI lineage: Eukaryota > Viridiplantae > Streptophyta > Magnoliopsida > Asterales > Asteraceae > Chrysanthemum > Chrysanthemum seticuspe. The sequence goes on from BPTQ01000004.1 coordinate 96,326,377, forward strand.
TGGTGAGATGAAGATGTTAACTATCTATTCCCCAACTGGACATTTGATTATCCAAAGACTTCTTCTTAATCTGGGCATTTTTTAAAAGATTGTCGGTTTAGGGGAGAGCACTAATTGGGGGAGGGTGAAATGTTTGATTTAATCCCCAATTAAACTTGCTCACATTCTGCTTCAGTAAGTTGATTCTCACAAAGACTTCAAGCGTTCTTCTCAACAGATTTCTAGTATTTGGGCTTATAATATGTTGCTGATTCAGAAGTGTCAAAACCAGCAAGGGGGAAGGAGACAAGCATCTAAACGCGAGTAAACTTGATGAACTTAATTCTTCTAAGTGATTGAAGATATCCCCGGAAGACAAATGTTATTACCGCAGAGAAACTCAAGGTTTGACTCATGGCGAGTAAACTTGATGAACTTAATTCTTCTAAGTGATTGAAGATATCCTGGGAAAACAAATGTCATGACCGCAGAGAAACTCAAGGTTTTACTCATCAAGGCGTTTAGTGTTCTTATTCCAACCATGTGGGGGAAGAGATTGAAGAGTTAGTTTCTGAAGATGAAAGAGGTACACAGGTGTGTGATGATTTTGATGTTATCACAATCATCAGGGGAGAGAGATTGTGTACATTGGGGATGCTCAGCTGTTTTACTTGAGGGCTTAATCAGTGATTCAAAGATATAATCAGTTATTCCGGTGTTGACATCCGCAGAGATTGTCACCCGCAGAGATAATCAGTGATTCGGCCTGCTTCTTCAATGTTATCGGTTATTCTCTCTTTGGGCATTCGGGTACTTCGGGTTCTTGAGCTTCATACACTTTCTTCAGGGGGAGAGAAAAGTATACATCGGGGTTATTCTTTGGCTATTGGACTTAATCTGCTACTTTGATTGTATAAGTTTCTTTGTCTTCGGGTATGTGTATTCGGGTTCGTGAGCTCTAGTCTAAGAGACTGAATGCATCAAGTCAACTACGTGGGGGAAGTGGTCTCTTGACACCTTTTGGAATGGATCGCTTCAGACTTCAGTGGAAAAGGAATTTGAGAAGATTATTTTATGTGTGGGATGATACGTTGCTGTTGTTCTATTGGATGATATAACCTCGAACGAAGAATCACGGTGATTATTCTTAAAAGGAGCAGCAGGATCGATGATAATGGTATGCTTCTTTGTACACCTGGCTAATGGAAGCTTGAAAGAAAGCTTTGAATCTGCTCAGCTAAAGGATTTTCAGTTTGGGGGGAAGCTACCAAAGTCTCACTTTCAAGTGGTTCAATTTCTTTCTTCGATTCAAGAGCCTTGGAAGCTTTGGTGGTGAATGTTTAAGAGTTGATGACTTCTATCTTCTACGACGTGCTGCTCGATATCCTTATCTCGGTACTCGTATCATCATCTTCTTATACTATATCATCTATTCTATCTTTGTATATATTTTTCAGAAAATCAAATACAAAAATATAAAACCTCAAAAAGAAAATAGAAAATTAGAAAACCTTCAAAAACCAATAAAAATCAGAAAATTTAAAAATACCAAAAATATTGTTTTTCAAAGACATGTCTTCTGGTATCGATAACATCTGCGATCTTAGAAATGTCATTCAATAATGGCACGGGACCATAGATGAAGTTCGAGCAGGAGGTGTAAATATTTCTTTTCAAAACATGTCTAAAAAAATATGGCTTGCAGTTACTTCAGATTGTGACCCGTGCTTAAACCATGGCTTACAGTTATTTCAGACTGTAACCCGTGCTTAACTATGGCTTGCTATTATTTCTGATGGCAACCCGTTTTTCAAGGAAGGAAAGTGTTGCGCTAAACCAATTTTCAAATATTTTGTGCACTTATCCTAAAACAAATTGAGGAAAGTATGTCGAAGGACTGCTGTTCCTACACAAATGTTTTTCCGTCTAAAATTCTTCAGAAAAATATTTGGTGTTTTCAAAAATGGTGGTTTGAGTTGCTTGTAAAACAATCAGATTCAGAGTTTTTCGTAAAAAAATGAAAACTCAATCAATGACTTCAGCGCTTTTAAACTCTTTTAAGAAAATAAGTCATTGATTGAGGGGGAGAATGTTTTCAAATTTACATCATCTAACAGACTTTCTTAATTATCCTACGTGCTTAATTAAAAATGATATTTGCAATTAAAAATGATATTTGCCTATGTCGAAGGACTAGGAATTTAGGATATGATTGTTAGGATTAGATGATTAGAGTTTGATGTACGCATAATTCCCATGCTTTATATGAACTGATTGATATGTTGAATTGACTTTTATTAGTCGATTGATGTTTGGGTGTTGTCGACCACCATATATTTGTATGTGTGTTCACTAACGTATGCAGATTACATGGATATAAGAATGTTCCCGATCCGGATCCCACTAATGAAGATGATTGGATGCCGAAAGGAAAGGGTAACTATTTCTTGGGTTGACAAATGAAGAAACGGAGCTTAATTGGACTTCTATGTAGAGTTGGCATGAATGCAACGTAAGAGGTCTCACTGCATCAACAAATGGTTTTCTTCTAAGTGATTGAAGAAACGGAGCTTAATTTGACCTCAGTTGGCATTCAAAATGCAACGTAAGAAGAAGTCTCACTGCATCAGCAGACGGTTTTTCTTCCAACCCTCAGCAACAACAACAAAAGCTTCTCAACCACTAACGTATCTTCGTGCAAGATACCATTTTTAAACAATTTTTGAAAAATTTGAATAAAATTGTTTTGAAAATGGAAAATATTGTTTTGAAAATAAATTGGACTTAATTTTAAAAATCACCGGACTTTATTTTATCAAAACCTAAGTCACTCAATCATCGACTACAGTCATCGATTGAGGGGGAGAGTGATCTAAAACAAAATATTTTCAAACGATATTTCTTCATAAAAAGACCGGTCTGTACAACATAAAGTGGTGATCTAAAGATTTAATGTTATGTCATGGTATGATTTTCTTTAAAACTCAAAGATCTTACAAAATGAAATTTTTTATGTTCTTGTTTGATTGTGAAATTGTTTTATTTTACTAAAGATCTCTTAAAAACAATCATACCTGACACTAACAATCTTTAATGTCTTAAAATGGTCCTTATCTGTCATTTTTCAAAATCAAATCTTGCCACGTCTTTCCCCAAAATTCTTTAAATGATTTAAATCTTTTGGGATCACAAATCTCAAATGGTTTGAAATTTTGATCGGGGGAGAGATCGTGATTTAAATCTCAAATCTGTTTAAATGGAATTGGTTTTAGTCCTTTAAAGGCACTCCTGCCTCCATGTGCCAAATGACTTCAAATATACAATGCACATGTTGAGGAGGAGGATTTATCCAAAAACAAGATGAGTTTTTAAATCAGGCACATTTTCTCCCATGTTTTTATAAACCTTATTAAATCACTTGGGATCCAAAATCTCAATGGGTTTGATATTTTTGATCGGGGGAGAATTTGTGATTTAATATGAAATTTGATAAATGATGATCGATTTGATTCAAAGTGCAAGTTCTCTCTAATATGTGCTAAACTCTTTCGGTTATCGATGCACATATTGAGGGGGAGCAAATGGTTTCTTAAATGGCTTTTGTATTCGTGGATGTGCTTCAAATGAACTCTTGCCTCTATGTGATAAAATGATTTCAAATATCCTATGCACATATTGAGGGGGAGAATTTTACCATGAAAATCAAATGGCTTTTTCATATGAAAATTGTGATCAAAGAAAATATTTCAAAGTCCTCTTGCCTCCATGTGCTAAACAATTTCTAAATCATATGCACATGTTGAGGGGGAGGTTTTCTAAATGATCAAAACTATTAAGGTACAAAATGCTTTGATCTCGTATCACAAGTACCTTGATTGTTTTTCCAAATGATTTTTCAATTGGTTTCAAGAAAGAATGAACAATACCAAAAAAACCGACCAATTTACTTTATGCATGGAGTTATAAGGATGGTTAGGTTAGGTATTCGTTCCCACGATCCAGCTAGAACCGGAGGGATCTACCCAGGGGCAATCCACTAGTTAGTGTAGAGTCCATAGGTATGATGAAAAAAGGAGAAAAATGAGAATATGGGAAGAGTGCGGACTGAGACAGAGCTAGTACTGGAATAAACCCAACAAGGTTCTAGTTATGAAGTCTCGGTAAGCACTGAAGGGGTTGAAGAATGAAAAAGAAATGAAATGAGAAAAGGGTGAAAAGAACTAGCCCTCCAATAATTCAACCTTAGGGCAGTAACCGGGTTCAATACATATGCTACTGGTGGTTACTAAGGTAACACTGGTATTGAAGACAAGATGTCATGGACCCAGTGACACACTGCACTAAACTTCCCAAGCTACTCAAGTTCCTCTTAAAAGGGCTTGTTTCATTCTCACAGAGAACCGACATTATCTATCGACTTTCTCTTAGAGATTGTTGATATTGAAGAAGGAGACCCTCTCCCTAGTCTCCGGCATAGGAACCAAATGTGCACAATTGAGTCTAGAGCCAAGAGATCGTCCACAATATCTCATTAGGACACTATTCTTGAAGACTTGCTGTTTCACACAATGTGGAAAGTAAGAATATATTAAGAGTCCTACGCATTATCCTTGTGGTATTGCCAGAACATCTGAGTGATATGTAAAAATATTCACAATGAAGATGGAAATCCTTCTAGAGCCAACATCAAACAAGCTCTTGGTGGGTGACATGTGAGATCTTCTCGTAAGATCAAACTTGTGACAACTGGATAGAAACAATGGGGCGATTCAGTCTTGAATCAACCTTGGTCCAGGATTGGAATTGACGAATACTTTTGGAAAAACCGTTCGATGTGCAAACCTTCTTTTCTCTAGCACGTCGAATGTATATTCATTTTCAAACACAAAAAGTATCTATGGTTAAAAAATACTTTTGGAAAAACCGTTCGATGTGTAAATCTCTTCTTTTCTCTAGCACATCGAATGTGTAATCATTTTCTAATACAAAAAGTATTTATGATTGAAAATTGATCTTTCTCATAAAACCTTCGTCGTATTGCAAAACTCTTTCTTCTAAGCAATACACGATTGTTTTTCAAATCACTTATCATCAATCAGTGAATCTCAATTCGCTGGTTCACTCACTCCGTGTTGTCTTCTTTGAGACGTTCCGGTTTGAGAACAACTAGAACAGCTGCGAAACCCTGTCAAGGAGATTCTTAGGAATCCTACCTGATCACAGGCAGTACTTGTACTGATCAACGGGGAACTGTGGGCCGTGTACCTCAATTCAACGAAAGTGATCAAAGACACTTTCGTGTAATTTATTGCTAACTGTTGTTTGCAGGTACATTTGGACGGTTGCAGCTGATCAGAATTGAGGAGTCAATCCAAAGCCGCATGCTCACAGCATCCACACTTAATTGAAGAAATCATGACTGGTGCATATCTACATAACCTGGTTATGATATTTTTATACTATGCTTCTGCTACGCTGCTGCAAATATCATGAACCAGTAAAGCTTCCGCTACTCTGATGGAAAGATGTCATGATCCTGAAAGTGTGAGCATGTCGGTCCAAAAGTCACAACATCACATGAAGGCAACACAACTATTGATGATCCAGAGAGATTTACTGTGGCTGATGATCTCAATGAAAGCTCGAAGATCATCAAAGATGTGGATCAGTTTAAGACCTCCACTGAAAGTACAAAACTATGCGGACTTTGAAGAATCGCTACTAAAGCACAAAGATTGCGAAAGTGAAGAATTCAAGTCTACAAGCTCAAGAACAATGTCAAAGAAAGAATGCTAGGATGCAAAATGTATTTCATGGGGTGACCTCCCTTAGGGGGAGATTGTTAGGAATTGGAAATTCCATGTTAAAGTGTCGGTCACCCCAATTATAGTCTAGCATATGTTAGCTCGTAGATTTGTAGTTATTTACGTTATGTAGTAGTTAATTAGTTAATTTGTAGCGTAGTATAGTTTAGTGTAACACCGTGGAGGAAGGACGGGTCTTTACCCACTGTATGCCTGATCCACAGGCCGATAGGAGGTCGTGTATTGTGTAACTATAAATACCCCTTCCATCTATGGAAGGGGTGGTGCTTTCAATCTAATATTTCATTATTTGTGCTACAAGTCTCTACCAAGAAAAACACCCATCTCTCTACTTTCTCTCTCTAATGGCTATCATGTATTTTGATCATCCAAGACCACCCGAATCATCAACGCAATAAATATATCGATCCTACAATATATATATATATATATATATATATATATATATATATATATATATATATATATATATAGGGAAAAGTGAATATGGGGCTGTCTCACATCTAAGCTTACGTGCGAAACCATCAAAAATCACTAAAAAATACGTTATTTTGATTATTATTTTTTCAAAATTTTAGTAGTAGAACTTATATATGCATAGTGGAATGCATTTTAATGGTGAATTAATCAAACCATTGTTGAATCTATAACTTATTTGTTAGTAAATGAAAACACCCAACAATATGATGTAGATTACACATGCATCAACGTGAACCCAACATAAGTGTTGTTGTGATGAAATCAAGGAAACACACTAATATAGTGAAAGATATGATACAAATGGAGAAGATTTGATGTTTTTCTGGTTAAACCGATGTAATTTTTTATGGTTTCGCATGTAAGCTTAGATGTGAGACAACCCCATATTCACTATCCTCATATATATATATATATATATGTATGTATATATATATATGTATGTATATATATATATATATGTATGTATATATATATATATGTATATGTATATATATATATATATATATATATATATATATATATATATATATATATATATATATATATGAAAAGTTTCTTATAATGAAACTTTTCATAATAACCCAAACCTATATATATATATATATATATATATATATATATATATATATATATATATATATATATATATATATATATATATATATATATATATATATATATATATATATATATATATATATATATATATATATATATATATATATATATATATATGGGGGGGCCTTTATTTTGAGAACCTTGTTAAGTGCGAGAACCCCTTATGTACTCCTAGAAATGCATATTGTGCAACATATCAATGCAACATAGCATTTATGAATTATTAAACATTTTTATTTAATCAAAAAGGGTATAATAGTAAAAGTTAATTCTATATTATTTTTGATTTTTTAAAATAAATAAATCTTATTTTTTAATAACATTCAATTTTCGTTTTTTTTCCCTTGAACATGCATGTTTTAAAACTGATTTGGTGCATATGTGTTTTTATGAATTAATTTTATTATTTTGGTTTTTGGAATAGTTTTTTCTACATACATGTTTTTCATAGTGAAGTGCATAAATGTTTTCTAGATAAGTAACTTTATATAAAAACAAGAACATACATGTTAAAATACAAAATCCAATATCGATTGATATACAATTAAATACAAATTTCTAAGAAGCAGAAATACATGAATCTAATCGGTCTATACACGTGTGTACAAGTAATATTTAACGCAAACAGATATGTGCACACTCCTTGTTATCAACATTTTTAGAAGTCGGACATATATGCACACTCTTAGTTGTCAAAGTTCAGAAGTTGGACATATGTGCACGCTCCTTTTCAATGTTTCAGAAGACGGACAAATATGCACACTTGTTGTCATCATTCTTTTAATTCAGCTACATCTGATACAAAGAAAAGTATAAATGCAAAATAAAGAAGCTATAACCAAGAACATACATGTTAAATGCAAAATAAAGAAGCTATAACCATTAAATTAATTTTTTTTGTATAACCACGTTAAAAACATACATGTTAAACAAAGAACATACATGTTAAATATATGGTAAACCAAAAACAAACATATTAAAAACATACATGTTAACCCAAAAACAAACATGTTATTATTTTCTGTAAATGAAAATTACATCAAAGAACTAACAAAGTCAAAGAATGAGTAGGTATATAGGGCAAGAATACTAAAAATAAAGAAATAAAAAATAAGGAAGGTAAATAGCCAATTTCTGAGAATAAATTGTATGTTTGGGTCGACCTATCTAACCCATTTATTAAACAGGTCAGGTTCGGGTTGAGAATAAAATAAGCGGGTCGACCCGCCGACCCGTTTAATATTTTTTTCATAAACTCAAAATTATTTATATTTTATTATGCGGGTTAAATGTGTTAAACAGGTCAACCCAACAACCTGTTTAACTCGTGTAATGTGCCAACTTTGTGTATAAAAAGGGTTAAATGGGTCAACCCGAAACCCGCTGAACCGATTCAACCCGTTTAACATATTCAACCCGTGTAACCTATTTAACCCGCCAACCCAAGTATATATACGGGTTAAATGGGTTAGGTTCGGGTTATGTCTAAACAGGTTAGGGTTGACATAGCTGAACCGATGATTTAAATGGGTCAGGTTTGGGTTGGGATTTTCTGACCCGCCAACCTGACAACCCGAACCCGCCAACCCGAACCCGACCCGAATTGCCACCCCTAGCTATATATATCATAGGGTGAACGATCATAACTAAAAAGTCGAAACTGACAGCTAAGTTGAGCAAAAAACACCTGTTACATCTTTCATTTATACTAAAGTCTTACTTTGACATTAAACGTTATAAAACTTCTTTCGAGAAAAAAATGACATAAACAGATTCAATTTCTGAGTAAAAATCAAGAATTAAGATGAAAGACAACAGTAAGTGTTATATAAATACAAAACCTATTGGTGAACACCAAAATATATAATTTTGTAAGCACAAGTTTTGACATCTAAAGTCAAAGGATGGCAACCAAGAGAAACTAGAGGTACTAAAAACCACCGGGACAACCTATTGTGGTCCAGTAGCAAAAACCCCGTTTATGACTTGGTAACATGACTTGCTCTTCAAACGATATAACTCAAGAATGCTAATCTCGTTGATTTAGTAGATAAAACCATAGAATATTAAACATTCAAACTACCTTTTTACATCACAGATCGTGGTCAACAATATAGAATATAGTGAAAAATTACCTAATAGCGCAAACCATTTTTTCTTGCTCGAAGATAAAACCCATGTTATAAGAAATTGAATCCCTGAATCGATTGGTGATGTTAATTTTTATTTTTTTTGGATGAATAGGGATCTAGAGAAAGAGAGGCGACATGTAATTTTTTTTGCTAGGGTTTGTTGTGGCGGTAGGTGTTGAGAGAAAGATCGTAAAAGGGTTTTTTTTTTTTTTTTTTTTTTTTTTTTAATAACCAATTAATCATTCCCCTAATTAATAGGGTAGTTTTCAAAATTGTAATAGATAAATTTTTTGAATTATCAGTTAAAGATAGTGTCAATGTTAATTACTCATGATGCCCCTACAAGTTAGTTATATTAATTTAAGGGAAAATTATCAAATAGACCGCGCGCCCTGAGGCTTATCACTTTCCGGACCACGCCCTTGTTAATTTGAAAATAGACTGGTTGCCCACCGATTTTCTTGGACCCAACAAGGGGTTGCCATGTGTCCGACAACTTATGACACAAGTACGTATTTTGAAAGTATATGTCATGTATTGTAAGGTATTGTTTTTTGGGCAACTTTATATTTTTGGGCAACTTCCGAACTAATTGAATATTTGTGTCCCAAATTTCAATAATTGGGTCGTATTTATACACAAGGATAATTTCGTCATTTTACATTTTCAATTAAAAAAAAATCACGTACTCACACAAAACAGACTCACCACTACATAACTCCTCTTCTCCCCACATAAACCTATCACAACTCGAAGTTAACAGTACATCTCATTCCCAACAGCTTTTAATTGAAATCTCACAACTCGAAGTTAACTCCTCTTCTCCCACAAATTGAAGGTTTTACCTATCACAACCATCGAACCACTCGAAGTTAACAGTACATCTCACAACTCGAAGTTAACTCCTCTTCTCCCCACATAAACCTATCACAGCTTTTCAATTTAACGATGGGAATGAGATGAACAGGACAACATAACTCACACTTATTACTCCATAACTCACACTACCCGACGGCACCACCACCTGACGCCACCTCCACCAGATACATCTCATTCCCAGCAGCTTTTAATACCGACGGTCTCATTATTGGAACAGGCACCTCTGGATCTGTTGTTAAAATTTCGGATGTCAAAAGTCAGGTATTACCATCGTTAAATTTGTGGGCGATGTCAGATGGTTGTTAGTGGTTCTGCTGATAAGGTAAGTTCATTCTGCTGATAAGGTAATCATTCTTCATTTTAAGTGGTTCATTTACTGGGTGAGTTTATTTTTATAAAAAAAAGGTGTATAGTAAGTGTTTGATGAAATGCCTGAATGTTTTTTTTGGTTTTGAAGTCGGTCGGAGCATTGGCCGATGACGTCGGTTGAGGGATGTCCGACTGTGTTTCAGACGATATGTAGCTTGCCACCTGGCTATCATCAGGTTAGTTACTATGTGTCGTTTATTTATTGTGGCGTATGTTAGGGAAATATATGACGTTTTGATGATACGAGCATTTGATCTTAGATGGCGTAGTATTTTAGGATAATGTAGGGCCTTTCGATCACACGGATTATTGTTTGTATGCGGGTAATGAGCTAAATGAGTTATGTCATGTTAAGAATCGTGAATGTGTTAAGAACGTAATCATTGTCATCAGGTTGGTTAAAAGAAAATGATGGAGCGGTTGGCTTTACTATTTGCATTTGAAGAATATGAATTATTTAAAAGAGGTAGCCGAGAAGGCGGACGTAATGGATAATGTCGAAAAACTAGTTTCGCTTCTCGACACGTTAAAGGTTCTGGACCAGCGAGAAGCGGAAGCTGAGTTGAAGTATAGTGCATAGTGCGCTAGGTTGGAGTTGGAGGTGAGTGAGTTGGAGAAGGGGGATGGTGAGGGGAGTTTTGCATAGCGTGTTAAATGTTCGTTGGCTGATGCTAATTATTTAGCAAAAAATATATATTTTGGACCGTTTTAACCTGGCCCAAAAATTATCCGTTTTGACTCATTACCCAGTATTGACGTCTATTTTTCTTTTCGCTTTGATTAATTCATCCTTGTAGATTTATCTATTTGTTTCTCTACTGATCATATAACTCAAGACACCACTCGTTTCCTTGTTCTTTTTGTTAGGCTGCTTACCCTTTAGTGACTTTGCTTCTTTGTCTTGGTGACCCTCTTGTTTTCCTCAGTAACTTTTTTCCTTTAACGGAGCAACTATATAAGCATCTTAAGGTAACATTCCGTTTACTAGTGTAATATATTGGATTTCACAAACACACTAAACCATTATCAAAATATGCGTTTAAGTATGTTAGAGAGAAAGTTCTAGTGAGAGAGTGGAAGAGAGTTGGGAACTATAGTGAGAGAAAGGAAAATATTATTATGAGCTCCAACCCTCTACCTTGGGAGGTAGAGGGTATTTATAATTTTACAATAAAACGCCACATAACGGGCTGTGGATCAGGCATACAGTGGGTAAAGACCCGTCCGTCCTCCACGGTGTTACTTAACTAAATACTACTTAATATAAAAGAACTACGACTACGAGCTTTCTAACGAATACATATACTTGAGGTGACCGACTCTTTAATACCTGGAATTTCTAATTCCTAACAATCTCCCCCTAAGGGAGGTCACCTCAATCATGTACCAAAATTACATTGAATACAAATAGATATTACATTAACAATTGTTCTTGCATTCTTGATGTAGTACTTTGCTGCTAAGCTCGTAGTCATTGATTCTTCACATTGCATGTTTGGTTACTCCAAGTGGAGGTCTTTTACTGATCCATGTGATAGTAATTTTATGCCAGCTTTTGAGATCATCAGCTAACACAAATCTCTGAGACATCCATTGTGGTGTTGGTATTATGTGATGTTGTGACTTTCGGACCGACATGCTCACATTCTGAATCATGATATCTTCTCATCAGAGTAACGGAAGCTTTAGTTGATTCATGATATTGGCAGCAGCGTAGCAGAAGCATGGAGTGAAAATATCAGAGTCATTGATGCACTTATCATGATTTCTTGAGAGATGAATGTATTGTGTGAGCATGCGGCTATGGATTGACCGCTTCATTCTGATCAGCTGCAAACGTCGGGTGTACCTGCGTACAACAGTTAGCAATAAATCGCACGAAAGTGTCTTTGATCACTTTCGTTGAATTGAGGTACACGGCCCATGGTTCCCCGTTGATCAGTACATGTACTGCCTGTGATTAGGTATAATTCCGAAGAATTTCCTTGACAGGGTTTCGCAGCTGCTCTAGCTGTTCTCAAACCGGAACATCTCAAAGAAGACAACACGGAGTGAGTAAACCAGCGAATTTTAAGTCCACTGATTGATGAAAAGAGATTTGAAAAACAATCGTGTACTGCTCAATAGAAATTTTTTTTGCAATACAACGAAGGTTTTTATTGAAAATCAATTATCAATCATAAAAACACCTTTTGGTTTGAAAAATGAGTACACGGTCGATGTGCTAAGGAAAAGAGTTGTTAAGCACAAAGACCGGTTTTTCAAAGGTATCCGTCAATCCATAACCTGAACCAGGATTGATTCAAGAGATTGAATCGCCCCATTGTTTCTGTTCAGTTGTCACATGGTTGATCTATATAATAGATCTCACATGCCACCTACCAGGAGCTTGTGTGATGTTGGCTCCAGAAGGTTTTCCATCTTCACTGTGAATATGTTCACATATCACTCGGATGTTCAGGCAAAACCACAAGGATAATGCGTAGGACTCAAGATATAATCTCTCTTTCCACATTGTGTGAAACAGAGAGTCTTCATTGAAAGTGTCCTAATGAGATTTATTGATGATCTCGTGGCTCTAGACTCAATTTGTGCATATTTGGATCCTGTACCGGAGACTAGGGAGAGGGTCTCCTTCTTCAATATCAACAATCTCTAAGAGAAAGTCAATAGATAATGTCGGTTCCCCGTGAGAATGAAACAAGTCCTTTTAAGAGGAACTTGAGTGGTTTGGAAAGTTGAGGTGCAGTGCGTCACTGGGTCCATGACGTCTTGTCTTCAATACCGATGTTACCATCAGTAGCATATGAATTGAACCCGGTTTCTGCCCTAAGGTTAAATAAATGGAGGGCTATTTGTTTTCACCCTTTTCTCATTCAATTATTTTTAATTCTTCAACCCCTTCAGTGCTTACCGAGACTTCATAGCAAGAACCTTGTTGGGTTTGTTCCAGTACTTGCTCTATCTCAGTCCGCACTCTTCCCATATCTCACTTTTCTCCTTTTATCATCATACCTAAGGACTTCTACGCTAACTAGTGGATTGTCCCTGGGTAGATCCCTCCGGTTCTGGCGGATCATGGGAACCAATACCTAACCTTATCATCCTTATATCACCGTACATAAAGTAAAGTTGGTCGATCTATTTGGTATTGTTCATCTGCCATTGGAATCAATTGAAAACCATTTGAAAATCAATCCAGATACTTGTGATATATTATCAAAACTTTTTGTACCTGAATTGTTTTTGATATTTTTAGAATAAGTGCTCCCCCTCAACATGTGCATCAAATGTTTGAAATCGTTTTGCACATGGAGGCAAGAGGAAGAAATTACTTCTTTGATTACCATTTTTCTAAAAGATATCACCATCACTTCCTTGATCAAATCAAGTAGATATAGCCTTTCCGGGAAGGATGAGGTTTCCATAAATTTGCTCCCCCTCAATATGTGCCTCGAGGTTTGAAAGGAGTTTTGCACATACTAGAGGGAACCTGCACATTGAGATAAATGATCACGTTTCAAGTCATAGGTGTAAGATAGATGCTCCCCCTCAACATGTGAATGGAAAATTTGAAATCGTTTGTCACATGCGGGGAGGATAACATGTACATCCTTGTAAAACCATTTACCAAATCCTCAGTTTAAGTCCAATTTAAATCACAAATTCTCCCCCGATCACAATTATCAAATCATTTGAGATTTGTGATCTCTTATAGATTTAAATTGATTTTGAAAGCTTTTAAGGAGAATTGTGACTTGATTATGAAAGCGTTTTAACTGATAAGGATCGGATTTTAAGACTTTAAACTCCATTGATAAAACATGCATGAATATCTTTTGAAAACAATTGAATGCCAAATAACTTTTTAATTAAATTGAAATAATTCTCCCCCCTCAATCAATGACATAGGTTGTTGATTGAGAGATTGATATTTTTGACAAATAAGTCCAGATGATTATCAAAAATAGAGACTGAGTTATTTTTCAAAGCAGTTAATTTTCAGCAGATAACGGTTTATAGAATCAGAGCATGGAATTTTGAAAGTCATGATAAAGCATGGCTCTGTTCTTTCTTAGAAAAGCGGGTTACTGCCTGAAATGACAATAAACCATAGTTTCTCTTTCTCCCAAATTTTTATTTATTTTTTATTTTTTATTTATTTTTTATTTTTTTTTAAGAATTCGAACAACATCTAAAGTCCCGTGTCATTCTTTGAATGACAGCACAAAGACCGTAGATATTATCGAACCGAGAAAAACATAACAAATTGAATATATATATATATATATATATATATATATATATATATATATATATATATATATATATATATATATATATATATATATATTTTTTTTGAAGATTTTTCGAATTTTTTCAGATTTTTTATGGACTTTGAAGGTTTTATATTTTTCTGTTTGATTTTTGAGGGTTTTATAATTTTGTATTTTGTTTTTCGAATAGATATATACAAGAGATAGATGAATATAGACCTTTACTCCTCGTCTTCCTCCTGAAGACGTTTGAGTGTTTCTGGTTGAAGACTTTTCAAGCCAAGACGTGGAAGAATAAACTCAAAACGTTCTCTTGGAAGAGCTTTGGTGAAGATGTCTGCTAACTGATATTCAGACCTCACAAAATAGAGTTCCACCACACCTTTTTCCATTTGTTCCCTGATGAAATGATGTCGAATGTCGATATGCTTTGCTCTTGAGTGTTGAACGTTGTTGCATGAGAGAGCAATAGCACTTTTATTGTCACAGTACAGAGGGATTTTGTTGAATTCAAAGCCATAGTCAGATAATTGAGATCTCATCCATAAGATTTGAGCACAACAAGATGACATGGCTATGTATTCAGCCTCTGTAGAGGAAATAGAAGTACTCATTTGATTCTTTGAAGACCAGCTCACAAGCTTATCACCCAAAAACTGAGCACCTCCAGATGTACTTCGACGAGTATCTTGACACCCTGCATGATCAGCATCTGCATAGGCTGTTAGTGACATACCGGTGTCCTTCGGGTACCAAAGACCCATGTTGATGGTTCCTTGGAGATACCGAAAGACCCGTTTAACCGCTTCAAGGTGCTTTTTAGTAGGCTTAGCCTGGTATCTAGCACATATGCAAATAGAGAACAAGATGTCTGGTCTACTAGCAGTGAGGTACATCAGGGATCCAATCATACTACGATATTTCGTTTGATCAATCATGATCCCTGAGTGGTCCTCATCTAGTTTGGTTCGATCAATCATGGGAGTGTCAACAGGGTCACTTGAATCAAATCCAAATTTCTTTAAGATCTCAGTTGCATATTTAGATTGATTTATGAAAATGCCTCCGGGACTTTGTGAAATTTGTAATCCCAAGAAAAATGACATTTGTCCCATCATTGACATTTGAAATTTTGAACTCATTTCATTTGAAAAATGGTCACACTCATTGGGGTCAGTCGAGGCAAAGATGATATCATCAACATAAATTTGAACATGAATTAAATGTTTGCCTGACTTCCTGGTGAACAATGTTGGATCAACTGCTCCTTTGCTAAATCCGGTAGATAGAAGAAACTTTGACAGTGTATCATACCATGCCCTTGGAGCTTGCTTTAAACCGTAAAGAGCCTTCTTCAAACGATAAACGTGAGTAGGATGCTCTTGATTTACAAATCCTTCAGGTTGGCTGACGTAGACGACTTCTTTAAGATCTTCGTTCAGAAATGCCGTCTTCACATCCGTCTGATAGACCACCATGTTCTTACTAGCAGCATTAGCCAAAAAGATTCTGATTTCCTCGATTCGAGCAACTGGAGCAAAAGATTCTTCAAAGTCGATACCCTCCTCTTGACGGTATCCTTTAGCAACTAATCGAGCCTTATTCTTCAATACATCACCATGCTCATCTAGTTTCACTTTGAAGATCCATTTTAGAGCAATAATCATGGCACATTCTGGAGCAGGTACTAACTCCCATACATCAAGTCGATCAAACTCATGAATTTCATCTTGCATAGCATTGAACCAGCTGTCTTCGTTCATGGCAGTTTTAACATCCTTTGGTTCGATCTTTGAGAGTACGAAGTTGAAGAAACACCATAAGGAATCGGTTGCAAGTTGTTTCCGTGTTGATACAGGACGAGAGGGATTTCCAATGATGTTGTCTAATGGATGATCGTGAGTCCATTTTCTGAGGTGTTCATGTGGTAGTTGTTGAGGGACTGAAGTAGCAGAGTCGATGTCTCCTGAAGAAGATGGTTCTGAAGAAGATTCAGGAGCAAATATGTTTTCGAATGGAGCATCTTTAGGAGTAGCAAAGGGATTAACTTCATCATTGATGCCAGAAACATTTCCATGATGTATATTTGAAGAATGATGATTTGTTGATGTGACTGAAGGATCAGCAGCAGGCGCTTCTTGACTTAAAGATATTGAGACTGAGGGATTGTCTTCATTCACAGGAATATGAGCAGCCTCTGTTGAAGTAATCGACACCTCATTGGTACTTGGATCATAAAGTTCATCAAACATAGGATCAAACAATTTCTTTAAATCATCTTCAGATGGAGGTACATATGGAGTTTCTTGAGAAGAGTTTGGAACAAGGGATGATCCAATGGGACTGTTTTGAAGTATGGGTCCTGAACTGAATTATCCAGGAGCCATTTGACCGGTCTGCTCATCAAACGTAACGTGAATTGTTTCTATGATATTTCGGGTTCTTTTGTTGTAGATTCGGTATCCCTTTTTGTTTGGTGCATACCCTACAAAAACTCCAATGTCTGCTTTAGCTCTAATTTTGCCTAAGTCTTGACCCTCATTAGTTGGATAACACAATGCACCAAATACACGAAGAAAAGAGAGATTAGGTTTTCTGTTGTGGACAAGTTCATATGGAGTTTTTCCATGAACAGTGTGAATCAGGGAACGATTTTGTGTGTAGCATGCAGTGGCAATAGCTTCAGCCCAGAGAAACATTGGAACCTTTGAGTAAATCCGCATTGTTCTAGCGGCTTCTACAAGAGTTCGATTTCGTCTTTCAACTACACCGTTCTGTTGAGGAGTTCGTGGAACACTTCTTTGATGGCTGATTCCAACGCTTTCATAAAATTCACTAAGTTGTTTGTTGACAAACTCAGTTCCATTGTCTGTTCTGATAATTCTGACGGTTTTGTTAAGTCGAACCTGCAGCTGTTTGATGATGATATCAGGAGTTTCATCCTTTGTCCTTAAGAACTTGACCCAGGTGAATCTAGAGTAATCATCAACCACAACTAACACATATTTCTTCCTAAAGATATTTTGCACCCTCATTGGTCCACATAAATCCATATGAATCATATGAAGAACTTCTATGACAGAGTTAGTAGGTTTGGGTTTATGGGCATACTTCTTGCTTTTTCCCAATTGACATGCTGAACAAAGATGATCCTTTTCGTACTTGAGTCTAGGTAACCCTACAACTAAGTCCTTTATGGTGAGATCATTGATGGTGCCGAAGTTCAGATGATTGAGACGACGATGTCATAACCATGACTTTGTTTTCGAGGCCTTTGACAACAAGCAAATAGGAGAAGACTTCATCATATCATCGATAGAGATGGTGTAAAGATTTGAACCACGAGTTCCTCGTAACAATTCCTTACCATCAAGTTCTCTAACAAAGCAAGTATGTTTTCTGAAGGCTACTTCTAGATTAGAATCACAGAATTGACCAACCGAGAACAGATTATGACCAAGACCTTCCACATAGTATACTCTAGAGATGACACTATCACCCACAACATAATCACCATAACCCATAATTGCACCGAAATGATCATTTCCGAATCTAACTGTCCCGATGAATTTGCTCACGAAGTTCATGAGCCGTGACCGGTCGCCAGTCATATGCTTGGAACAGCCTGAGTCCAGGTACCACAGAACGATTTGAACGATCTGCAGTTGAACACAGACAAGAATGGATAACTGGATAATTGGGATCCCCATGCAAGAATGGGTTCCATTTGGTTAGTAACACTGGTTGGAACACCCACATCAGAAATAGAAGCATTCATATCAGAAGATAAGGCAATGGAATCATTGTGAATAGATGCAGTACTAGTGTCTGTATTAGTCCTGTTCACAGTGTGCTCACTTCTTAAGGGAATAGATCTACCAGTAGGCATCCATTTTCTAGTGGGCATTGTCTGATTAGTCTTACGACCAACAGGTATCCAATAATAGCCTATCTTACTAAATGTTCTTCCTGTGGGTTTCCACTGTTTTCTAACTTTCTTTCGTTTTTGCCTTCTAGCCTTCTTAGCATGATTTTTAGCATTAACAATATTAATTGGACAATTAACATCATTAGGCAAAACATTAACACCACATTCATGATTAGAAACAGAATTCAAGTAGACATTGATACAAGGTTTGCAAATAGTATCAGAATTCGAATTAATTACAGTACGCCTATGGCTAATACTAGAATCAACACGATTCGTTTTATTTGGCTCAAACTTAAAGTTCCTAGGTAGGTCTTCTACTTTCTTCCAATGCACATTCTTAGCTTGCGAGGTCGTGTCCTTCCTTGTATTGTCTTGAGACTTTGACCTGCTTGCTTTAATGTCACTGATTACTCCTGTAGAGGGAATGAGAACATTAGTTGGTTTGGCTACTATTTGCTTCACCTGTTTAGATGTGCTGGGATCTGAGCTACATGCAGGCACACTAAGATTAACTTTTTTAACACTTGAATAGCTGGGATTTGAACACCTAGAGGGCACACTCGAGTTCACATTCTTAGCACTAACAGATTTGAAATCTGAACTATTTGAAGGCACATTAGGGTTCACATTCATAACATTTGGCATTGAATGACTTGCATGCTTGGCACTAGGCATAGAACATGGTATCAAGGGATTGACTTGCTCACCTAAGGTTATAGGGCATATTGTAATTAGACATTCTAGAAGTTCTTGAGATCGTTTGGCATATACGCATGCATGGCCAATTGCATTATCATCTGGTTTCTCTAACTTATCCTCTTCTACAATCTCACGGAGACATTCTAGGCTGTCTTTAAGGTATGAGAAATATGTTTGAATAGCAAGTTTGTTATTCCTAAGATGAGGAGGAACATATTTCACAGACAAAGCATATTTATTACAGACATGTACCTTTGATACACCATTCTCCCCATTGGTCATTGGCATCTTCCCTTTTACCTGACTCTTTAGATTCTCAATTTCTTTTTGTAACGAGGCTACTGATTCGTTATTTTTGTTACGAGTGACCTTTATAGATTCAAATAATTCATTGAAATGACGTTTAACCTTTTCATTTTCTTCAAGGAAAGCCTCATTTTCCTTTTGTAAAGCATTTACTAAGTTTTGAAGATGAAAGTTTTGAGAACTCTGAGAATCTAAAGGAGGAGGCATTTGGGGACCAGTCACATTGTTCGTTTGACCCTTTAATTGAGAGATTTGGGCTTTCAACTTTCTGATCGTGTTGCAATGAGCTTGAATCTGTTCATCATGTTTGTTAATTTGAAAAACTGCATCAAACTCTGGAGCATCTGAGGATGTCTTGATATTTGAAGTTTTGACATTTTCTTTAAGATGTTGATATTTTAGTTGTAAATTAAAATGCTCAACTTCTAGTTTAGAAAAACGTTTAACCAAATTGTCGTGATCATCCAGTTCAATTTTCTCATTTAGTTCAGAGTTAGTTTTTTCAAGCTCAATGACACGATCATGAGAGACTTTCAAAGCAACAGACAGTTCATGGAATCGAGAAGCAGTAATAGAACAGTTAGTAGCAGTGTAGAACACATCTTGAGCAATACATTCAGAAATCAGGTTCTCATTTAGTGTATGCAAGTTCTTCCTCTCAATCTCATTAAATTTTAGTGCTCGCTCATAGTCACTAACCTCAACTATCATTGCATCAAATTCCTTTTCCATTCCCTTAATATCAGTATCTATCCCCTTTTTAAGACTCTCAAAGTGATCTTTTAGAAGTTTAAAGAAAGGCATGACCTCAGTTAAATAGCATT
This sequence comes from Chrysanthemum seticuspe, assembly GCA_019973895.1. Taxonomy (NCBI): domain Eukaryota; kingdom Viridiplantae; phylum Streptophyta; class Magnoliopsida; order Asterales; family Asteraceae; genus Chrysanthemum; species Chrysanthemum seticuspe. The sequence goes on from BPTQ01000004.1 coordinate 96,346,696, forward strand.
CTTTCATTTGCTCAAAACCCCTTTCTCCTTCAGTTATACCAGTGGGTGTGATCCTTTTCTTGCAAGTTTTCTCAAAATCAACAAATAGTTGAAAGATAACATATTGGCTAATTAAGGTCTTGCTTTTAGTGGCAATTGTTCTAGGAACAAGATGCATTGGTGTATTAGGAGGATACACAGTCGCTCTAGGCATTTTCCAAAGGGGAGGGTTTGTTTCAACAATATTTTCAGCTTTCTGCTTATCTAGATCTAGTTTCCAAAAAACTTGTTCGGGAGTCAACAAAGTCTGAGGCTTAAACTTGTTCAAGGAAATCCAGTTTTCCTTCTTGTAGTCATGGGGTGTGATCTTTATTTTCTTCTCTTTACATTTAGGATCATCTAATTTCTTGTTCATCTTTTCCCTAGTGACTTCATCTGATTTCTTATCTTCCTCAGTACACTCAACGCAACTAGGTTTCTGTCTAGGTTTAAGGATTTCATTGCCATCATAAAGAACCTTATGAGCATTTCTAGCCTTTTTAATAACCTCTGGATTTGGTTCCTCAATAAGGGGAATGCTATGCTTATCGCTTAAGACTCTATGCTTAGTGATCATGTGAGCAGTCTGAATGGTGTTCCCTTGTATGTACAACTTGTTTTCAAGTTTGTTTTTCAAAGTTTTCAGATTAGAAAAATCTTTCAAGAGTTTTGATTCCTTTGTATTAAATTCTTGCTTGAGCATTTTCATATTTTCTTGAAGTTCTTGTTTTTGCTTAGCAGTTTTAGAAAGCTTTTCTTGCAAGGAATTTAACTCTTGTTTTAATACTTCTTCTCGAAAATTACTTTTTCTAATGATTTTACGCACTTGGTCATCCATTTCCTGCTCACGAGTGGTCAACTCAAATTTTGCACGTTGTTCATAAATAGCAACACGTTCTTTATAGGCATTAAGTTCAGAAATTACAGAATCATCAGGGGCACATGCAGTGTATTCATCAAAGATATAGTCATTGTTGACTGCAGAAGATGCATCACTTGGTACAACTTCACTTTCACTTTGTTTCACATATTGATCATATGGGACAACATTGATATTACCCATATTTTCAATATTTGATTCAATAGTTTCAGTTAATTGTACTTTGTCATGCATCTTTTGCACATCATCATCATCGTATAGTTTTAATACCTCTGAGATGAGTTTGTCTTTGGATGGGCCAACTTGTGGTGAAGATGAGACCTTGGGAGAAACCATTGGAGAAATGCTAGCCATAAAAATTGTGTGTGCAGTAGGTCCATCATCCACATCAGAGTCGTATGCATCACAATCAGCGACTTGAAAGGCATTCTGATGATTGTGACCTATTTCCTGAACAAGCTGCTCATCCACATCAGCATCATAGGTCTTGGCATTGCCCTCAGCAAGAAACAACAACTCCTCTTCATCCAAAGCAGCACCATTATCCTGAGCTTGTACAAGCAGCATCTTATCTCTGAAGTAATCAGCATTCTGTGGACGTTTTGGAGATGTGCAGTTCCTTGCAATGTGTCCCTCACCACCACAGTTGTAGCATTTGATCGGCTTAGCTTGACCTTGATTACCATTCCTTCCTCAATTCTGATTACCAACATAACCTCTACCCGCTCCACCTCTTCCCTGATCATACTGTCTTTCCTGAACTGGTTGCACCACGATCCTCCCATCTTTAACAGTAGCTTGATTGTGTGGGTTAGATGCTGTTCTGAGGTTGTTGTTGGTTTGTGGGAGAGAATTCATGTTTTGACTAATCAGAAGAGCTAGTTGATTAATGATGTTACCCACGTGTGCATCAGCATCAGCTTGTTTGAACATAGGATCAGGAATGAGTTTGTGATTACCATTACCCATGGGTATGACTTGTGAGGCTTTGGTTGTGATTCCGATGTTTGAGTAGAAGGCAGTTGAGTCATTAGATGAGCTTGTCTCTCCCTGGTTGGTTTTGAACTGATTAAGAATCATCTTTTCAAACATGGCATGTCTCTCATTCTGAAGAAGGAAGGCATAGAGTTGCTCATAATTCGTATTCTTCAATCCTTTAGTGAGCTTCACAGAAGTAACAAACTTGTGCCATTCGGGATTCATGTTGTTCACAAATTTTGAGTTCAGCTGAATGTTAGGCATAGTCATTCTGATGTTCCTCATATCATTCACCAGCTTATGAAATCTCACATAGTACTCATAGACACTCTCATCTGGTTTCATCTTGAAGTGTTCAAATTCGTCATAGAGTTGTGATTCTCTGTCTTCCATAGTTAATTCAGAACCTGAGAGAAGCATCTTGACATTATCCCATACTGCCTTTTCATCGGTGTTGTGATTGATCAGCTTGTAGATGTCTTTAGGAAGACCTTGAAGAACAATGTTAGAAGCCCTGATATCAGCATCGAATCTCTTTTTCTCCTTATCATCAAGCTCATCATACATTTTTGGTCTGTCCATTATGTAAATCAGAGTTCCATCTTCAGCAGTATAAAGTACATCTCTAGTCGTCTCAACCCGATACGGTCCTTCATCAATGGATTTGAGAATGTTGACTCCATTTTCCTTTCCAAGACAGTACAATCTAATTCGTTGAGCCCAAGAGTCGTAGTCAGTTCTGTCAAGCATGGGTGGACGAGTATCTGAACCAGCTGCTTGAACATCCTCAGCAACAGTGGAGATGATAGTAGGAACGTTTGTAGACATGTTTCAAGCTCTACGGGATTTTACAATTCTTTGATTAAACCGGGAAATTGATTCTTTCACGGGATTTTACTAAACCAAAAGAACAACCGTAAGAATGTAACACGAAGAAGAAAAAGGTCTAAATGAACAAGTCGCTAAACACACAACTCGCATAAGTAGTCAACTCGCAACACACTCAAGTTGCCTAATTAATCAAGTCGCTAAATAGCCAACTCGCTTTAGTCTCAACTCGCAACACAATCAACTCGCTTGAACACTAAGTCGCTTAAGTTAACTCGCTAACGTTACAACTCGCTAAGTAGCAAGTCGCTTAAGATCTCAAGTCGCTTAAAGAAACAACTCGCTTAGAACCCAAGTCGCATAAATATTAACTCGCTAAACAGCTAAGTCACATGTACCAACTCGCATCAAATACCAAAGCAACTCGCTTTGAAGAAACACAAGTCCGAGACTCAACTCGCTTAGTCCTTTTCACACAAATAACCACTTTATCAATCCAAAACAACCAAACCACAATGATTTAAGCCTTCCAATTCAAAACATAAACACTTATGATGATCCTAAACACAAAAGTACAAGCAAAATTCAAACTTTACCACTAGAATTTGTTCAAATGAATCAAACTCTCCTAAACCCTTAATACACCAAAAACCTTATGAAATCCACCAAAACAAAGAGCATGAAAGATGAGTGATCAAACCATGGCTCTTGATACCAATTGTAATATATTGGATTTCACAAACACACTAAACCATTATCAAAATATGCGTTTAAGTATGTTAGAGAGAAAGTTCTAGTGAGAGAGTGGAAGAGAGCTGGGAACTATAGTGAGAGAAAGGAAAATATTATTATGAGCTCCAACCCTCTACCTTGGGAGGTAGAGGGTATTTATAGTTTTACAATAAAACGCCACACAACGGGCTGTGGATCAGGCATACAGTGGGTAAAGACCCGTCCGTCCTCCACGGTGTTACTTAACTAAATACTACTTAACATAAAAGAACTACGACTACGAGCTTTCTAACGAATACATATACTTGAGGTGACCGACTCTTTAATACCTGGAATTTCTAATTCCTAACAACTAGTTATCTCCATAAATTTTTACAGATGACACAATATTCATGTATTTTACAGGACAAGAACAACCGGTTCATGGCTCTGGACTGTCTTCACCGTGTTGTAAAGTTTTATTTGAGTATTCATGGCCATTCCCAACCATCAAACCGTGTATGGGACTACCTGGACAGTGTGACATCACAACTTCTTACATTTCTTAGAAAAGGGATGCTTACACAGGATGTCCAACATGATAAACTTGTTCAGTTGTGTGTTACTATAGGGGAACATAACCTTGATTTTTGTATAAACCATCTGATATTGGAAATGCTTAAGCAAGATAGTCTAAATGAAGCAAAGATCATCGGTCTTCGTGCTTTACTTGGCATTACAATCTCTCCCAACAGCGACCATGTTAGCTTAGAAATCCTTCACGGTGACTAATCTTTCGTTTGTCTAATTGAATTGAAATTCTTAATTCATACTGACTTTGGTTTTCTGTTGGTCTACATTGGCAGCTCAGGGATTAGGCCACTACGTTCCAAAAGTAAAGCTTACCATCGAGTCTATATTGAGGTCATGTCATAGAGCTTACAATCTGGCTCTTCTCACTTCTTCAAAGACAACTACTGGTAATTTTGTTATGTAAGTTAAGAATCGTGCGTTGATATTTTCACTTCTAATCAATCAAATGTCTTCTAGATGCTATTACAAAGAAAAAATCACAAGGCTGTCTTTTCCAGTCAGTTTTAAAGTGCATGCCTTACCTGATTAAAGATGTTGGTCGAAGTGACAGAATCATTGAAATAATACCTCAGCATGAGATAAGCATTGATCCCGGTGTTCGTGAAGAAGCAATACAAGGACTGAATCGAATGGTAAAATGCATACCTGACCGTCGATTTTCTGTTGTGAGAGGTATGGTGAACTTCATCTTACGACTTCCAGATGAGTTCCCTCTTCTTATTCAAACTTCATTAGGACACCTTTTGGATCTCTTGCATCTATGGATCTCTTGCCTTTCTGATGAAAATAGCGAATATGAAAACACTTCAGATGCAAAACATGTGCAGATAAACCAAAGTTTAAAAAAGTCTTATTTCAATCGTGGAGAACTAATTGATTTTCATGCGTCAGAGATTGATGCAATTGGTCTTATCTTCCTTTGCTCCTCTGATAGTCAGATTAGATTCGCCGCATTGGAATTACTGCGTTGTGTGCATGCTATACAAAATGACATACGGAAAATTCTCGCTGAAGATGAATCTGAACTAATACTTATGATCGATGTTTTTGAGGAAAATGGGGTGTGTTTTCCTTATATTTCATTATAACCTCTTTTCATGTGAAATGGTAATGTTGAAACCTTCTTTTGACAAGATGACATTATCCAAAGCTGCTACTGGGATGAAAATCGTCCATTTGATCTGAGACGAAAATCTGATGTAGTGCCTTCTGATGCAACACTTGAGGCTATACTTTTTGATAGCCCTGACAAGAACAGATGACCTCGGTGTCTTAGTGAGCTTGTTAAATACGGTGCACTGCTCTGCCCTCGTTCAGTTCAAGATGCAAAGTAACCATCTAGCTTTTTACCAACTGTCTTTTTTGTTTTCTGTTTATTCCAACATTAAAATCTAAATACTTATGTTCTCAGGGTAGAGATTACTAAGCGTCTTGCTAAGTTCTACATCATCAAATCATACAGTGAAGATGATGTTCACAAATGCGTCAAGTATGATGTTTGGTCCAACACTCTTAATGGCAATAAGAAATTGGACGCTGCTTTTCTTCAGTCGGAAGGAATAAAAAAAGTAACAGGGTCAAAATGTCCCATTTTTCTCTTCTTCTCGGTAAGTAACTGGACATTTTCTTGTTTCAAATCGACTTTTGTTATCCTTTCATGTTAGATGTGACAGTTTTTACCCATTGGGGTTGTGATTTCTTTCAAATGGGTAAAATGGTTTTTATTGTTGTTGTAGAATTCATTATTATCAACACAAAATTTAGCATATTTGTTCTAATAAAAAGCTGATGAAAGTGTTGGATGTTCGACTTAACCTAGCGTGACCTATCCTGACGTATACTAGATTGTGACACGTCTGAATCTGAACTTGTTTTTGACCTCTTATACCCTTCTATCTTTCCACTTCTAACTGAATTCAACGGTTTATGACTATGCAGGTAAATGGAAGTGGGCAGTTTGTCGGTGTTGCTGAAATGATGGGCCCGGTTGTTTTCGACAAAGACATGGATTTTTGGTACAACACATCAACTGAGCTAATCGTTCTTGATACTTTTCACTGTTCGCTCAACGGTTACCACTGCTCATGAGTTGATTACCACTGCTACGTTTACCGTAACCACTGCTAGCTTTACATTTCCACTGCTAGCGTTACTAAACCACTGCTAGTGGTAGTGATTACCACTGCTAGTACTATCATGGGGGCCTTTATCCATTTGCTTCTGTTGCTTCCATATTTTGGGTTCCTCCATAGTCATGAGTTTCTTATTCTGGTTAACTGTATGTGTATCTGTAATAGAGGAATGCATCATCTTCTGTTTCTTTTTATATTTTATATTTTATAATTTTCATCTTAATTAAATTTTTCTGCCTCTACGTACATTAAATACAGGTTCATCGTGTGCTTGTGGATATAGTTTCAGCATCAGCAAATGCAACACCTGGCCTCGGAAGATATCCTACTTTCAAGAGAGAGGTCTGTATATGTAGCTCGTTAAAAAGTTGCTTCAACATTACATTTGCTTGTTTTTGCTTCCCTAGATATTTAGTCTGACTACTATGTTTGTAACTAGTCGTGGCGCTTGCCACTACTGCCTTGGAGGGTTTTAAGAATGATGCAAAGAAGATGGTAGTTGCACTTGTTGACATGGAGAGGGTGTTTGTTCCCCCTCAGCACTTCATCCGATTGGTCCAGAGAAGGTATATAAGCCCAATTGAGTTTCTGGACAACATGTCTTTTACTGTTAGTAAATTAACAATGTAAATTGTTTATACTCATAATGGTTGGCTGGTTGTGGGTGATTGAATTCTTTTGTCACTGCTCTTAACAAAATGGAAAGGCAGAGACGAGAGGAAGAAATAAAGACCAGATCTTCCAAGAAGGCCGTGGATGCAGAACAGTCCTTGCTGAATAGGGTATACACAATGTTTTTGTTAACTGTTGCATCAATTGTTGCTTGGTTTGTCACAAAGCGAACTCTTTTTGCATTCCAGTTGGGCACGCCTTCTCTTCCTTGTTTGTTTGAGGGGTTTAACCCACTTATTATCTCTTGTTATCTTTTTGTGCTCTCTGTAGTCGGCTAGTCCTTAGACAGGAAGTACCACAAAATCATTGAAGGACGGCAAACAAGACAAGGATGCACAAGAGGGACCTGTCTTGAAAACTGCAGGACCCGAGGGAGAGATAACAGCAGGTGACATATTCCTCAACGGGTTAAACGGTTTGAAAGCCACCTAAAGTTTATTAATTATAGTAAAACAGATTCATCATTCATAAAATAATTTAAAAACTGACCAAATATGTCTACTAACTTTACTCGGACCAGTCCCTTTTAACATGCACTTAAAAATCACTCGTTACTAAGCCCTTTTGACATGTTACCTATCCCGTCTGGCATGCACTGATGCACATTCTGTTAGTAGTTTAGTTACATGTTGTCTTTTTGCAGCATTAATTATCATCATTGTGGGGCACCAAAAACATGGTATGGAGTTCCTGGTACTGTTGCTCATGAGTTTGAGAAAGTTATAGAGCATCATATTTACACTAAGGAAGTTTTATCCACTAATGGAGCAAATGAAGCATTCAAGATGCTTGCAGAGAAAACGACTATGTTTCCTCCGAAGATTTTGTTGCAGAATCATGTCCCGGTTTATAAAGTTGTGCAATTACCGGGGGATTTTGTCGTCACCTTTCCTAGAGCATATCATGCTGGTTTCAGTCACGGTACTACTACCTCCAAAGAAGAGGTGATGTTTGACTTTAGAGGTCAAACTTATTAGTTTTGAAACACAAACATTGATAAAAGTTCTGTAAAACAAATTTTTCACAAACACATTCTTGTTAAGAATTATTTTCAAATTTTGATGATTGTTAAAGTATTCTTGGAATTGACAGGAGTTGGTTTGACCTCAAAATTGAAATGTAGTTTTTGCTTTTGTAAGCGGGAATTAAACAGAGATTATGTTTTGTGTTAATAACTAACGAGTGGGTCGATTCAATTGTTTATTTACTTCAAACGGGTCAAAAATCTTTTTTTTACTAAGAGGAAAATGGGTCGAACGGATTAAACAGGGTGGAAGTCACACAAACTCTTTGTAATTATAATTAACACATTAATATTTGATAAAAGTTTTTGTGGAATTAATATTTGATAAAAGTTTTTGAATAATGGACAAAGTAATTCTGGTTCATCCCATCCCGATTCAGCCTGTACTTTAACTAATTGGTTGAGTTGTTTCAACTTGAGCCATTGTGACCTGTTACTCAACCCACCCATCTTGCCAAATTTAGAATTAATCCCTTTAAAACTTGACCAATTATTAACTTTGCATGTAGGCTTTAACTTTGGCGAGGCAGTGAATTTTGCAGCTCGTGATTGGTTTCCATTTGGTGTGGCCGCTAATGAGAGATATGCACTTCTTCGGATGAAGCCCATCATTCCTTATGAAGAAATGCTCTGCAAAGAGGCTATGCTTCTTTCCATAAAGAAGCATAGAAAGGGTGATACTTGTGACCATGCTGCAACATCTGCTCAGTACATCAAGAGCTCGTTTGCATCTCTATTACGAAAATATAATGGTGCCATTTTGTGGTTGAAGTCATTAGACAGATCTCTTAGTATCTTTTCAAACCTAAGGAAACCATTACATGATGCATCTGCAAACGAGACTGTTATATGGCTTGTGTTAGCTGTAACTGTCATCCTGATCCCGTTTGTGTTTTCCATGGTAAACCTATGAGATACTACCTTTCTATAAGCAAAATTATCATGGTGTTTTTAATACTTGATAAACTATGGTTATACAGATAAAGAAGTTTCTGATTGCTGTTGTGGGAGCAACCGTCTTCTTTTTGTGAGAGCATATTTACCCAAAATGAAAGATGTTGGGATAAAGTTCGAAGAAGAAGTAAACCGTGATAATTCACGTGGCTGCAACCGATCCAACAAGGTACACTTTCGACTCACCCTTGATATATTTAAATCGATTGTAAATCTAGTGAGTAACTCTTCTACAAAAAATTTATGTAGGGTTGGGTTGAATATGATGCTACAAAGACTCAACAAAGTAATGCAAGTGCATGTAGGAGTAAGAGGTCTAGAAAACCGAGAACATGTTCTGGGAAGAACAATGACAAGATTGTTGTGGAAACACCTGTAAATACTACAAGGACAAGGGGTTACTGGAAATTTCATTGAAGAAGCGGACAAGGTCAAGTCTTAGACTGAAGGAAGCAAAGAAGAAATGTAGAAAGAAAGGATCTTAGTGCCATCTTTGTTTTTCCAAAATTGCACATTAACAACTATTCTGCATTTCATCCATTAGCTTGCCACTAATCAACATTGTTGTTTTATTAGATCTATAACTCTGTACATGGTTAAGTAAACACCCTTGGCAAAAGCGTCTGATATTGGAATATCTTATGGTATATAAATGTAGCTCGCATTACATGGACATATTGTGTTAATATTTCCTTGCACCCCAAAATATTGTCCACAAACAAAATCAACCAGAATATGATATGATAAACCATTTAATATTATAACATCTAGACAAACCAGTTTGTGCAAAATATAAGATAATAATGCTATCATGTGCAGCATATCTAACTGATCATTTACTTTAAAGTTGTAAGTCGAATATGTCAAAAGGTTAATCTAACCCAAAATAATCCACGATGCCTTAACTCTTCATATCACACATCGATATGTAACGAGCAAGCCAGTATTCTTGCTGTTATAGGTGATTTTTACCACCTGCTTCTTTTCAAGCCCATAGTACCTTGCAATAACATCAGTCTCAAGCATATATGGAAGCTGAAAAATCAACAATCTATCGTTAGAAGAGAGCTTGGTTATTTGAATTAGGCTTTCCAATAATCACTAGAACAATAAGTTGAAAATATTATTTCACTAAATCATAGGCTCAAGTTGATTATCTGTTGATCTGGTTTCTTACTAAAAAAGATGGCTAAATCATGGTTGAGGAATGAATTCGAAGACAATAAGCTTACCTGCTTGTCGGCCAACTCATACTTCTTAAGGAGCTGCTCCTTCTCCTTGGTACTCAATATTTCAATTTTTGGCGCAACAACATGCTTTGTAATGTGGCGAACAGTTCAGTAATCTACAAACAAATCAAAAGATCATACCTATAAACACGGATCACCAAAAAAGAACAATACTATATGTAAATCTGTGAATAAACATTTAACTTTCACATACTCCTTATTTAACAGGGCAATTATGGAAATGCAAAACCGGTAAATTACAATGTACAATATAGATATAATCAGTGTATGTATAGTCTAATTTACTTTTCTATATAACTATTTTTGTTCCAAGAAATTGATTAATCCCCATATTAACTTTTTTGGAACGATCAATCCAACACATGTTAATAAACATGACGGTGGATATCAAGACCTCTAAACAACTTTAGTGCAACTGAAAAACAAAAGCCACCAATTATGAACCACTCACCCAACCATGTTGCAGCTAAAACTTGACTGTAGAGCAGTGAAGCGATAAAGGTTATTCAGAACAATGGATGGATCAGACCCCCTTGTGGAAAACTAGAAGGGGGGGGGGGGGGGGGGTTGAATAGTTTTGACGATTTTAAGTTAGTTTTAAAAACTTTAGATTCGATAATATGTGAGATCGTATGGATGTTGAGAAAGTATAGATCTAATGATAAAGCAAGTAAATAAAGTAAAACAAAGGGATAGAAATGACACAACCGATTTATAGTGGTTCGGCTACAAGGACACCTTCCTTGCCCTACTCCACTCCCCGAGTCACCTACTCGAGAGTTCAAGCACTATGTCAACAAACTCCTTCAACTTGGCGGAGAAGCCTTCACAACGTTGCTTACACCTTTTTCTGATACAAAGCTAAATACCGAGTCCGTAACACGGTGGACCAAACCAACACGACTATTACACAACAAATATGTGAAATATCAAATACAAGATCTTCGCTACAGAAATCTTGCGGAGGAACAAATCAATCAAGGACCCCTTGCTTGGATGACTTGTAGAATGCTCGTGATCTCGCCTTAGAGAAGGACCTAAATGAGAATCACTAAAGAAAGAAAGAAGGAAGTACTCTCTAGATCAAGTGATCTTTTGTTAGAAGAGAATGAGAGTATATGAGAGAATTTGTAAGAAGAGGGGTGAGTTAGAATGAAGAAATGGCTCTCTATTTATAGGCAATTTCTGCCACTGTTCCCCGGATCCCACGGATCCCTCTCACAAGGGATCCGTCTAGTGTAAACCTAGGGATCCGTGGGACGCTCCTCTTTGCCCATGGGTTTTTTGGTTATGGGTCATTTGTTATGGGTTGGTCCATGGGTATTCCTTTAGATTCAATGTATCTAATGAATACAATGTATCTAGTCAAATGAGTATGGGTCAATGGGTTATGGATATGATCCATGGGTTGTGGTTTTTACCCATCCTAATAAACTATTACAACAAATGATTAATTACAATATTTTTGTATTTAAATGGCTATATGTAAATGCTTTACAAAAATAACATGTATCTTTATAATTGTACTTAAGATAACATTATATTTGTTATCAACAAAACACAAAGAGATCGCAAAATTTTAATAAATGTTTTTACGGTTTATTTGTATTAACAATCTCCCCATTTTTGTTGATGACAAAACATAATGTTATGATGAGTAAAACTTAAGAATAGATGTATGTTTTGAAAGCCCCTAAGTTTTACTTCTTCTCCCCCTTTTTGTCGAAACAAAAAGTTAACCCTTCGAAGAAATAAAAGTGTGAAAAAATTAGTCCACGTATCGCTTACTCCCCCTTGACGGTAGCTCCCCCTAGTTTGGGGCGTCAAGTGAAGAAAAAAAAATCCTACAAAGAGAAAGGTTAGTAACATGCTTAAAGAATCTTGTGATTGACGAGAATCAAGATTGGGAGCCAAGGTATGTAAACAAGGCCTTGTAATAAAACAACAAAGTGTAGTGGTATTTATGCCACCTACAAGCATGTAAAAATAAGAACAAGACTTGTTCTTGAAAATGACTCAAAAGAAAAAGTACTAAAAATAGAAAATAGAAATAATGATTCCTTCCATGCGAGCATAAGATTATGGATGGAGGTTTGGATGAGTAATGATATTGATGCGATCAAGGATGAGGTTGAGTATGAATCGCATTTCTTACCTAACTTCTATTGCAATTTCCCTTGTGGATTGGCAATGTTCACAATGTAAGTGATGTGGGTAATGAGTGCGGAAGTCTTCCGGGTTGTTTTGATTTGTGAGTTGCGGAAGTTGTGGTGGAAAAATAGAAAAATGCGGATCAAAGTCCGGAATGATTGGAAGTGGTGGTGGAAAAGAACCTAGATGTTCTTGTAGTTTAATGGGAGCTAAGGGTGGTGATGTTTCAAGATCATTGAATATTGTGTTTGGAGAAGTTGGAAGTGTCAAAAAGGCTATTTCTTTTTGTTTTGGTTGTTGAGATCTTGTTGGAGTCGTAAGGAGTTCCAAAAGAGTAACTTTAGGAGATGAAGATGGTGTACTTGTTGGTGATGAAGGATGTGCTATAATGGAAGCATCTTGTGGTGAGTTATTTGATGGTGATGAGCCATATGATGATGGTTTTCCTAAGCAACAAGATCGGATGTTAATCCGTGCGGATATCCTAGAGTTTGATTGTGGTATTTTGGAAGGTGGAAGTACAAAGGTTTGGGTTTCATGAAGATGATTGTTTGTACTAGGTGATTCATCTAAGTTGTAAGAACTTGTGAATGGCATGGTGTTGTTTGATTGTGAAGATGAGATGAATATGCAAGCATTTTGGGAGTTCTATATATAGAAAAAAAAGCATTGTAATGAATGCTTGACCAAAAATGTGGATTAAAATCTAATGATTAGATATGAATTTAAGGCATGTGATCATGAGAACACAAGCATTAAAGAACATACTCCAAAAAATAAAATAAATGTTGGATTTTTCATCCAAAGTGAGAAAAATAGAAGATAAAAAACAGCTTCTGTCTCACGGATCCCACAGATCCTTCCCTTGAGCGATCCGTCCAGCATGAAGGCTGGGATCCGTGGGTCTGGTGATCCAGGCAGCACAAATTTTTCCTTTTGGAAATATTTTTGCCTAGTGTGTGCCTATATGCAAACTATTTGGAGTTGCGGTTATCTCGACTCCTAAGAAGAAAAAGAAAACTAAACTAGAAGTGTAAAAGTATATTATTATGTGAGATAACCCGAAAACACATATTTAGTACTTGAGTACGTAATTTAGTGTTACCAATGCTCCTAATTCATTGTGGCTTAAATGAATGTACCCAAAAACACATATTAGTTATGTGTCCCCTTTAGCATTCAAAAGACATGAGATGCAATGAAAACGGGTTTTTACGTTGTATTAATAATGAAAAAGTGATTTGTCCTAGATGTGAGAAATTGCTTTTGTGAAGTTGATACGGGAAGAAGTATCATTTTAGAAAGCATTTTGAAAAGAGATTTCTATGTTGTGAAATACAAACGTTTTATCCTTTTGAAAGGAGGATGTGTATGTGATTATGTGTTTGTAACTTGTACTTATTTTGAAAGAAAATAAGAAAATTATAAGTGAAAAACTTATCTTGGGTTTTGAAAATTCCCCGTATTGTTTGTGAGTTGTGCGTGAAATAGAGATCCTAGACTCAGAAAGAAGAAGGCTAGTGTTTACATACCTTGTAGAGTCAAAAAGTAAATTACGACGTTTGTTCCATGAGACCAAGACCAAGACGAAGTAGGTTGAATTGTTCCCGCTTCAACAGTTTGGTGAGGACGTCGGCTATGTTGTCTTCGGACGTTACCTTCTCAATAGAGATGTTCCCCTTTTGAACATTGTCTCTTAAGAAGTGATGACGAATCTCTATATCCTTTGTGCTAGAATGTAATACCGGATTTTTGCTTAGATCTATGGCAGCCTTGTTGTCACATAGAATGGCTATGTCACTAAGATGAATGCCGTAGTCGACTAACGCTTGTTTCATCCATAGTGCTTGTTGGCATGCTTTACCGGCGGAGACGTATTCGGCTTTGGTTATTGATATTGCTAATGCCGTTTGTTTCTTTGAAAACCAAGATGTTAAACAACATCCCATAAAAGTACATACCCCACTTGTACTTTTTCGGTCAACATAATCACCTGCATGATCAGAATCTGCATATACAATTGTTTCTACTCCCGTGCCCTTAGGATACCATAATCCTAATTGTGTTGTACCCTTAATATATCTAAATATTCTTTTTACGGCTTCTAGGTGTGATGTTTTAGGGTCTTCTTGAAACCTAGCACATAAGCAAACACTAAACATGATATCCGGCCTACTTGCCGTGAGGTAGAGAAGACTACCTATCATGCCACGATATTTAGTATTATCGACGGAATCACCGTCTTCATCTTTTGTGAGTTTGGTGTCGGATGACATTGGTGTCCTAATTGGTTTCGACTCTTCTAGACCGAATTTCTTTAACATCTCCTTTATGTATTTAGATTGATTAAAGAAGATATCATCTTCTACTTGTTTGATTTGTAGACCAAGAAAGAAACTAAGTTTTCCATCATACTCATCTCGAACTCGTCATGCATGATTTTAGAGAAATCATCACACATGTCTTGACAAGTGGATCCGAATATAATATCATCTACATATATTTGAACTATGATTATATGTGACTCTCTTTTCTTAGTAAAAAGTGTGTTGTCAACTAATCCCATGGTATAGTTGTGTTTAATTAAAAATGACTTGAGTCTATCATACCAAGCTTTTGGAGCTTGTTTAAGACCATAAAGGGCTTTCTTTAATTTATACACATGTTTAGGTTTTTCAAAATCGATGAAGCCCGGAGGTTGAGCTACATATACTTCTTCATTAATAAAACCATTTAGAAAAGCACTTTTGACATCCATTTGATAAAGCTTTAGATCATTAGCACAAGCATACGCAAGAAGTATTCTTATAGACTCTAATCTAGCCACGGGGGCATAGGTCTCATCAAAGTCTATTCCTTCTTGTTGGTTATACCCTTGGGCAACGATTCTAGCCTTGTTTCTAGACACTACTCCGTTTGCATCTAATTTGTTTTTATAAACCCATTTGGTTCCTATTATGGTTTGATTACTAGGTGGAGGGACAAGTGTCCAAAAATCATTAGAAACAAATTGATTTAATTCTTCTTTCATAGCCATTACCCAACTTTCATCTTTTATGGCTTCTTGTGTATTCTTATGTTCTATGGTTGAAACAAAACAAAACAAGCTACTTTGGTTTTGAACTTGAGACCTTAATGTTCTTTCAATTAGCTTTCCTACGACCTTATCTATGGGGTGATCTTTGGACTCTTTAATGTTTATGACTTCATCATTTAAAGGTTCTTCTTCTTCATTTATCTTTTTTCTTTATTACTATAGCTTCACTTTCTACAATCTCTTCATCGACAAGAGGTGGAGAGGGTTTAGGTGGACTTTCATCAAATTTTATATTTAATGACTCTTCTACCTTCATTGTTTCTTTGTTTAATATGACGTAAGCTTTACTATTTGGAGAGTAGCCTAGAAAGATACATTCGGTTGATTTAGGATCAAATTTTGTAAGGTAATCTGATAAGGTTTTAAAATGTACCTTTTTGAGGGGTCATTTAAGCCCTTATTTTATCACTTTTGTATCCGTTATTACTTAATATCGTTCCTTTTCACTTTTTAGGCATCTTGAAGGCAAAATGCTGGAATGACACTTATTCTGACGAAAAGGCGCGAATATACGAAGAAAATGGCCAAAGTCAAGAATCGAGACACTCAGGCTGCTGGAACTGAAGGGGACGGCGTCAGGTGTTATCTGCGACGCCGTCGCATCACTTTTGTGATGGCTCAGTAGCCAAATTGCTTATTTACAAGTAACGGTGTCAGGTTTTAAAAGAGTAGATCGTCGCAACTCAAACGGCCTAGATTTGATTCAGACGACGTCAGAGATTGAAAGGGACGGCGTCACAAGCATAAGGTGACGCCGTCGCAAGAATAACGTGGCCAAGATGAAACCCTAATGAAGGCAACCCGACGACGTCACAAATCAAAGGGTGACGCCGTCGTATATGTAATCTTATATATAGAATCCGATTTTTATAGTTTTCAGTGTGTAGTCTTTTGGAGTAAAAACCTAAACCAAACCAAGGCTGTCTTGTACAGTATTTTAGGGTTCCAAACCCTATCTTACATCAAGATAAGTGTTTTACTTCATTAATTTAATTATGTCTTCAATTACTTGTGTGTATGCTTGCATGTTCCCCATGTCCGGCTAATTTACTTGTGTGTTTGCTTAAGGAATATGAAACTTAATTATTGATATTGATTGGTTGTCTCTTATCTTAATTGTTAATGATCTAGTAATGCGATAGGTCATCCGTTGTGTAGTTAATGCTTGATTAATCTTTGTGAACCTTAGTTTATAATACCTAGAGTTGTTGTAGGCTAAACCATCCAAAGAGTACCTTAGAGTTAAAGTTTATAAATCCTAAAGATTTTGTAGGCGATACCCTTTGGTAGTTTCAAAGAGTTAGGGATAAACGCATACCCTACGACCTTAGACATACAACGCGATTAAGAATAAGGACGTGACAATTCAACCATCAATAGGAGATAATTAAGGAGTAATAAAACCTAAGTGAACACATCTTTAAATCATCATACGAGCACACAATAATTAGACATAGACTACATACACCACTAGATTAGATAATTAGATAAGTAGAGTAATCGGTAGAAATACCAAACCCTAAATCCAAACCCCGAGATTCGTACCTTTCCATTTCCTAAAAAACATAAAAAGATAAAAAAAAAATAATCTTCCTCAACCCCAAACTTAGCGTAGTAACTTCTCACTAGCATTCCTATTCCCCTATAGAACGATATCAATTCCCGTGGCTTACCCTAATACTACACTACAACGATTAGGTTCACTGCCTAGGGTGTTGAAAAACTTGCTCGACGAAAAGGAAGTTCCTTTGACCCCGAACGACGCGTGTAGCGTTATCATAATCTTTAGTGTTAAGAATAAAACATTTGCTACCAAAGACTTTAAAGTGATCTAACATAGGCTTTTTGCCTCGGAGTAACTCGTATGGAGTTTTACCTAAGTCTGGTCTAATTAAGACTCGATTGAGTATGTAAGTTGAGGTATCAACGGCATTGCACCAAAACTTTTGAGATATGGATTGCTCATTAAGCATGGTTCAACTAATTTCTTGTAGAGTTCTATTCTTTCTTTCAACTACCCCATTCGATTGTGGAGTGCACGGAGCCGAGAAGTTGTGAGTAATACCATTAGCGTCACAAAAAGCTCCGAATTGCACTTCATTATCGAATTCCCTACCATGATCCGTTCTAATAGACAATATAGGACTTCCTAGTTGTCTTTGGATTTTCTTGCTTAGTATTTCAAAATAATTAAACGTTTCCATTTTGTTCTATAAGAATTTTGTCCATGTGTACCTAGAGTAATCATCCACTATGACCAAAGTGTAGTAGTTGCCTCCATAACTTTGGATAGCGGATGGACCAAATAAATCCATATTTAGTAATTCTAGACACTTAGTTGTAGACACCATGTTTTTAGCTTTATGACTAGAATGAACTTGTTTTCCTACATTACAAGCATCACAAAAGTGATGTTCATATTTTAACTTAGGTAGATCTCTTACTAGATCTTTGGATGATAGCGATTGAAGAAGTCTCATATTGGCATGACCCAATCTTTCAATGCCATAAGGTCGAAGTATCATCCATAGAGGTAAGACAAAGTTTGTCTTTAGGTTCATTACCAATTTTAATGACATAGACTCCATGTTTCCTAATTCCTGTTCCTATGGTTATGCCATTTTTTAATATCTTACTACCGGTTTAGGTAAAAAGTACATTGCACTTTTTATCACATATTTGTCCTATACTTAAGAGGTTAAAGTTTAGGTTTTCTACGTGACACACATCGTTAATGGTTAGAGATTTGTTAGAAATCGTACCTTTACCGATGATTTTACTTTTGCTATTTCCAAACACCACATTACCTCCATTGAAGGATTCATATGTGGAGAATATATCCTTATTTCCGGTCATTTGCCTCGTGCACCCGCTATCCTTGACCCATTCATCCGGGTCTAGGTCGACCTTTAAGCACACCTAAGAAAACAATTAACTCAAAAGTTTGGTCCCCATTTGTTCATGGGTCCATTAGTGTTAAACATTCCTTTCATGTTAGACATGTATGGATAAGATGGGTATGCATTCCATGGAGCAAAGTTTTGAAAAGGAAAACCATTTTGCATATTTGGGTTCCATCCCATTTGACGGTTACTTCTCGGGTAAACATTATTAGGTCTCCTAGATGGATTAGGTTTTGAAAAAGATGGAGCCTTGTTTCATGCAAAAGTAGGATTATATTTTGGAGGTGGTTGTCTAGTGGTGAAATGAGTTGGTTTCTTCTTATTAATGATAACAAAATCTGTTCTAGATGAAGAAGCTACGTTATTACCACTGTTTGCTACAGCAGACCCACAGATCCCTGGCTTAACACTAGCCGGTTCCCTTTTGATAAGATCCGTGGGATCCGCCACAACAGTGGCTGGTTTTTCTAGTGCCTTAACAAATTGTGTTTCTTTGTTTTCACTAGTTGATGGATCAAGTTGTTGAATACCTAAACCTTTTTGGTTGTTACCGGTTTTAACACTATCTAATATCATATCTAAAGTATTCGTACTCATTCTAGCAATTTTAGAATCTAGTTGATCAACTAGTGTTTGAAGTTGAACGCAAAGTTCACATTCACCACTTGCTATTTTACCCTTTTCTAGACGTTTCAGTTTTGCTTTTAATTCTATGACTTCTTTATCTAAACGTTGGTTTTGACTTTTTAAAAGGTTGTTTTTGTTAATTAGTTTTGAGCTAATATTGCATAGTTTGTCATATTCATTATGTAATGAGTCGTCATCTAGTGATGAGCTACTATAGTATTCGTGACATACCTCGTCATTTGCCATGAGACAAATTTCTTCGTCCTCCTTGTCGCTCATTCCCCACGTGCCGCTCACGAATGCCTTTTGATCATCCCGTTTGGGACACTTACTAATAAAGTGGTTTGGGTCCCCACATTTAAAGCAAGTACGATCATCTTTTGGCTTCTCGTCCTCTTTGCTTTTCCGAAAGCCTTTCTTATCGTCATACGGTTGTTTGACGTATCTTCCCTTCCTTCTAAAGAACTTTTTAAAGTCCCTTACCGCCATAGCGTACTCCTCGTCGTCACTATTCGAAGAGGAGTTGTCTTCATCGCTTGAAGCCTTTTTGGCTTTAAGGGCAAGAGTTTTGTGTTTCTCTTTCACCTTTGAGGCTTCGAAATCTTTAGCAAGGACAAGATCGTAGACTTTTAAGTTGCCTATGAGTTCATCAAGGGAGAGGATTGTCAAATCTTTTGACTCTTCGATCGCCGTCACCTTGGATCTCCACTTAGATGGAAGTGCCCTTAGATATCTCCTAACATGGTTACGGCTAGAAAAAGATTCATCAAGTGCTTGTAAAGATGTAATAATAGTATTAAAATTAGCAAATGAATGATCTATACTTTCCTCATCCGATATTGAAAATTGTTCATATTGTTGAACAAATAAATCAATTTTATTATTTTTAACTTGTTGATTACCTTGATGAGTTACAACTAAAGAATTCCAAATTTCTTTAGAGGTTTTAAGCATAGAAATTCTTTCGAATTCCTTTTTGGGTAAAGCATTATACAAAACCATTTTAGCTTCACTATTTTTAGAAAGCTTTTTCTTCATTTCATCATTTAGTTTATCACGAGGTATGTTAACTAAATTTCCTTTATCATCATTTGAGGTAGCCTCAAAATCGCCTTCAACAATAATGTACCAAAGATCAATATCTTTAGACTTCACATATGTTTCGAATCTATTTTTCCAATATATAAAACCATTAGTTTCAAGTAGTGGTGGTCGCCCTTCCTTGTAATTTTCAGAACCCATAGTGATCGAAAAGTTTTTAAAATACGATTTACTTTAAAACTTTTATAAACTTAGCTCTGGATGCCAATTGTGGAAAACTATAAAGGGGGGTTGAATAGTTTTGCCGATTTTAAGTTAGTTTTAAAAAACTTTAGATTCGATAATATGTGAGATCGTATGGATGTTGAGAAAGTATAGATCTAATGATAAAGCAAGTAAATAAAGTAAAGCAAAAGGATATAAATGACACAACCGATTTATAGTGGTTCGGCTACAAGGACACATTCCTTGCCCTACTCCACTCCCCGAGTCACCTACTCGAGACTTCAAGCACTATGTCAACAAACTCCTTCAACTTGGCGGAGAAGCCTTCACAACGTTGCTTACACCTTTTTCAGGTAAAAAGCTAAATACCGAGTCCGTAACACGGTGGACCAAACCAACACGACTATTACACAACAAATATGTGAAATATCAAATACAAGATCTTCGCTACAAAAATCTTGCGGAGGAACAAATCAATCAAGGACCCCTTGCTTGGATGACTTGTAGAATGCTCGTGATCTCGCCTTAGAGAAGGACCTATATGAGAATCACTAAAGAAAGAAAGAAGGAAGTACTCTCTAGATCAAGTGATCTTTTGTTAGAAGAGAATGAGAGTATATGAGAGAATTAGTAAGAAGATGGGTGAGTTAGAATGAAGAAATGGCTTTCTATTTATAGGCAATTTCTGCCACTGTTCCCAAGATCCCACGGATCCCTCCCACAAGGGATCCGTCTAGTGTAAACCTAGGGATCTGTGGGACTCTCCTCTTTGCCCATGGGTATTTTGGTTATGGGTCATGGGTTATGGGTTGGTCAATGGGTATTCCTTTAGATTCAATGTATCTAATGAATACATTGTATCTAGTCAAATGGGTATGGGTCAATGGGTTATGGATATGATCCATGGGTTGTGGTTTTTACCCATCCTAATAAACTATTACAACTAATGATTAATTACAACATTTTTGTATTTAAATGGCTATATGTAAATGCTTTACAAAAATAACATGTATCCTTATAATTGTACTTAAGATAACATTATATTTGTTATCAACAAAACACAAAGAGATCGCAAAATATTAATAAACGTTTTTATGGTTTATTTGTATTAACACCCCTCTTAAGCTGAAAAGTTCAAATGAAGAACATTAAGTTAGTAAAACATCAAAGACTCATTTACCGTCGAGGATTAGTGCCAAAATTCAGATAGATACCTCAATGACTATCCGCATTCCAGACCGGTCACTCTCATCGCGAATATCACTTATGCCTTCCAAAGTCTTAATATAGGAAATAAAGGTTTTACTCAGGTCATAATGGAACATCAACTTGTATGAAGGGCATGCGTAACAAAAATGATCCGTACCTTGTTCTGGATTAGCTCAGCAATTTTCATAAAAAGAGAGTATTTGTTGGTCTGATAAGGAATCTGTTCCATATATAAGATACAGTGTAAGTTAACAAAGTGACACGAATTTCCTTCTTGTAGAATATAACAAAGTCATAGAGTAACCTCTTTAACTATAATTGCAGAACTGATTTCAAATGTCCAAATACATCAACAACAAAAAAATCCCAGAACTGATGGTAAATAACAAAGGCAAGAGTGCACAAAATATTTAGGATCGGCATACAGCTACAGTGTAATCAAATATAGAGTTGATGTTATTTATAACATGGGATTGAATATCAAAATTTTATGACATCCTCAGTTAATTTTTTTTCTTTTATTATTACTATTAGTCTATTATCAAGGCTGCAGACCTGCATCCCCAATCAAAGAATAACAAAGGCAAGAGTGCACAAAATATTTAGGATCGCCAAACACCCCATTATGAAAATCACCATTCACATAAAGAGCTTCATATTAAATCCAACCACAATTTCTTTGATTATTGATACTTGAATACAATAGCAGACGAAATATAGCCAAGTAATTGATCAAACTGATTTTCCCCAAATTAGTTTTTAGGGTTTTCATTAAAAATAAATTATTTTAACATAATCAATGGAAATATATCATATATTTTAAGCAAAGCAAAACAATTACTTTAAATAATAATTCAAACCCCTAAATATTTGAATTAAATCCTACTTACGAGCTAAAGATGTTGATTGTTGACAAAGCACAAATGATTGACAGAGTGAATCTTTTCTTTATTTTGTTTTGAATCGGGCTATATCAGGGAGAGTGATTTTGAATGGGTGAAAATCGAATTGTAGATTCAAACTGAAACTTGAATTTGTGTAGAGGAGGCTTTAATGGAGTCGTGTGTGTGTGTTTGAATTTTAGAAGAAGCAGCTTTTATGAGAAGAAGAAGCAGTAGTTTGAAAAATCTGTATTAATAACACAGTTTATATTTTATTTACGTAAAACTTATGTGTACTTGACTTGACAAGTATTATGTAAAATGACAAAAAAACCCTTTTAAAAAAATACGGTTGCCCAGCGCTTTTTAGTTGCCCAAAAAACAATACCATACACATACGAGACACTTGTCACAATTTCGATGAGTTGCCCAATGACAGCGGTTGCCCTCGGTCCATTTTCAAATTAAAAATGAAAGTGGTCCGGAAAGTGACTAGCCTTAGGCGCACGGTCTATTTGCATCATTTTCCCTTAATTTAAATGAAAAATTATTTACTAAATTATGGTTGGTCAATGGGAGTTCTCGCACTTAATATGGTTCTCAAAGTAAAGATATATATATATATATATATATATATATATATATATATATATATATATATATATATATATATATATATATCTTGGCTACAATTTTTGTAGCCAACTAGCTACAATCCTTTACCAAAAATACACAAGAAATTAATCAGGGGCCCGCAGTAATAACTCAGGACCCACAAAAAGAGTCAAGGACCCACAGTTTGAAGCACAATATTGTAGCCAGTTAGCTACAAAAAATTATAGCTAATATATTCCCTATATATATATATATATATATATATATATATATATATAGTAGGGTTAAAATGAAAAGTTTCTTATAATGAAAAGAATGAGAATACATGTGAAGGTGACATGTGTCACTTTTGTCACATCAACATGCCATGTCATGTGACATGTGTCACCCCCACCTCCACCCCACCCACCCCCCCCCCCCGGCAAAAAAATATTTTCCCGCCAAAAAAAAAATTTTTTTTAGGCAAAAAAAAATTTTTTTCCTGCCAAAAAATTGCCGCCAAAATTTATTATGTTGGGAATTCTGTGAAGTAGGAATTCTGCTGAAAATAATGCTGAAGGAATCTGCTGAAGTAAATGGATTATGCTGAAGGATTCTGCTGAAGTACATGATTCTACTGAAGAAGAGTTTCTGCTGAAGTATTATTAGCGCATAGTTTGTTTATGCGGAGATAGTTATTCCGTATATTCTATTAGTTTGTTAGGATATGCATGAGCTATTTTAGGTAGTGATATGCATTTATTTTATATTATTGTTTTATTTAGGGTTCCTTGTGTATAAAAGGAACTGATAGCTTTTGTATTAAATAGACTTGAACAAAAAGAAAAACCTCTGGAGAAAATTATTCCAGGGAAAACATCTCTTGAGAGAGAGTGAAAAAGATCCATAGAGGATCATTGTTTTAATAAGAAAAACCTTGTTGGTAACTTTGATTGTGTTAATTATTATCCGCTGTGCATCTATTCAATCATTGTTATTATACCCTAGTTGAGTCCGGATCTTGGTTTCAACAAGTGGTATCAGAGCGTTAAATATTGTGTTAATTAGTAACAGAAAAATATATGTTACCACTGGATCTTGGTTTCAACAAGTGATAGCTTTATTGTGTTAAATATTTAATACAAAAGATCCGGATCTTGGTTTCAACAAGTTGAGAGTCTCTACGATACTAAGGACAAGCTTTTTCTAAACACCCATACAACCATAACAAAACATCATTCAATCATTGTTATTCAATCAATGGTTTCAATCATTGTTTATGCGGATAATAAGGACAAGCTTGTAATACGGTCTTCTTGTTGAAACCAAGATCCGGACTCAACTAGGGTATAATAACAATAATTGAATAGATGCACAGCGGATAATAATTAACACAATCAAAGTTACCAACAAGGTTTTTCTTATTAAAACAATGATCCTCTATGGATCTTTTTCACTCTCTCTCAAGAGATGTTTTCCCTGGAATAATTTTCTCCAGAGGTTTTTCTTTTTGTTCAAGTCTATTTAATACAAAAGCTATCAGTTCCTTTTATACACAAGGAACCCTAAATAAAACAATAATATAAAATAAATGCATATCACTACCTAAAATAGCTCATGCATATCCTAACAAACTAATAGAATATACGGAATAACTATCTCCGCATAAACAAACTATGCGCTAATAATACTTCAGCAGAAACTCTTCTTCAGTAGAATCATGTACTTCAGCAGAATCCTTCAGCATAATCCATTTACTTCAGCAGATTCCTTCAGCATTATTTTCAGCAGAATTCCTACTTCACATAATTCCCAACAATCCTCCCCTAAACTGGAATTTGACATGGTTAAGTTCCAGTTTCTTGATAGATCTTACAGCACCAGAGGATTGGACACGAACAACAGCAACAACAAAGAATCCAAAGAACATCGCTATGATGAAGAAACTCTGAAAGACCATATCTTTGCAGCAACAAATGACAAAAGGTACATCAAAACAGATTAGTTTCATACTATTCTCATCACATCCAGGTGTGTTAACTCCTGTGAGAGGTGAATCATTGAAAATAAATAGATTTGATGTCTCTTTACCAATAGCCATCACTACTGGAGTAGCCATATGTTTCAGTTCGTAAACGATGGTACACTGATAACCATCTGATTTATGGGCAAACCAGCAACCATATAAACGGATTTGAAATGTCTTTACCTGTAGCCGTTTGCTCAGGACTAGTCAATTCTTAGAATTGGTGAATTGAGAACCAAATATGGAATGCCACTGTCTTTACCACATGCCATATACAAGTGGACTAGCCAATTCTTGGATTCCAAACAGGAATATACCATGGTGAATTAAAAACCATACAACACTCAGCAATAAAGCATAGGTGGTTGCATACCCTATGATTTTGAGCAAACCATTACAGCTATCAACGGAATTGAAATGTCTTTACCAAAAACCGTTTGCTTTTGGACTAGCCAACTCTTTGATGGAATGTCGTCATCATCATGGTGAGTTAATTACCATTTATGGATTTCCGCAGCCTTTACCACAAGCCATAATCCTGTGGGCTAGTCAACTCTTGTGTCAGAAAGACATGGTGAGATGAAAACCATGAGTTGTGTGGTTATTAACCAACACCAAAACCTGTAAGCAAGATAGAGTAGAAACTGAACACAGACAGGTTAACTTTTTTTTTTTTTTTTTTTTTTTTTTTTTTTTTTTTTTTTATCACTAAAAGAAATAACACGAATTTTTTTTTTTTTTTTTTTTTTTTTTTTTTTTTTTTAACTAAGAAAAAGAAATAATACGATTTTTTTTTTTTTTTTTTTTAATATAAAATAAAGAAAAAATAAATAAATAACCAAAACATGGAAAATAAACCATCAAGCATCAGTAGAAACCAAAGACAGTTGTAGTGTCAGCAGAAACACTAAGCCTCCCCTTAGGCGTATGAGGATCCAACATGTGCAAAAATGGTTAGAAGACAAATATACAACAATAATAAGCCTCCCCTCAATCAATGCACCTGACAAAGACTATTGTTCTTGGGTACCCAGAATGAACCTTTTCTTTGAGTTTTCCAAGAATAACCTTTTGAGGGCTTAACAGCAGTTGCCACTCTAACTCCACCATGTGCCATATTCATATGAGATATATAAGGTGTATATGACTGAAAGTAAGAACTAGTAGGTCTATAGGGCATAAGTCTAGCATTACTGTTCCACCAACCAGTAGTAACTGGTGAAGAATATCCTCCACCAGAGGGAACTGGAAAAGGCCTATTAAGCCTATCAGCAAAAACAGATGCATACACCTTTGGTTTACCAGTAGGAGCTGGTTTACCTGCTCTCACATGTGCAACTTTGGGAACAAATGGGGGAATACTAGCAACATTAGTCCATGTGGGTCTAGAAGTCTTATGGCCAGAGGAAACACCCATCTTTTTCTCATGATAATCACAGTCTTTAATAAGATGGAGTTTACTACCACACACAAAACAAGATTTCTTCTTAAAAGACTTATTCTTAACACAACTTTGTTTATTACATTTAAACTTATCAGAAACAAAACTAGACGCAAAATTGTGTTCAACAGAATAAGTAACTGGCTTTGTTTTGGGCTCAGCAATGTTGGGCGCAACATCAGCTACTTTGGACTTAGGTGCGGTCTTGGGTGTGTGCTCAGGTGAGTCAGACTTTTCACTTGAATCACATGAGGCATAGTCAGTGGACTTTAGATCTGAAGACTTGTCACTTTGAGAACAAGAGACAGAGTCATTAGTTTTGCTACTAAGGTCTGGTAAGTCACTTGACTTTTTGCCATATAAATGGTGTGATCCATCAAAGTCAACTGTGAGAGAAAGGTCAATGGGCATGTGTTCACCTCTAATAGGTCCAGGGACAACATGTAATGCACCTTCTTTGACATAATGAGCTAAACCCGCTTGAGTAGTTTTACGCCCATCATATTTAGCTTCAGGACCTACATATTTTTTAAAGCCTAAACCTATAGTAGTATTTGGAGTTTGACTAGCATAGATGTGACTTGCTAACTTGTTTCCATTTAATATCCATTCTTTATGCCTAGCAATTTCCTCATTAAGTTTCTCTTTAAGCTCTAAATTTTCTGATACTACATCTGCTCTTAATTTCTCAGACCACTTTAACTCATTTTTAGCACATTCAAGATCCCTTTCTAGCACACTTATTTTCTCATCATAAGCTATCTGATTCTTTTGAAACCATACTTTTTGTCTTTCTAGTGTTTTTAAAGCCTGTTTATAAGCTTCAACTTCCACATAGCATTCATTATATTTAGGTTTCATAATATCATAAGCTTCTTTGAGTTCATTATATCTCTCTTTACAACTATAATCACAAGAATGTACCTGAGAGATGCCCATGAATGCAAAGTGTGGACTGACAAATTCTTCAGCATAACCTGCAACATCAGCTTCCTTGCTCATCTTCTTGAATTCAGCCTTTTCACCATACCTTTCTTTGAGTGCATCCCATATACGACTTGCATCATCCATATAACGAAAATCTGCTACAAGATCAGCAGGAATAGATTTAAGCAAGGTAGTTCTGGCCTTTGTCTCTCTTTGTACAGCAATGTGTTCATCTGCAGTCGTTGGAGGAAGATAAAAGAGATTTCCATCGCGATCACTTCCAGTCCTTTTCAAGCTGTTGCCATTTTGGATCACCTTCCAGATATTCATATCATTATTTATGATCCAATGTTCCATCTTCTTAGCCCAAACCTCGTACTCATCATCCATCAAATAAGGAAATATAACATCATCCTTATTATTATCAAATTCAGCCATGTTAAAGGTGTGGAGAGAAGTTTGGCTGAGTGATTTAAATGCAGTAGTATCAAATTATATGACCAGTTGAGACACTCAAAGGCTTCAGCAGATATGAAGTGAATGAAACCCCACGTGACTCACTTTGAATCAGCAGCAAATGCAAACACACGAACCAATCACAATACGCCGCAATAGTTGACCCAAAGCACAAACTCCTTTGACTAACTTTGAAAAATCCTCACGTGACCACAACAGGAAAAGACCACTGATGTATTAAATAGGAGACCAATGAAATTCAGCAGAAATGACTTGTCAGCAGCAATGAAATAATATCAGTGGAAATCAAGAGACCCACTAAACCAGAACACCACGTGATAATTGTACGAGGTAACAGTTATTGGTACGAGGTAACAGTTATTGGCATATGAATGGGGAAACCACTGATCATATGCCGACCAATCAAAATAAATTTCCACCGTATCAATTAAATAATCGGTACAAACCTTAAGCTATGTTATCCCATGTGCAAGAAGAATTATGTGAGATCAGAAGCAAAAAGTGACCCCACCGACATGTAGATCCAACCAAGTCTCGTGATTCTCAATTTGAAAACACTACAACTATCAACCTATACTCACGTGAACCAAACAATAAAAATCCTTTAAAGACACATGATCATAAAATATATGATTATCACTTTGATGCCGCCGTCCAGATTCAAATAAATATATTGTCCCACAAATACTCAACAATATATAATTACCTTGAATCAATCCAACAAATATACTGTCCGATTAAATTTAGTTCGAGGTTACCTTTCACTTTTGTCGACTTCTTGATCAGTCACCAACATAACTTCGCTGCCCCTTTTCTTTTCCAGATCTGCTGTAAAAACCTTAATTACATGAAACCTTATAAACCCTAGATCGAGAGCCACCCGCTCTGATACCACTTGTTGAAACCAAGATCCGGACTCAACTAGGGTATAATAACAATGATTGAATAGATGCACAGCGGATAATAATTAACACAATCAAAGTTACCAACAAGGTTTTTCTTATTAAAACAATGATCCTCTATGGATCTTTTTCACTCTCTCTCAAGAGATGTTTTCCCTGGAATAATTTTCTCCAGAGGTTTTTCTTTTTGTTCAAGTCTATTTAATACAAAAGCTATCAGTTCCTTTTATACACAAGGAACCCTAAATAAAACAATAATATAAAATAAATGCATATCACTACCTAAAATAGCTCATGCATATCCTAACAAACTAATAGAATATACGGAATAACTATCTCCGCATAAACAAACTATGCGCTAATAATACTTCAGCAGAAACTCTTCTTCAGTAGAATCATGTACTTCAGCAGAATCCTTCAGCATAATCCATTTACTTCAGCAGATTCCTTCAGCATTATTTTCAGCAGAATTCCTACTTCACAGAATTCCCAACATATTACTGCATCACAGTTATAAAAATGTCTCATATATATATATATATATATATATATATATATATATATATATATATATATATATATATATATATATATATATATATATATATATATATATATATATATATATATATATATATATATATATATATATAAATGTCTTTTACTATTTTATATAGGGATTGGGTCGTAGAATAGCAACGTACTTTTCCAAGTGTCCCATTCTGGTACGTGTACTTTTTTTAAGCTGTAGAATAGCAATGTACTTTCCATAAGTGTCCATTTCTAGTACGTGTACTTTTTTAAGTCGTAGAATAGCAATGTACTTTTCATAAGTGTTCCAACTTAGTACGTGGGATGACGTACCAAATTGGAACACTTATGGAAGTAGGACGTACCAAATTGGAACACTTATGGAAAGTACATTGCTATTCTACAACTTAAAAAAAGTACACGTACTAGAACGGGACACTTATGGAAAGTACATTGCTATTCTACAGCTTAAAAAAAGTACACGTACCAGAATGAGACACTTGGAAAAGTACGTTGCTATTCTACGACTCAATCCCTTATATATATATATATATATATATATATATATATATATATATATATATATATATATATATATATATATATAAAAGGGATTGAGTCGTAGAATAGCAACGTACTTTTCCAAGTGTCTCATTCTGGTACGTGTACTTTTTTTAAGCTGTAGAATAGCAATGTACTTTCCATAAGTGTCCCGTTCTAGTACGTGTACTTTTTTTAAGTTGTAGAATAGCAATGTACTTTCCATAAGTGTTCCAATTTGGTACGTCCTACTTCCATAAGTGTTCTATTTATATATATATATATATATATATATATATATATATATATATATATATATATATATATATATATATATATATATATGTATATAAAAATGTCTTTTACTATTATATATATATATATATATATATATATATATATATATATATATATATATATATATATATATATATATATATATTTATATATGTAGAGGCACTTTATTTTCAGAACCCACTTTAAGTGCGAGAACAATCTTTTTACAACTAATAATACACAATGTACATCATTTAATGCTCCATAGGATTTTGTTATTTTTGTTTAATTCAAAAGGGTATAATAGTAAAAAATATTTTTATATTATTTTTGTTTTTTATAATTCCTGTTATTTATAAATCTTAAAATTCAGATTTTTTTTTCTTTCTTTTATTTATTTTTTATTTTTTATGCTAACATGTTTTCAAATAATCATAGTGCATACATGTTTTTTTTTAATACCTAATGATTATTTTTTTTAATCTCAAGGAGCATGCATTTTTTTTTCCAAATAGGCAAAGGTGCATTTTTTTCCTAAATTGTCAAGATGCATACATGTTTTCAATTAGTCAAACTGCATACATGTTTTTTTAGCTAACACGTTTTTTATCAGCCTATTTTACATGATCATTATTTTTTTGAAAATTTGAAACACAAATTAAAGGAACATAAATCATTATAAAAAGAAAAACAAGATTGATATACTTAAATGTTACATTTCACTTGATTACAAGTACAAAAACACATGCAATAATCATATATCTTCAAAAGTCGCAAATTATCTTCATGTATAATCGTGTTCGTCCACTTTCCGGTCTTAAATGATATCATCATCTTCATCAATCAATCTGAAACAAGCATGCACTGAAACAATTAAACTACAAATAAATAAGAAACGAAAATTAATCACGACAACTAGTATAACGCATATGCACAATCTTGTGTATATTAAACTAATGATGTAAAGATGTTTTTTAATCATAAACACAAACATGTATATTTATAATTCAAAACACAAAACATATACGTTTTATACGTAAACATATATGTATCTTTCAAAAAATGTATATATGTTATAACCCAAACACAAAACATATATGTTTTTTTTTAAACCAAACCCACAACTACCAGTATAGATTAAAACCACAACTAATTGTTAGCTATAAAGATCCAATTTTGAACCAAACCCACAACTACCAGGATCGGGGTAGAGGTTTTTTTTAGGTTAAAGCAAAATCTTAAAATCCCTATTAATATGGATGGCTTAAAAAATGTGATATCCCTTAATTACCCTTAATTACCTTTACACTAATTACAACAACCAACTTTATCTTTTGATTATTTACATAAATGGCACATTCATTTTTGACCATTGATCAACTAATCTAATGGTTAAAAAATAGTTCTCGCAGTTCTCGCATTTAAAGTGGGTTCTGAAAATAAAGTTTCAATATATATATATATATATATATATATATATATATATATATATATATATATAGAGTAGGGATCCAGTAAGAAGTAAATTAAAATAAGAAGTGGTGAGAAGTGACCAAAACCACGCATTTGAGATGCAACGACTTGCATTAGATGCATTTCTATTCATATAGATGCAACATCCTGAGTTTCGAAAGTTAATTCGATGTATAGATGGTGCAAATTGATTTTCATGATTTTGGCACGTGCAGAGGAACAAAAAACAAGAGAAATCATGAAATGCATCTAATAGACATATATGCATCTGATTAAAAGCTAGAAAACACATTATGGTGCGTTATAATGCATCTAAGATTATAGGGATGCATCTAATTTAGGTCGGTGCATCTCGGATTTGCGGTTATTGTTCTGCTTATTCCTTCTTATTTTAAGTAATATTCTTATTTGATTCTAACTATATATATATATATATATATATATATATATATATATATATATATATATATATATATATATATATATATATTATAATCTGGATCCATTGAAAAGGATTTAAATTAAGAAATTGAGAAGGCTAAAAAAATACTAGATTTTTAACTTCGATTCAAGTTTTTCAAGTATAGAACTCATTTTATTATGATTCAAATCCAAATTGTGTAAAAAATAATTGAATCAATGTTAAAATTTCACAAGTTTGTGATATATGTACAATTGTGAATCATATGTACGTATTTAGTGAATCATTATCATAACTCGATTTTTACAAAGATTTGTGAATCAAATTTGTGATTTATGGATTCGATTCACTATTAATTAATGTATACTAGTGAATCATATCAAAAATTATGAACCAATAGCTCAAACGAAGCCTTCTCAATTTTATTCTCAATATAACTCTTCTCAATGGAACCAAAGCCTATATATATATATATATATATATATATATATATATATATATATATATATATATATATATATATATATATATATATATATATATATATATATCCAATCTAAAAGTTAAAATTATATATATATATATATATATATATATATATATATATATATATATCCAACCTAACTTAAATTTTCATATATATCCAATCTAAAACTTAAAATTATCATTATAAGTCCAATAATTAAAACTTAAAAATACATATTAAATAACATTTGATTTTAAAATGACCATTATACCCTTGTTTCCCTTTTCGTTATATTCACACATAAGGCTGTTAGTCGGGTCGGTGGTCCGGTTCGGATCAATTCGAGTCGAGGCTAAAATAACGTACCCGAAAACCCGACTTTATTTAGAACCTTAGTTAGTCTGGTTTGGGTTTATACGGGTCGGGTTCTAAATAGAGTCGAGTTCGGGTATCCTTGACCCGAATTGACCTAAGCCCGATTAACACCCCTATGGGTATGTTTGGCAAAAATAGATTGTGCTGATGCTGGTGCTGTTGCTGATGCTGATGCTGGTGCTATTTGTGGAAAACTTGAAGGGGGGGTTGAATAGTTTAACCAATTAAAACTTCCTTTTAAACTATTTAGATCGACTTATGTGAATCTATTTGGTTGTGAGTATTGGATGCTGATAAACAAGCATATAAAGATATGTAATGAAAAGATAAGAGTAAGAAGCACAAAACCACAACGCGAGTATTTATAGTGGTTCGGCTACAAGGACACCTTCCTTGCCCTACTCCACTCCCCGAGTCACCTACTCGAGAGTTTGTAAACACTACACCAATCTCCTTATGGCGGAGAAGCCTTCACAACGTCGCTTAACCTTTTTCCGGTACAAAGCTAAATACCGAGTTCTTTCACACCAAGGCGAACCACACCTAATACAACGTCGCCTACCCTTTATACGGTGCTAGGCTAACCACCGAGTTCTTTCACACCTTAGGAGAACTAATCCTTCACAACGTCGCCTACCCTTTATTAGGTACTAGGCTAAGTACCTAGTTCCATTGCAATGGAGGAACTACTACCACACTACACCAACGACTAATCCCAAAGGAGATCTACTCCTTTACAACATCATCAAGGACATCAATATCCTTGGATCTAATGCTAGTCTATCTAGTCATTTGAAACACACCATATCGAATGTACATCTAAGGCACCTTTCACCAATGCCTTTGACTAGATCTACAAGACATCTTTCACTAATGTCTTGTGTCTTCACTTCTAAGAACCTTTCACTAATACTTCTTGTCTTGACTTCTAAGCACCTACCACAAGTGCTTATCCTATAGACGATAGATACCCTTCACTAATATCTTCGTCTTGACGCTTGAGACATCTTTCACTAATGTCTTCAACACTACACTTCTTTGAAGAAAGAAAGAGATCATCAACAAGAGGACTTCAATAGCCTTGATGATGAGGAAGCATGGAAACTCATGGACTTGAGTTTGCTCGACTTCAAAGGTGGTGATCTTGCCTTTAAGAGAAACCTAAAAGATCACACAAAGACAAAACTACAAACATAGATCTCTTGGATCTAAGGTTAGTGAGATTTAACTCAGGGGAGAAGTATGTTAGAGAGGGGTAAGGTATAATGAAGAAATGGCTCACTATTTATAGAGGAAAAATCCTACTGTTTCCCCGGATCCCACGGATCCCTACCTCAAGGGATCCGGCTAGCACAAAGCTAGGGATTCGTGGTCCGCTCCTCTTTGCCCATGGGTATTTTTGGTTAAGGGTCATGGGTCATGAGTTATGGGTTGATCCATGGTTTTCTTTCTAGATACAATGTATCTTAAGGATACAATGAACTTGGTTAAGTGGTATATATAAAACCATGAGTTAAGGGTCAAAACCATTTGCTAGTATTTACCCATTTAGTATATACTTGTATTTACCCAATTTAGCATACACTTAGTTTTTACCAATTTTAGTATACTTAGTTTAAGTATATGTTTAACCCAATATGTAAACACTAGTTGTTGTACATATGTATCTAAATCATAAAATCACATATACTTGTTTTAGTGTTTTATGTGAAAGCGTAAGTGTGTTAGAAAACTATTAACTCAAACTATTTACGTACTCTATTTGTTTCGTTAAAATGATTTTATATTTGTTATCGACAAAACATTAGAAGATCGTAAAATATAAATAAACGTTTTCACGGCTTATTTGTATTAACAATCTCCCCCTTTTTGTTGATGACAAAACATAAGATTATTTTAAGGAAAAGCTAAAATTCGTAAAAGTTTGAATTTGTAGTTTTTACTTTCTTCTCCCCCTTTTTGTCGAAACAAAAAATGTTTGAAAGAAAGCAACACATCGTTTTTAAGAAAAACATGTGAAAGGAAAAAAAAATAGAGAGCAAGTAACGGGAAAGGATCTCGTCGTTACTCCCCCTTGACGAGTCCATCCCTAAGTAAGGGCGTCAAGAAAGTAATACTAATCTAGTTTGTTTGCAACTAAGTTTGCAAAAGATTTTCGTCTAAGTGACGAATGTGCTCCCCCTTGATGATTGCAATTTTGCAGATGGATGTCGAGAAATGTAATCCTAATATTGCAAGTAATTTGCAATGTATTGTTTTGACACAAAGCTCCCCCTAGCTTTAGGGTGTCAAAAGGCTTCAAGTGTAGATTGAATAACTACAAAACAAAGGTTAGAAAACAAGTATAATGCACAATTTCCTGCATATGTGATCCAAGTTAGTATAAAAATATTTTTCTGTCTCACGGATCCCACGGTTCCCTCCTAGTAGGGATCCGTCTAGGCAATTTTGAGGGATCCGTATAGCTGATGATTAAATTCAGCAATGGTGATGAAACAAGTAATGTTATCACATAAATGAGATATGAATACATATTCTCAGAAAAATAACAAGTAGCATGTAATTCCATTTAATAAAACAAGAGTTATGATATACATGACTCTAAAGATAAGAAAATAGACAATACATGACTAGGAATTTCTAGACTGTCTAACGCTTGATGCTAGGACACCACTAAAATCTTCTAGATCAAGTTTTGTTTAGGTTTGATCTCGTCGAAACGTTCGAGGAGATGATAGAACATGAAACGTTGGTCTTCTCGTACTTCATGTATCAAACTTTCAACGTGTTGACAATGATAGCAATCTTTGTCATGGCTAGGTAGTGGTGGTGGAGGAAATAAAATGGCTTGATGCGAAGGATCAATTGAAGCGGCTTGCGGGGCTTTAAACGATGGAGGGATTGGTGGAGGTGCATTTGAGAATGCCTCGACCAAGAATGATGGTGGTGGTAAGGAGGCGTCAACTTCCATATGGTCGGGTGGTTGACTTTGATGATTTCTCATAATCCATATAGGATTATATGATGGAGACGGCGAAAAGGAAGCCGGAGCAAGTGTTGACTCAACACCTTGATTTTGAACCATTATTCCTCCTAATGAGGAGAATGTTATCGGCGGAAGCGGATGAGACGGCCTAGGAGGCAAGTCCTCTAAATTGTAGAGGTGTGGTGATGATAGTGGTGAAGTAAATGAAATATTTCTAGGAACCAATGGTGATGGTTTAGTGGAGATGATATTGTTTGGCCTAGGAGGTATGGTGGTGTTAGGCATAGGTAGTTTTGTGGGTACTATCCTTTTAGGAATTGGTTTGATTGGATGATGAAGGATTCTCTCATTTGTTGGTTTGACGGGAGATGATTCGGTTGAGGAAATTTCGTGTATAACACGAGCCTTTTTCATGGGTGGTTCTTTGTTGGATAAGTTACTACTTGGGGTTTTTCTCATGATGAAATGATTTCAAGGGTTGAAAGTTAGAGTGAGAGTGATGACTATGGAGGTCCTAACAAGGTGGTTTATAAACTAAGAGATTTGGCAAGTGCATTTAAGCTTTAAGCCACTAGGATTCATTGGAGTGTGATGAGTGACATGCACAAGAGTCAACTTCAGAGGTTGGACTGATCTAGGAACTCATTTAAGATGAGATGGAGTGTTTGAGTTAGGAAAATAAGTTGAAATGATTGTTTTAGCAATATTTGACCTATACTGTCATCCGGATCCCACGGTTCCTTTCTCAGAGGGATCCGCCTAGGCTAATCCTAGGGATCCGGCTATCAGTAGCTATGAAGGAGTGGAAATGATGTTTCTAAAATCTAAAATCTATAACATCTTGAGTGTTTCAGTCATCCTAAGTGTCTTTAAATGAAGGGGTGCTTAAGTACTTGAAGGTGGTGAGTGATGTAGCTAATGATTGTCTTTTGTGGAAGGATTTGGAACTTTCATGAGTACCAATGAATGAGCAAGGATGACACTAAATAGGAGAGTGTCAATTGAAGCTAAATGATCCTAGAGATGAGGTTGTGACTTAGGATTGTGTTTTGGAAAATATCCTAATGGTTTTGAGATGGGAAAACTAGAATTTGATCAACTTTGATCAATTTTGAGGTGAGATTGATTTATGATCAATTTTGTTACAAAAGATTTTTAACCTAGATGTGAAGGGTAAAAGTATGAAGTGTGAGTTTTGAGAGCGGAAGAATGATGGATTAAAACAAAGTGATAGATCTATGAATATCTTAGAGTGTGTTCTATGTGAGTTGGAATGAGTAGGAAAGATCAACCTATCTTGATAAAGTCTTAATCTACCTTAAGACACTATGTTTAGCTTAGTGTGAGGTGTTCTAAGGATGTGTTTGACATACAATGCTTGCAATTGCATTTTCTGTTTTGCCGGATCCCACGGTTCCCTAGATGTAGGGATCCGTTTAGTACAACATTTGGGATCCGTCTATCTGCTAGACAGAACCTTTACTAAAGGTATGCAATGATCTTGACAATGCATTATATTCCAAGTTTTGTTTGAAGGAGTTCTAAAACTAGGATATCAAATGTAAGATGTTTTATTTCATGAAAGAAACAGGATTACATTGATAAACAATGAGTAGAGTAGAATTGATCCTATTTGACTATTCTAGGTTCCTTGAGTGTCTTCGCTAGGAGGATCATTATGTGATTGATGGGTATTGGCGGAATCTAGAATGAAGAAAGTCTTCATGAGAGATATGTTTAGCGGTTCCATCATCTTGTTCACAAGTACGTACAACGGACTTTGAAATTGAGGATGGAAGTGCATAACATTGTGATAGAGGCGTGTCAAGAACATTCCATAAGGGATGAGTTTATTCTTGGAGCCTTGAAGATTTGCAATTCGCCTTGCGAAGAAGTAGGCGAGATTGTATGGTTGTTGTGTTAGCAAACAGTACAACATGTGAGCACAACAAGCGGGAAGAATATCTCGATTTCCCCTAAGACTCCAAACATTTTCACGTAGAATGAGAGCAAGAGGCTTGTACTCTTCTCGGATATCCCGTGTATGGATAATGTTTGGATTGGAGTAATATGGTCGAGGTTTGCATATTATGCGCGTTAAATCTTCCGGAGAGGGTATGTGTGAACAATATGGACTATTTTTTTCACGAAAGTTGAAGAGAGAATCAAGAGACCAATCTTCGGTGAAGGCACTTTGTCCATGATTTGGAATCCGGAGAATGTGAGCAAAATGCCCAAGGGTTAGAGTGAACTTTTGGTTTTTGATGTAAAACCAAAGAGATAGAGAGCGATCCTCGTTACGAACGAGTTCGACTTGACGGAAGAATTCCATTATGAACCTTGGACATATCTTCTCGTTGATTTCAAGAAGACATTCTAGTCCTATGGCTCGGAAGGAGGTATTGATACCTTTTTCGAATTGTAGAGAGGTGTCTACAATACGTCCTTCATGGAAGTGACGGTTTTCGAGATTATTGAACCCACGGACATGATTGCCAGGTGTGTTGGGCTCAAGGGAGATGTTCGGGGTGTAGACGCTAGTGAGTGAAAAATCAAACTCGTATTCATGCGTCATAGTTGAACCTATAGAAGTGATGGGTTAATAGGAGGTGATGTTTATGGTAAACCTATAATAATCTAACGGTTTTACTAGATTTTATTAACAATGGTATTTAACACTTAATTAACTCATGGTTTTGAAATTCTAGTGGATTATTACTTTTAGAAAGATAGTGGTTTTTAATCTTGCATGAAAAACTGTTTTCCAGTAGGACGGATCCCACGGTTCCTTTACAAAAGGGATCCGGCTAGTATATCTTCCGGGATCCGTGGATCTGTAGTAATAGACACAGATTTGATAAAAGGTTTTACAGTTTTTATACCATGAGATATGTTTTATCCTACATTTTCTTTTAGCATGCATACATGACCTCTAACGTATCACAAAAATATAAAACATATAAATCAAAAGGAATGATAAACACATAATAGTAACCTAGATAAACTAGATTAATATTATTGCATTTCAATACTAAGGATGATACAAATGATCGGGTATATGACCCCAATATAGATTAACAACACAAAGTAAATGTCTCCGTATGAGAACTTCATCATAGGGAACACAAGTGCGATGAGTGTTAGGGCGATGAGCACGAGTGCGATGTAAACCATGTTTATGACGGATCTTCTTGATATCGATTGAGATGGAATGAGGAGGAGGATGAAGTTTTTGAATGAGAGGAAATTGTTGAAATTGGAAGATTTGAAAATGAGGTTTTGATAAAGTGGTCGACGGTGGGAGTTTTTATGGGGAAGGAATTTTTTTTTTGAAATTCGTGTTTTGTTTTATTGGATTAAAAGAAACAAAATATAAGTTTTATATACCATGACTTTATACGAGAAATAAAACACGTATGTGAGAAAAAGGCTTCCTAATGAAGCTTCAAGTAAAACATGTAATTTGCACAAAAGATAATCATATAAATACCTAACTAGGTATACTTAATTATCAAGCAAAGTAAAAAGAAAATCATACCTTTAGCGCACTTAGGAATGTCTTTACAAATGACACAGCAAATGTCACTTAGACTATTCCCGCTCCTTTGCATTTAAGATACCTTCTTAAGGAAGGTATTCTTGTTACCAAGCAACTCCTAAAGCTTGGTGGGTATGAGCTTTGACTAATCAACATGACAAGGAAGATTAGTGCAATAAATAAAAAATTAAATAAGAGAAATGTTGTTTATCAAATCAACATCCAAACATATAATTTTAAAAGACATGGTGTTTGTTTTTATGAAAAAGCCTTCTTTGTAGTTTTCAATTAACCATGGATCGTATCAAGTTTTTAAAGTACAATATACTTAAAGAAACTTGGTAACGAAGCTCTGATGCCAATTGTGGAAAACTAGAAGGGGGGGGGGGGTTGAATAGTTTTACCAATTAAAACTTCCTTTTAAACTATTTAGATCGACTTATGTCAATCTATTTGGTTGTGAGTGTTGGATGTTGATAAATAAGCATATAAAGATATGTGATGAAAAGATAAGAGTAAGAAGCACAAAACCACAACGCGAGTATTTATAGTGGTTCGGCTACAAGGACACCTTCCTTGCCCTACTCCACTCCCCGAGTCACCTACTCGAGAGTTTGTAAACACTACACCAATCTCCTTATGGCGGAGAAGCCTTCACAACGTCGCTTAACCTTTTTCCGGTACAAAGCTAAATACCGAGTTCTTTCACACCAAGGCGAACCACACCTAACACAACGTCGCCTACCCTTTATACGGTGCTAGGCTAACCAACGAGTTCTTTCACACCTTAGGAGAACTAATCCTTCACAACGTCGCCTACCCTTTATTAGGTACTAGGCTAAGTACCTAGTTCCATTGCAATGGAGGAACTACTACCACACTACACCAACGACTAATCCCAAAGGAGATCTACTCCTTTACAACATCATCAAGGACATCAATATCCTTGGATCTAATGCTAGTCTATCTAGTACATTGAAACACACCATATCGAATGTACATCTAAGGTACCTTTCACCAATGCCTTTGACTAGATCTACAAGACATCTTTCAATAATGTCTTGTGTCTTCACTTCTAAGCACCTTTCACTAATACTTCTTGTCTTGACTTCTAAGCACCTACCACAAGTGCTTATCCTATAGACGATAGATACCCTTCACTAATATCTTCGTCTTGACGCTTGAGACATCTTTCACTAATGTCTTCAACACTACACTTCTTTGAAGAAAGAAAGAGATCATCAACAAGAGGACTTCAATAGCCTTGATGATGAGGAAGCATGGCAACTCATGGACTTGAGTTTGCTCGACTTCAAAGGTGGTGATCTTGCCTTTAAGAGAAACCTAAAAGATCACACAAAGACAAAACTACAAACATAGATCTCTTGGATCTAAGGTTAGTGAGATTTAACTCAGGGGAGAAGTATGTTAGAGAGGGGTAAGGTATAATGAAGAAATGACTCACTATTTATAGAGGAAAAATTCTACTATTTCCCCGGATCCCACGGATCCCTACCACAAGGGATCCGGCTAGCACAAAGTTAGGGATCCGTGGTCCGCTCCTCTTTGCCCATGGGTATTTTTGGTTAAGGGTCATGGGTCATGAGTTATGGGTTGATCCATGGTTTTCTTTCTAGATACAATGTATCTTAAGGATACAATGAACTTGGTTAAGTGGTATATATAAAACCATGGGTTATGGGTCAAAACCATTTGCTAGTATTTACCCATTTAGTATATACTTGTATTTACCCAATTTAGCATACACTTAGTTTTTACCCATTTTAGTATACTTAGTTTAAGTATATGTTTAACCCAATATGTAAACACTAGTTGTTGTACATATGTATCTAAATCATAAAATCACTTATACTTGTTTTAGTGTTTTATGTGAAAGCGTAAGTGTGTTAGAAAACTATTAACTCAAACTATTTACGTACTCTATTTGTTTCGTTAAAATGATTTTATATTTGTTATCGACAAAACATTAGAAGATCGTAAAATATAAATAAACGTTTTCACGGTTTATTTGTATTAACACTATTGCTTAAAAAGATTATAAAAAAAGATTATTTTTATAAGCTACATGAAGTAACCTTTTATTTTAAGAGATTATGGAAGATTTTTTTTTTTTTTTTATAATCTCTTATAAGTTATGTCTGCCAAACAAAAATTATTTTTTAAGTAGCTTATTTTTTGAAAAAATAAGCATAACCTCTCCATAATCTTGTGTGCCAAACATAAGGGTATGTTTGGCAAAAATAGATTGTGCTGATGCTGATGTTGGTGCTGTTGCTGATGCTGGTGATGGTGCTGTTGCTTAAAAAGATTATAAAAAGAGATTATTTTTATAATCTACATGAAGTAACCTTTTATTTTCAGAGATTATGGAAGATTATTTTTTTTTTATAATCTCTTATAAGTTATGTCTGCCAAACAAAGATTATTTTTTAAGTAGCTTATTTTTTGAAAAAATAAGCATAATCTCTCCATAATCTTGTGTGCCAAACATAGCCGATTATAATGAAAAGAGAAACAATGATATAATGGTCTTTTAAAATCAAATGATATTTAATATGTATTTTATGATTTTAATTATATATAAATAGGGTATTTGAACATACATGTAATTTTAAATTTTAGATTAAATATATATGTGATTTTTATTTTAGATTAGATATATATGTAACTTTAATACAAAATAGGGATATATAATCAAAAGTCAAATTGCTACAAACCTCGTTATGTAATTTATTTATTTATTTTTTTAAGAAAAAACTAGATATTCCCTTTCTTAGATTTGATAAGATTGAATCATTGAATAGGTTTACTTTCGGTTTTCTAATGATATATGGAGTCAGCTGAATAATGTCTGGCCACACTATGAAAGTTCACTACTTTTACTTTCAAAAATCAAATTTAGTTTATAACAATCGTGTTTGCCTGCGCGTTGCTGCGGGGCGACCGTGTTTGTGTTTATTAGAATTATGTTAACGTTTTCTTGAAGCATAAGCATTTTTTCTTCGAAATAGTTGAAAGTGATTGTCATTAAATAAGGCTACTTATATCATTGTCTTTTTTAGACAGAATTTGTTTTTTAAAAACTCATGTGAATCTATATAGGAAAATTCTGTTGTACATAGTTAAATGAAGTTAAAATAATATTACTTCTAAGCTAATTGTACATAAACTTTTTGTCTCTAACAATGATATCAAATAATCAATTAGAGATGAAGGTTTGCAGAGCTGCTGTAGACTCTCAGCTCTTTATATATCTTGGGCTTCCTCAGTTATTCAGGAATACCTCATTTGCGCCTTTTTTTGGTCTCTGCAGCCAATACCTTTTAATACTCGTGTTCGCATACTCTAGAAGTAAAACATAGTTTCCGTAAATAGCCGTTGTTGGACCACTTGCTTGCGACAACCCATTTAATCTAAGACTTTATTTCAACTGATTTAACCTATTATCCTTGTAGCAAAAGGGAATGTTGTTTACCTATTTAAGATAAAACAAAAAAGAGAATGAATCATTCCGACTCAGTTATAAGTATATTGATTGTGTGATTTAGTATCGAATCCATAAACAAAGGTCCAAGGTTTGGTAAAGTGTCTAATGCCATTTACCTGAGATTGGAACATCTGCTCTGCAAAAGTAAACTTGTCAGTCAAATGTTTCATTTCTTTCTTGTTGGCATGAAATTGACTTAGTGTTGGAGTACAAATTAAGCTTATATAACTTTAATCTCAAAACCGTATATAAAGAGTAACCAATATAGCCAAAATGACGCCTACATGTGTGAAGAGTAACAAAATTAAGGTCATATAAAAGTCATTCCTATTATTGTTTTTTGCAGAAAATTAAGCCTATATAAAGAGTAAGAAATATAGTACTGATGACATATTGTTATCGTTTTCATTGGGTTGTAAAATCAAAAATGGTTTTCGCTTAGGCAAATTACCAGCAGAGAAGCCGAAAAAATTAAATAGGCTGGTAAGCTTATTTGACTTGGGTTACACTATCATAAGGCCATTTGGTCACTTATTTTCCAGATTAAGGGCTTATTTCCATGTTTAATTGGGTGTTTGTCCAAGGTAAATAACCTTGTAAGCCCAAAATTAAGGTAAAACAAACACCCTCTTAACTCTTAAGTCAGTCACTTATTACATTCTAGCTTATTACATTCTCTAAACATCATAAACCAAGTACCGAAACCCCCCCCCC
Source organism: Chrysanthemum seticuspe (assembly GCA_019973895.1). Classification (NCBI taxonomy): domain Eukaryota; kingdom Viridiplantae; phylum Streptophyta; class Magnoliopsida; order Asterales; family Asteraceae; genus Chrysanthemum; species Chrysanthemum seticuspe. The sequence goes on from BPTQ01000004.1 coordinate 96,390,066, forward strand.
CCCCCCCACAAAACCTAAATAAACATGTCTAACTAAATGACTCTTATACCGAATATAATAAACAACCACAATAATGATGTAAACAATGAAACAGTCGAAAAAAAAGAGAGAAAAAAGGCTGAGAAACTGTTTACGAAGTAATGCCATGAGATTCAGTATATATATAAGTAATAATTCGTTAAATGAGTAAGACAAAAAAGAATACAATTCAGTAAGAAACATGTACATACCTCGGCTGTTAGGGCTGTAAACGAACCGGACGAACACGAACGGAGCCTTGTTCATGTTCGTTCATTTAACTTTAACCGGACAAATAAACGAACACGAACGCTTAAACGGACGAAATTTCTTGTTCATGTTCGTTTATTAAGAAAATGAGTTGTTCATGTTCGTTTATGTTCGTTCATTAAGACATTAAACGAACGCTAAACGGACATAAACGATCGAACATAAATAAACACATACAAACAAATATAAACTTTATTAAATTAGGCATCTAATATTGTTTATAAGTGTTGTTTTTTTAGACAAACTAAATTTAAAATTATACAATTAAAAAATATGATATACAAACATAAATAAATAAATGAACATAAATGAACGTTAACGAACGCATAATCGGACGTTCACGGACATAAATAAACGGACGTGACTTTTGTTCATGTTCGTTTATTTAACTAAACTATCGTAAAATATTGTTCATGTTCGTTCATTTAATAAATAAACGAACATAAACGAACTTTTTACCGAACGGTTCATGAAATGTTCAATGAACGTTCAGTTCGTTTACAGCCCTATCGGTTGTCCAAGCATTAAGATCACACATCATGCAGCTGCACACTCGCTGAACCTGGTAATAAAAATCAGTCCTTTTATAGCTAGTAATAAAAATCAGTCCTTTTATACACATTTGGCAGAAACTGTTCAATTGCAATCTGAAAGTGAACCCACCTAGTGAACACACCCTCTGTGAACACGTTCCCTGAACAGAATTCCTGAACACACCTAATGAACCAACACATTCAACTGAGTCACTCAAGTGACCCACTTAACAAACTCCACACTCACTGAACAGACAACCTGAACATGTCCCGTGAACACACGCACTGAACCGAGACACTCAAATAACACACTTAACATACTCCACACCAGCTAAACAGACACACTGGAGTTGCACCATCTGAACATGCCCCGTGAACACACCCTGGAGTTGCACCCTCTGAACACTTCCTATGAACATACGCACTGAACCAATATAAGGTGTCATCAACACACGCACTAAACCAACGATATATATATATATATATATATATATATATATATATATATATATATATATATATATATATATATATATATATATATATATATATATATATATATATATATATATATATATATATATATAGTCAGTTAAAAAATTTAAATCCAAAAAACCGATACAATAGATCATTAGGCTCAGAACTGTAACTGGAAAATGGTCAAAAAGATCAGAATTCCGCCATGGCTGCAAATAATCGCGGTTGCACAATAGCAAGTATGCTATCACGCCATCCGGTAATTGCCCCGCCAAGTTGCGGTTGAAACTTCGTATGACCAATATCATTTCATTCAGAGAACAACAGTTGATCATCATAGCCCATTACTATAGTGGAACAAAACAGTTCGAGTTGCACCCTCTGAACACGTCCTATGAACATACGCACTGAACCAATGTAAGGTGTCATCAACACACGCACTGAACCAACGGTATATATATATAGTTCGTTAAAAAAAATTAAAACCACAAAACCAATACAATAGATCATTAGGCTCAGAATTGTAACTGGAAAATGGTCAAAAGGATCAGAATTCCGCCATGGCTGCAAATAATCGCGATTGCACAATAGCAAGTATGCTATCACACCATCCGTTAATTGCCCCGCCAAGTTATGGTTCAAACTTCCTTAGACCAATATCATTTCATTCGGAGAACAATAGCTGATCATCATAGCCCATTACTATAGTGGAACGAAACAGTGCAAAAAAAGGCGCAGGAAAAAGCGGAGGGATATGTCAACACAGGACAGTTTTATGTTAGTAACATGCTCCATCAATTCACTTCTCACCCAAACAGTAAGAAAAACGGCAACCATTAGTTTACTTGCTACCAAACAATAGCTTGAATTACCGTTCGTTCTACATCCATCTTCCATACTATTGGTGCCACAATTTGATATTGGTGAGAATGAATCCTCCATGGTGTCATAATCATCATCAGATGAACCCCATCTTCAATAGTCACTCGGTCTTTGACCACATGAGTAATTACTCGACCTGTGACTCGCTTAATACTTACTTGGCCTGTAACCCCCTGAGTAATCACTCGGTATGTAACCCCCCCGAGTAATCTCTTGGCCTATAATTAGCTGAGTAATCACTCGGTCTATAACTCGCAGAGTAGTCACTCAGCCTATAATTTGAGTAATCACTCGGTCTATGACCGCAGGACTAAAAGCCATTTGGTATATGACTCTAGGAACAGTCACTTGGTTTTTGACCAAACATGGCTCGGTAATCCATTATCTTTTCCTGTTCAACCGAGTTTAATTATTTCACCTATCGAATTCACACAAAGTAAATATAAATCAATAAAGTCATGCATATCTTGTGTTCAAAATTTGTACAAATTTATAAGATTTCATATCCGATATCAATAAATTTCAATTGGAATAAACTAATTCTATAATCCCTAATTTCAAACCCTAATTTGAATCAATAAGTGTACAATTAGGTGTAATTGTTGTACCTGATGCTGACGCCATGATGAATTGATTGATGATAATCTCGAACTTCATTCGTAATAATGGGTTACAAAAAATCTCGAACTTCATCGGCGGTTTTGTAACGTGGGTTGTGGGAGATGAGGTTGATGTTGGCGAGTGGCAGTTTCTTGTGGGTGAAAGAGTTAATGTTTGGACTTTGCTTTTGTTTGGCTGATTTCTTAAAACTATGGAGGTCTAGGAAGATCTGGAAGGATCTATGAGGAGGATAAACGTATATACATGTGCCGTATGTTTTTAACAACTACGTGAACAGTAACTTTCGAAACACACTTTGGTCAATGGTAGTTCGCCACATCTCTGTTTTTGGTAGTAGAATTTGTATAAACATATAATAAGCCAATGAGAGTTTGACAGCATCACATGTATACCAACCATTTCTATACGACCCAAAAACGGTTGTTAGTAAATATATATAATTATGTGACTTAGCTTTCCTTAATCTTGAATTCGGCTAATATAAACCAAGTTGAGGGTTTTGTAGAGTTTAAACAAGAGATGACTTAATATATAACGCACTTTTAGTTTTATCATTTAATATTTTCATTAATTTTTTTTTATTAAGTTATGATTTAAGATCTTTTGAGGACAAAAGATTATTTACATACCAAGGGATCAATCTCCACCATCCATTTTTATTTGATATAATGGATGAGATTAATCCCAACAATTTAAAAAAGCCACTTTCATCATCTTTTTTCTAATATTAATAACTTTCAAATCGTTAATCGTTAAGCGAAAAAAAAATATCATTGCGACGAACATTTAATTATCTTTCTATAGATAGACAGTTTGATATACTTTCGACAAAAAATTTTTTTCTTCGTATTTTTCACCTTTTTTTAAGTTTTTTTGTTTTTTTACGTTACTGAAATTTGCATTAAAAAATTATATATGATTAAACACTAATTTGAATATCACATGTGATATTAGTGTTATATCATATATGATATTAGACTATTAGTGTTATATCATATATGATATGTAATATCACATGTGATATTAGTGTAGTAATATCACATATGATATATATATATATCATATCACATGTGATATTACACATCATATATGATTTAACAATAATATCACATGTGATCTTCAAATTAATGTTTAATCATATATGATTTTTTCATGCAAATTTCAAGTAACGTAAAAAAAGACGAAAAAACGTGAAAAAAACGATTTTTTTTCTTTTTTTCGAAAGTATATCAAAGTGCCCGTCTATAGAAAGATAATTAAATGCTCTTCGCGACGGTGTAAATATTTTCATTTAACGATTAACGGTTTAAGAGATATTTAAATTATAAAAAATAGGTGAAATAATAAAATGCTTTTAATCTTAGCCATTGATTTCTTTTTAGATGAATTGTGGAGATGAGTCTTAAGTTATAAACAAACAGTTTTCATATGATTTTTTGAATTCAGTTTATTTTATATTAAGTCATTTAAGTCAAATTCAAATATCATCTAACATCTTATAATTGTACGAATGAGTAAGGATCAAATAAAAAATAAAAGTAAAATGAGAAGAATGAGAAATAACTACAGCCGCATATTTCAGATGCATCTACAAAAAGATATACATTTCTCATGAAATTCTCTTATATTAAAATATGTGGCTGAAAATATTTCTCATTCTTCTTATTTTTATTTTACTTCTTAGTGGATCCATTATTGTACGAATAAGCATATTATGGTTAAAAAAATAATTATAAAAATAAAAACAATAACATATATCATGTCGAGTTTGAGCCAATTAATATCATCTTAGAACAATTTAGACATGCATGAGTTAACCACGAGCAAATGAGTGGTAACGCACGAGCTGCGTTATGGTCTATGTGGCATATGTTAACGCATGTTTCCTACTCCGAGCCCTTTTGCGTTACGTTGGCGTTGAAACTTGCGTTAAAAAAAAAAAAAAAAAAAAAAAAAAAAAAAAAAAAAAATCACTTTTGAACTCACCGATAAGATTTTTAAATCCGAAATATTTTCAAAAAACACCCTTTGGGGTTAACGGTAAGAGGTTTTTTTTTTTTTTTTTTTTTGTTCTTCTTCTCAAATAATTTTAACTCCTCTATAAATACAATACCCCTTTACCCAATATTTTCACACTTAACTCATACAATAATTATAAACCCTACACATTATGGCTTGTCTCCCCCATTCCGTCAAAGAAATGCAAGTGTATATTAAAAAACAATGCGATCAAGACGATGCGGCTCGACAAAAGGCTTTTGTCGACGTTATCAAGCAGTTTGAGCTCGTAAAGGCAAAGAAAGAACGTTTAAGACAACGATACGGGAAACGTAAAGACATTTATGCAGAAAGACAAGCTGTGATTGACCAATTTTTTAGAGATGAAGCCAAGAAAGATGACGCCATTAGTGAAACGTTGTGGATGTGCGTTTTACAGATACAAGCCAACATCAGTAACAAAATCCGTTGGATTTGTGAAGAAACAAAATTGTTGGTTTGGTATCACAACATGTTGGGAATTAGGTTCCTTGAGTTGATAAGACAAAATAGTATGAAAGATGAAGGACTGTTTATGATAAAGAGGATAACTTCAAAGAAGAGAATATTCAGAAGATCAATATACTTGTTAAAGAAGATATTCTGTATATTCACATTTATCTCTTTGTAAACCCTAACATTCTCTAGTATATAAAGAGATGCAGGGTACGTAGGTTAAATATAAGTGTCAAAAAATGTGAACATCAGACATAGGTGTGTGTGTGTGTCTAGGGCGTGAGTTTATAAACGCCTAGACTATAGTGTATGTCGACATGTAGTTGGTCAGCCTCAAGGATCATGGATCCCTGTTAGATTGTAACCGTCTTAGAGTTGATCGTCTAGGATTGGGGCTGTAGATGTGTTTTGTAGAACACATGATGATGACGAAGAAACCTTTAGCAATAACAATAATGTTTTGATTTATTCCGCTGTGCATTCTATTTATTGTTGTTATTGTTATTCCTAGATGAGCTTAAACGATTCTCAACACAACAGATTAATCAACTTGGGCTAGGTGCATCAACTTCAGCTGATGCACATAGATTTATTGAGCAACAACAATATCAGTTTACGGGTTATGCAAACGAGGCAGTAGATGAGCATGGCTTAACTGCAAGCCAGCATTATGAAATTTTGTGTGGCGAAGAGGCTTTAAGAGAAGTTGAAGCAGAGCAAGCAAGGCTTCAACAAGAGTGGGAGGAGAAACTCAAGAAAGAATAAGCAGAACGAGTGGCGTACATTGAAGAATTTAGGAATGTGGAGTCTCTTGAGTATGATTCTACATGTGAGGAGCATTCAGATTATGATATGTTTTTTGTATTTCGTATCGTAGGTATTTTTCGTATCGTATTTCGTATTTCGTATTGTATTTCATATGTATTTTATGTAATGTTTATTTAATGTTTATGTAATGTTTATGTTTATGAATAAAATATTAGTGAAGGGTTTATTTAATGACTACAATATTAGTTAAGTGGTTAATTTGTAAATTATATATTCTTTTAAATGGTGGGTCTCAAAAGGTTGTGTTTTGATAAAGGCCAATTTTTTGGTGTTATGTTTTTGATGTCATGTTATTTGGTGTTAAAATGATGTGACAAAAAAATTGGTGTCGAGTTATTACTCCTTACCTTCTAAGATACGAATTACCTACTAAGATGCGAATATAATCTATTAATCTTTGATGATATTCATTTATTGCTTTCATGCTTTTTAACACGCGTTTGTTGAACTAAACATGTACTAACTTTTCAACAAGTAATGACTGACAACATTGTCAGTTTTCCTATAATATATAAGCGGATTATAGGTACTAAAACTTGTAGACAACGATATATTAACCCAGGAAATAATCGCATTGCTGAAACAATATTCATGGGATTGGTGTTTTATGTATTTGTATTCTCCAGATGTATCTGCAATTACAATCAAATCATATTAGGTCGAATATCATTATACTTGACATAATAGACATTGAAATGATAGAATACGTTACCAAGAGGATATCTTCATCTGTGCCAAAACTTTTGCGAGCGTTTTCCAAGCATCTTGACGAGATCGTCTCTTGACTTCTGAGTTTACAGTTTCAGAAGTTAGAGACAAATGATAACATTTGGTTTATAAGCAAACATGGGAATACAGCTAAAATATATTCATGTACCACCAGGATCATATAAATGTTACACGACAAAGTTGCAGGCGCATAGTTTAATGCAATGACTGCCTATTTATAAAGGGGATAATTGTCTAAGCGAAAAAGGTGGCAAATGTTTTTAGTCATGTCTTAATGTTAGCATTATTTTGAAACAAGAAAAGTGGAGTTTGTTGTTAACCACAACGTGTTAGCATTTCCCTTGTCTAAAAATGCATCCAACTTGCCACTTTTTCCTTTTTTCTGCAATAAACTTTTAGTTTTCCTATTTAATTATCAAACTTGTTAATTATTCCTATTGTATGAGTAAGGTTTGACGTTTCACAGGTTTCAAATGCGACGTCTTAGCAAGTTTCAACTTTCAAAGGCCACATCGAACCTTACTAGTAACAATGCCTACAATAGGAATGATTAGCAAGTTTAATAATTGAATAGGGAAATTAAAAGTTCACTGTAAATAATTATCCCCTTATAATATTAGGGGCGGACAAACTTGAGGCAAGGGTATGCAAGTGCATACCCTTATAGTGCCATCAGTAGTATAATAGAATAATGATTTTATTTACATTTCTTAGAGTTTACTAATCGTGCATCTGCCTCCAGGAAATTAGAAAGTAAAAAAGTGATGTGGAGATTGAACTATACCTAGAACTAGAGGGATCTCGGATCTCGAATTCGTCTGTAAGAGCATCATAGCCACATATCACAATATAGTGACCTATGCAAGTCATAAGCATAGTTAATAGTATTAGAACCGGAAACATGACAAAAATTTTAATTAACAAAGATGAGAATATCTTAAAATGGCTCAGAACTTTCATGATGCAAGTGAATGTTAAACGGTCTCCTGAGTAATTTTACTCACCGGTATAACTAGAGGAACCGCTATAGAAATCTGGTTTGAAAATGTCTTCTCTGCAAGGCTGACTAAAGAACAGGAAAAGGCAAAACAAATTAAATACAGCATAAATTAGAGTAAGCTAATTGCGTCTAACAATGCAGAGTGGTAGCAACCTCTCGCCTTTCTTTTTTTGAGGAGACAAAAAATGAACTAAAGAAGCAACCTTACTATTCATAAACAATATCTTCGGCATATGTTATTTAATTGTTACTATCTAGCATTTTTTTTAAGACATTGATGATGAAAAAGCGATGTATATACAGTTACGTGTACCTCAAAATGAATTGGTCAACTAAAGCAATCACAATATATTCTCCAGACAGGATTAATAAGGCAATTTCCTTCCCCGTTATTGACCTGCACTGTTAGAAAAACGAGTTCATTTCCTTGTCTCAAGCAAAATGGGACTGTGAAGCTTTTAAGTTCAGAATCTCGGGCCATTTTTTATAGAGGCAAAACATGTGGAAATTTTCATAGCCCATACCTCTATCTTTATCCCGGCTTCCTGTGATCTCTGGAATAGCTTATTAACTCTTACAATATCATCAGTCAGTTGCTCCTGCCATAAATAGTATCTGTATAAGATAAAATACTAGTATACTGGTTTTCAAAAGTGAATAAAAACAGATAGCCTAACTGGGTGCATAAAAGGAAGTTTAAAAAATAATAAAATAAGACTCAAACAAGATATAGACATACAACTCTGTTTGAAAAACAAGAAGTTACCTCGTAAAATGTCTCGAATGAAAAATTAGGATTAGCGCCTAAAGTTACAGTAATGTAAGAGAAGCTAATAGAAAGCTTCTCCAGTAAATATGCCAGATCCACCGTCCATATACTGCAAAACAACAGCACAGTAGCCATTGTATGGAAAATTTGAGTTATACTATTGATGATACACAACAGATGTTCATACTACTTATCCAACTCTAAATTGTAGATTGTGGCAATAGTTTTTTTACTAATATATGGGTTGATTTGGGATGTGTTTTCTCTCAAATAGACAAGTGGGTCGAATAGAAGGTCGAATGTGTCTAACGGATTGAAAGTCTCGAAATGTCTTAATTTTTGTATGCATACAACATCCTAACCATCGTAGGCGAAGATTTAACAATAAATGTTTTTGTGTTCATATCAAAAGCAGTGTATATTTAAAACCATTTCAAAATATACTAAAGATGAGCCATTTCAACCAAAACCCATTTTGACACATTATCGAGCTTGCCCACTTTGCCACATCTATACCGATTGCGTACTTTCAATCAAATAACACATATATGTAGTCATTTACCATACTAAATATAATAATTATCCTAGCTAATGCTTCAAGCTTTATATGAAGAAGAATACCTAGTTGTAGGGCAAAATGCCTCCAAATCTTCAATATCATAATGGTTGATGTTAAGGGTTCTCAAAGCCATTAAGACGCAAGCAAGGCCACAATCCCATTTGCGTTCTTGTTTTATATGCGGGACCTACACCAACAAATTCAACTTAACATCGTACTTAGATTAAAGCATAGAGCATAATAAAATGAGTCGGAGTAGATAGACGTACATCAATGAAGTGTGACCCGACCAAAACATCTTTCTTGCCGTTTTCGTTTCTCAATGGCAAATTGAAGTTGTATGATTCAACCAAGTTGATATCATCAACATCTACACTGACATCATTTCCTCCAATCAATAGTTTGTTTATGAGATTATGTAGAAGCCACATCTATAAAAAAATGGTTTATATATCACCAAAGTTTAGTCACCGAGAAGGTTTCTCATCAATGTACAATTTGCTAACGCTATTTCCAAAAGGATAATTCCTGCATCACAAAAATCCATGATCAATATAACCGGCAAATACATCAAGCTAAAAAAGTTACAACACCAATGAGTTTAGTACTATAGTTCAGCACAAGTGCGAAATAGTTAGAAATTGTATGATTAACCAAAAAATAAGAATAGTATGACACCGTTACACCAGTTGGAAAACTATATGGTTAGTTAGATATTTGATCATTGTAAGATAAACCTTAACAATCAAATCCAGCGTATATTCAACTCCTACTATTTATGCCATAAAATTTCACCCATGATAGTCCTAAGTCCTAACTACGATATGAACTAATGCCATGGGCAAAAGTACAGGAACAAAAAAAAACAAAAACTCACCATCAAAATAACTATGATTCTTTTATGCAGGGAACATAAGTTTTATAAAAACTAGTATTCTATCTTCTGATAGTTTCCTTTTTTTCTTTTCAATGAAAAACGTTGGTAAGTTTAATTGGTTACAATAAAAATTCCACTTACTTTTGAACACCTATAAGCAAGTTACTTTTTATTTTTTTCTTGAACGGCACCTATACGCAAGTTTCTATTTTGTAACAATTTAGATATAGCAATAATCAGCAGTGCATTGGGAAGAATTTACTATCTGTGTAGGAGTTATTACATATTTAGATGTAATTCTTACAAAATAATCATGGAATAAACTGTAAGGGAGGACGGAGTGCCTCTCGGGTACCCAATCGAGTAGCATTAGGGTATTAGGGTACACCATTCCTTCCACATCGGGTAGGGTATTAGGGTACCAAATTCGAGTTCACAAACCGAACGGGTTGTGTGTGAAACAAGGGTTGTGTGTGTGAGTGTATGTGTTTTTTATGGGGTTAGGGTAGAATTGGGTAGGATCGGGTACCACTCCGTCTAGTTAGGGTAGTGTTAGGGTAGAATTGGGGTAGTTTTGAGTTAGAAGGTTTTTATTGGATAGAGGTGATGTGGCACTCCCAGGGTATTAGGGTATTAGGGTAAGTACCACTCCCTCATGCCTAAGTGCTTAAACCTCTGTCATAAACAAACTTTAATAAGGCGTTGTTTGTGATTATTTGAAACTGTCTACCTGCTTTAAAATTATTCACGTTGCAACACACTTATTTCTTTAGTGCTTATATACACTAGAATAAGCACATAGTAGTTTCTTGAAACACTCAGAACTACTTATCGACTTAAAAATGCAAATCCTCTTACATAGTTTTATAGGTAAAATAATCAGAATCAAAACGGATAATTATAACCAATTTGTTTTTATCCAAACACTATTAGCAAATATAAACAATCAGCATAATTCTAAAAATAAACCTGGACAAATTAAGTCGATATATATATATTAAAAAAAAAAGAGAAAAAAAAAAAAAAAAAAGAGAAAAGAACAGAACCTGTTGGATTTAGAATGAAAACCTGTTGGGTGATCTGAAATTTTGGGGTCCTTTTAATCTTGCAATATCTTGAAGTTGGCGTAACGGTTTTTTGTTCCATTACGTTACCGGTAGTTGTAATAATAATAAAACAAAGGAAGGTTCGTTAATGAATTTTTATATTCTTTTTGGTAAAGATTTCACTTATCCACCAGGATTGGTTGACTTGAATGTCTTGGGTCATGTGAGTTCGGGTGGGTTGCGTTATGTCAACGGGTATAATAGATCCATATTGTTGTATACTTGTATTCAAGTTTTATGCTACTTTTTTCCAACGTTTTAAAAACCTGTTTTTTAGTTGACCCAGCTGAGCCATCGGATCACGATTTAACCGGTTTAACCGATAGTTCAACCAGGTTTTTTGGTCAAAACCGCCTTCCGATCATCCGACTGATTCACGGTTCAACCGACGAGTCAACCCGGGTTTTAAACCACTGTTTTTTTTCAATAAAATACAGTAATGAGTATTAAATACAGTAATTATATTTCTTTCTAAAGTACAATAAGTGATAAATTGACCAAACCTTTGACTAACAAAAACCATTAAAAAAATATTTTGAGTAAATGACAGTACTATTTACAATAAAATGATTAAAAAAATTAGCTGACCACTGAGTCATCCCTTTTCGCTACATGTCCTCTTCCCTCTGTTCTCCACTATCTACTTACTCAAGATACATTTTTTCATCTTCCACAAACTAAATAAATCCACAAATCAAAAATACAGACACACACACACTCACCGCAATCAAAATCATAGCCTTAAAGCTTGCCGGAAAATTAAACTCGAGATGAATCTGTAAGATATAGGATTTCATAAACACACTAAACCATAATCCAAGTAGGCGTATAAAAGTGTTAGAGAGAGAAAGTTCTAGAGAGAGAAAGGGAAGAGAGTTGGGAACTATGTGAAACAAAGAAAAATGGTATTGAAGCTCCAACCCTCTACCTTGGGAGGTAGAGGGTATTTATAGTGTCTTACAAATAAACGCCACTTACGGGCTGTGGATCAGGCATACAGTGGGTAAAGACCCGTCCGTCCTCCACGGTGTTACTTAACAAACTACTAACTAACATATCATAACTACGACTACGAGCTTTCTATTGAATGCTTATACTTGAGGTGACCGACTCTTTAACGACTGAATTTTCTAATTCCTAACAATCTCCCCCTAAGGGAGGTCACCTCAATTTACAATGAATACAAACAGATATTACATTAGATTGTTGTAGGATTCTTGATTAAGTCCTTTGCTCAGTAGCTCGTAGTCTTTGATTCTTCATTATTGCATGTTTGGGAATTCAAGTGGAGGTTTTTAACTGATCCACGTGAGAATGATTGTTGAGCCTGCTTTGAGATCATCAGTTATATTAAATCTCTGACTCTTCCTTTGTGATGTTGGTATTATGTGATGTTGTGACTTTTGGACCAACATGCTCACATTCTGGATCATGATTTTTTCTTATCAGAGTAGCGGAAGCTTTCGATGATTCATGATATTGGCAGCGGCGTAGCAGAAGCATGGAGTGAAAATATCAGAGTCATTGATGCACTAATCATGATTTCTTTGGAAATGAATGTGTTGTGTGAGCATGCGGCTATGGATTGACCGCTTCATTCTGATCAGCTGCAAACGTCGGGGTGTACCTGCATAAAACAGTTAGCAATAAAGCGCACGAAAGTGTCTTTGATCACTTTCGATGAATTAAGGTACACGGCCCACGGTTCCCCGTTGATCAGTACAAGTACTGCCTGTGATCAGGTATAATTCTGAAGAATTTCCTTGACAGGGTTTCGCAGCTGCTCTAGCTGTTCTCAAACCGGAACATCTCAAAGAAGACAGCACGGAGTGAGTGAACCAGCGAAACGAGATTCACTGATTGATGAAAAGAGATTTGAAAAAACAATCGTGTATTGCTCAATAGAAATTGTTTTTGCAATACAACGAAGGTTTTAATGAAAATCAATTATCAATCAAAACACCTTTTATTTTGAGAAATAAGTACACAGTCGACGTGCTAAAGAAAAGAGTTTTTAAGCACAACGACCGGTTTTTCAAAGGTATCCGTCAATCCATAACCTGAACCAGGATTGATTCAAAAGATTGAGTCTCTCCATTGTTTCTGTCCAGTTGTCACATGGTTGATCTATTGGATAGATCTCTCATGCCACCTACCAGGAGCTTGTTAGATGATGGCTCCAGAATGCTTTCCATCTTCATCGTGAATATGAAAGCATATCACTTAGATGTTCTGGCAATATCACAAGGATAATGCGTAGGACTCATAAGATATAATCTCCCTTTCCACATTGTGTGAAACAGAGAGACTTCATTGAAAGTGTCCTAAAGAGATTTATAAGATGATCTCGTGGCTCTAGACTCAATTGTGCATATTTGGTTCCTATGCCGGAGACTAGGGAGAGGGTCTCCTTCTTCAATATCAACAAACTCTAAGAGAAAGTCGATAGATAATGTCGGTTCCCCGTGAGAATGAAACAAACCCTTTTAAGAGGAACTTGAGTAGTTTGGGAAGTTTTAGTGCAGTGCGTCACTGGGTCCATGACGTCTTGTCTTCAATACCGATGTTACCATCAGTAGCATATGAATTGAACCCGGTTTCTGCCCTAAGGTTGAATTGTTGGAGGGCTATTTATTTTTACCCTTTTCTCATTCAATTCTTTTTCATTCTTCAACCCCTTCAGTGCTTACCGAAACTTCATAACTAGAACCTTGTTGGGTTTATTCCAGTACTAGCTCAGTCTCAGTCCGCACTCTTCCCATATCTCATATTTCTCCTTTTATCATCATACCTAAGGACTTCTACACTAACTAGTGGATTGTCCCTAGGTAGATCCCTCCGGTTCTGGCGGATCATGGGACCTCAACCTAACCTTATCATCCTTATATCACCATACATAAAGTAAAGTTGGTCGGTCTTTTTGGTATCGTTCATCTGCCATTGGAACCAATTGAAAACCATTTGAAAAATCAATCAAGATACTTGTGATATAGAATCAAAGTATTTTGTATCTTAATTGTTTTGATATTTTAGAAATGCTCCCCCTCAACATATGCATAAAAATTTGAAATTTGTTTAGCACATGGAGGCAAGAGATCTTTGAAATCGTTTGATTAAGAATGAAAGGTCCAATCTTTTGATTAACATTTTCTAAAATGATCATCATCACTTCCTAATCAATTTGAGTAGATAAAACATTTTAAGGAAGGATGAGGTTTTCACAAGTTTGCTCCCCCTCAATATGTGCCTCGAAACATGAAAGAGTTTGCACATATTAGAGGGAACCTGCACTTAGAGACAATTCAGTCACGTTTCAATAATTTGAGGTTTAAAATAGATGCTCCCCCTCAACATGTGCATGGAAAAATTTGAAATCGTTTGTCACATGTGGGGAGGAGAGCTTGTACACCCTTATAAAACCATTTATCGAATTATCAGTTTAAATCTAATTTAAATCACAAATTCTCCCCCGATCACAATTTTCAAATCATTTGAGATTTGTGATCTCTTGTAGATTTAAATTGATTTTGAAAGCTTTTAAGGAGAAATGTGACTTGATTATGAAAACGTTTTAACTGATAATGATCGAATTTTGAGACTTTATACTACAACGATTAATATTAAACATGCTTGAATATCTTTTGAAAACTTAATAATAACCACGGTCTGGTACCATTGTTTAAAAAATACACTTTTTGATTTAATTGAAAAAATCATTCTCCGCCTCAATCAATGACATAAGTTGTTGATTGAGAGATAGATATTTTTGACAACCGTTAAGTACAGATGATTTTCAAAAATTGATTCCGAGTAATTTTTCAAAGCATTTAGTTTTCATTAGATAGTAAGAAATTGTTTTTTTTATAGAATCAGAGCCTGAGATTTGAAAACAAGATAAAGCATGGCTCTGTTCTTTCTTTATAAAACGGGTTACTGCCTGAAATGACAATAAACCACCATTTTTCTTCGCCTCATTTTTTTTTTTTTTTTTTATATTTTAACTATGTGCATTCGGAAGAACATCTAAAAACCCGTGACATTCTTTGAATGTCAACACAAAGTTCGTAGATGATATCGAATAAGGAAAAACATGACAAAATAATAATATATATATATATATATATATATATATATATATTTTTTTTTTTAAGATTTTCTAATTTTTATGGATTTTGAAAATTTTATATTTTTATATTTTCTTTTTGAGGGTTTTTCAAGTTTTGTATTTTGCTTTTTGAATAAATATATACAAGAAATAGATGAATAAAGACCTTTACTCCTCGTCTTCCTCTTGAAGACGCTTGAGTGTTTCCGGTTGTAGACTCTTTAGACCAAGACGTGGAAGGATAAACTCAAAACGTTCTCTAGGAAGAGCTTTGGTGAAGATGTCTGCAAATTGGTATTCAGTTCTCACAAAGTAGAGTTCCACCACACCTTTTTCTACTTGTTCCCTGATGAAATGATGTCGAATGTCGATATGCTTGGCTCTTGAGTGCTGAACATTGTTGCATGAGAGAGCAATAGCACTTTTATTATCACAGTACAGAGGGATTTTGTTGAATTCAAGGCCATAGTCAGTTAATTGAGATCTCATCCAAAGGATTTGAGCACAACATGACGACATGGCTATGTATTCAGCCTCTGTAGAGGAAATAGAAGTACTCATTTGCTTCTTTGACGACCAGCTCACAAGCTTATCACCCAAAAACTGAGCACCTCCAGATGTACTTCGACGAGTGTCTTGACACCCTGCATGATCTGCATCTGCATATGCTGTTAGTGACATACCGGTGTCCTTCGGGTACCAAAGTCCCATGTTGATGGTTCCTTGGAGGTACCGAAAGACCCTTTTAACCGCTTCAAGGTGCTTTTTGGTAGGCTTAGCCTAGTATCTAGCACACATGCATACAGCGAACAGAATATCAGGTCTACTGGCTGTGAGGTACATCAGGGATCCGATCATGCTACGATATTTAGTTTGGTATACCATGATCCCTGAGTGGTCCTCATCCAGTTTAGTACGCTCAATCATGGGAGTGTCAATAGGGTCACTAGAATCAAATCCAAATTTCTTTAACATCTCATTTGCATATTTAGATTGATTTATAAAAATGCCTCCGGGACTTTGTGAAATTTGTAATCCCAAGAAAAATGACATTTGTCCCATCATTGACATTTGAAATTTAGAACTCATTTCATTTGAAAAACGGTCACATTCATTGGGGTCAGTCGAGGCAAAGATGATATCATCAACATAAATTTGAACGTGAATTAAGTGTTTGCCTGACTTCCTGGTGAATAATGTTGGATCAACCGCTCCTTTGTTGAAGCCGGTAGACAGAAGAAACTTTGACAGCGTATCATACCATGCCCTTGGAGCTTGCTTTAAACCATAAAGAGCCTTCTTCAAACGATAAACGTGAGTAGGATGCTCTGGATTCACAAAGCCTTCAGGTTGGCTGACGTAGATGACTTCTTTAAGATCTCCGTTAAGAAACGCGGTTTTAACGTCTATCTGATAAACAACCATGTTCTTGCTAGCAGCATTAGCCAAGAAGATTCTGATCGCCTCGATACGAGCAACTAGAGCAAAAGATTCCTCAAAGTCTATCCCTTCTTCTTGACGATAACCTTTAGCCACTAACCTAGCCTTATTTTTCAAAACATCACCATGCTCATCAAGCTTCACTTTGAAGATCCACTTAAGAGCAATGATCATAGCACAATCTGGAGCTGGTACTAATTCCCATACATCTAATCGATCAAACTCATGAATTTCATCTTGCATGGCATTGAACCAGCTGTCTTCATTCATAGCAGTTTTAACATCTTTAGGTTCGATCTTTGAGAGTACGGAGTTAAAGAAGCACCATAAGGCATCAGTAGCAAGCTGTTTACGAGTGGATACCGGACGAGAAGGGTTTCCAATGATGTTGTCCAATGGGTGATCATGTGTCCATTTTCTAAGGTGTTCATGTGGTTGTTGTTGTGGAACTGAAGTAGCAGAGTCGATTTCTCCTGATGAAGATGGTTCAGATGATGATTCAGGAGCAAATATATTTTCAAATGGAGCATCTTCGGAAGTAGCAAAGGGATTAACTTCATCCTGTGAATCAGACGCAATTCCATGAAGTACACTTGGTGATTGAAGGTTTGTTGATGAGACATATTGATCAGCAGCAGGCGCTTCCTGACTTAATGACATAGAAACTGAAGGATTGACTTCATTGACAGAGATAGAAGCAGCCTCTGTTGAAGGAGTTGACAATTCAATAGCACTTGGCTCACAGTCTTCATCAAACATAGGATCAAACAATTTCTTCAAATCATCTTCAGATGGAGGTACATATGGAGTTGTTGGAGAAGAGTTTGGTACAAGAGATGAACCAATGAGACTGTTTTGAAGTGCGGGTCCTGAATTGGATTGTCCAGGAGCCATTTGACCGGTCAGCTCATCAAACGTAATGTGAATAGTTTCCATGATATTTCGGGTCCTCTTGTTGTAGATTCGGTATCCTTTTCTGTTTGGTGCATATCCTACAAAAACTCCAATGTCTGCCTTAGCTCTTAGTTTACCTAAATCTTGACCATCATTCGTAGGATAGCACAAAGAACCAAATACAAGAAGGAATGAGAGATTAGGTTTTCTGTTGTGAACAAGTTCATATGGAATTTTTCCATGAACAGTGTGAATCAGGGATCGATTTTGTGTGTAGCATGCAGTGGCAATGGCTTCACCCCAGAGAAACATTGGAACCTTTGAGTAAATCAGCATTGTTCTTGTGGCTTCCACAAGAGTTCGATTTCATCTTTCAACTACACCGTTCTGTTGAGGAGATCGTGGAACACTTCTTTGATGACTGATTCCCACACTGTCATAAAATTCACTAAGTTGTTTGTTAACAAACTCAGTTCCATTGTCTGTTCGGATGATTCTGACAGTTTTGTTAAGACGAACCTGCAGCTGTTTGATGAGTTTGATGATGATATCTGGAGTTTCATCCTTTGTCCTTAAGAACTTGACCCAGGTGAATCTAGAGTAATCATCAACCACAACTAACACATATTTCTTCCCAAAGATATTCTGCACTCTCATGGGTCCACATAAGTCCATGTGAATTATATGAAGAACTTCTGTAACAGAGTTTGTAGGTTTGGGTTTATGGGCATACTTCTTGCTTTTTCCCAATTGGCATGCTGAACAAAGATGATCCTTTTCATACTTAAGTCTAGGTAAACCTACAACCAAGTCCTTTCTGGAGAGATCATTGATGGTGTCGAAGTTCAAGTGATTGAGACGACGACGCCATAACCATGACTTTGTTTTTGAAGCCTTTGACAACAAGCAAATTGGAGAAGACTTCATCATATCATCGATAGAGATGGTGTATAGATTTGAACCACGTGTTCCTTTTAAAAGTTCCTTACCATCAAGTTCTCTAACGAAACAGGTATGTTTTCTGAAGGCTACTTCTAGATCAGAATCGCAGAATTGACCAACAGAGAACAGGTTATGACCAAGACCTTCCACATAATACACTCTGGAGATAACACTTTCACCAACAACATAATCTCCATAGCCCATAATTGCACCGAAATGATCGTTTCCGAATCTAACAGTCCCGATGAATTTGCTCACGAAGTTCATGAGCCGCGACCGGTTTCCAGTCATATGCTTGGAACAGCTTGAGTCCAGGTACCACATAACGATTTGAACGATCTGCAGTTGAACACAGACAAGAATGGATAACTGGATAATTGGGATCCCCATGCAAGAATGGGTTCCATTTGGTTAGTAACAGTGATTGGAACACCCACATCAGAGATAGAAACATTCATATCAGAAATTGAAGCAATGGAATCATTATGAATAGATGCAGTACTAGTGTCCGTATTTGCCCTATTCAAAGTATGTTCACTTCTTAAGGTAATAATTCTACCAGTAGGCATCCATTTTCTAGTGGGCATTGTCCGATTAGCCTTATGGCCGATAGGTATCCATTGATAGCCTATCTTACTAAATGTTCTTCCTGTGGGTTTCCACTGTTTTCTAACTTTCTTTCTCTTTTGCCTTTTAGCCTTCTTAGCTCGATTTTTAGCATTAACAATTTTAACTGGGCAATCGACAGCATTAGACAAGACATTCATACCACATTCATGATTAGTAACAAAAACCACACAATCATCATTACAAGTTTTTTCAAAAGTAGCAGCAGAATTCGAATTAATTACAGTACGCTTATAGCAAATACTAGAATCAACACGATTCGTTTTATTTAACTCAAACTTAGTGTTCCTAGGGTGATCTTCTACTTTCTTCCAATGCACATTCTTAGCTTGCGAGGTCCTATCATTCCTTGTATTGTCTTGAGACTTTGACCTGCTCGCTTTAATGTCACTATTTACTCCTGTAGAGGGAATGGAAACATTAGTTGGTTTTGCTAATTTATGTATTTCCTGTTTAGATGTGCTGGGATCTGAACTATTTGAAGGAACATTAAAGTTCACTCTCTTAACAATAGAAGTGCTGGGATTTGAACTCCTAGAGGGCACACTCGAGTTCACATTCTTAGCACTAGCAGATTTGGAATCTGAACTACTTGAAGGCACACTAAGGTTCACGTTCATAACATTTGGCATTGAATGACTTGCATGCTTGGCACTAGGCATTGAACAAGGTATCAAGGGATTGACTTGCTCACCTAAGGTTTTAGGGCATATTGTAATTAAGCATTCTAGAAGTTCTTGAGATCGTTTGGCATATAAGCATGCATGGCCAATTGCATTATCATCTGGTTTCTCTAACTTATCCTCTTCTACAATCTCACGAAGACATTCTAGGCTGTCCTTAAGGTATGAGAAATATGTTTGAATAGCAAGTTTGTTATTCCTAAGATGAGGAGGAACATATTTCACAGTCAAAGCATATTTATTACAGACATGCACCTTTGAAGCACCATTCTCCCCATTGGTCATTGGCATTTTCCCTTTTACCTGACTCTTCAGATTCTCAATTTCCTTTTGCAACGAGGTTATTTTTTCATTATTTTTGTTACGAGTGACTTTAATTGACTCAAATAACTCATTGAAATGACGTTTAACCTTTTCATTTTCTACTAGAAAACTCTCATTTTCTTCTAGAAAACTCTCATTTTCTTTTTGTAAGGCATTAACCAAGTTTTGAAGATGAAAATTTTGAGAATTCCGAGAATCTAAAGGAGGAGGCATTTGGGAGCCAGTCATATTGTTCTTTTCCCCCTTTAATTGAGAGATTTGGGCTTTCAACTTTCTGATCGTGTTACAGTTAGCTTGAATCTGTTCGTCATGTTTGTTTAGTTCAAAAACTGCATCAAACTCTGGAACATCCGAGGATATCTTGATGTTTGAGGTTTTAACATTTTCTTTAAGATGTTGATATTTTAGTTGCAAGTTAAAATATTCAACTTCTAGCTTAGAAAAATGTTTTACCAAATTATCGTGATCATCCTGTTCAATTTTATCACTTAGTTTAGAGTTTTTGATTTCAAGCTCAATGACACGATCATGGGAGACTTTCAACGCAACAGATAATTCATGAAATTGAGAAGCAGTAATAGAGCAATTAGTAGCAGTATAAAACACATCTTGAGAGATAAATTCAGAAATCAGATTCTCATTTAAGGTATGCAAGTTCTTCCTCTCAATTTCATTATATTTTAATGCCCGCTCATAGTCACTAACTTCAATTATCATTGCATCAAATTCTTTTTCCATCCCTTTAATATTTGTATCCATCCCCTTTTTAAGACTCTCAAATTGATCTTTTAATTGTTTAAAGAAAGGCATGACTTCAGTTAAATAACATTCTTTTGTTTGTTCAAAACCCCTTTCCCCTTCAGTTATCCCAGTGGGTGTGATCCTTTTCTTACAAGTTTTCTCAAAATCGACAAATAGTTGAAAAATCACATATTGACTGATTAAGGTCTTGCTCTTAGTGGCAATAGTTCTAGGAACTAAATGCATTGGTGTATTGGGAGGATACACAGTCGCTGCAGGCATTCCCCTAAGGGGAGGGTTTGTTTCAACAATATTTTCAGCTTTTTGCTTATCTAAGTCCTTTTTTCCAAAACACTTGTTCAGGTGTTAACAAAGTTTGAGGCTTAAACTTGTTTAAGGAAATCCAATTTTCCTTTTTGTAATCATGGGGTTTGATCATTATGTTATTCTTTTTACATTCAGGATCATCTAGCTTCTTATTCATTTTCTCCCTAGATGCATCATCTAATTTTCTATCTTCCTCAGTGCACTCAACGCAACTAGGTTTCTGTCTAGGCTTAAGGATTTCATTACCATCATAGATTACCTTATGAGCACTTTTAGCCTTTTTAATGTCCTCTGGATTTGGTTCCTCAACAAGGGGAGTACTATGCTTATCACTTAAAACTCTGTGCTTAGTGATTAAGTGAGCAGTTTGAATGGTATTTCTTTGTACGTACAACTTATTTTCAAGCTTGTTTTTCAAGGTTTTTAGATTAGAAAAATCATTCAAAAGTTTTGATTCCTTAGCACAGAATTCTTGCTTAAGCATTTTAACATTTTCTTGAATTTCTTGTTTTTGCTTAGCAGTTTTAGAAGCTTTTCTTGTAAGGAGTTTAACTCTTGTTTTAATACTTCTTCTCTAAACTTACTTTGTCTAATAGTTGTACGCATTTGGTCATCCATCTCCTGCTCACGAGTGGTTAACTCAAACTTAGCTCGTTGTTCATAAATAGCAACACGTTCTTTATAAGCATTAAGTTCAGAGATAACAGAATCATTAGGGGCACATGCAGTGTATTCATCAAAAACATAGTCCATTGTTGACTGCAGAAGATGCATCACTTGGTACAACTTCACTTTCACTTTGTTTCACATATTGATCATATGAGACAACATTGATATTACCCATATTTTCAATATTTGATTCAATAGTTTCAGTTGATTGTACTTTGTCATGCATCTTTTGCACATCAGCATCATCGTATAGTTTTAATACCTCTGAGATGAGTTTGTCTTTGGATGGGCCAGCTTGTGGTGAAGATGAGACCTTAGGAGAAACCATTGGAGAAATGCTAGCCATAAAAATTGTGTGTGCAGTAGGTCCATCATCCACATCAGAGTCGTATGCATCACAATCAGCTACTTAAAAGGCATTATGATGATTGTGACCTATCTCCTGAATTGGCTGCTCATCCACATCTGCATCATAGGTCTTGGCATTGCCCTCAGCAAGAAACAACAACTCCTCTTCATCCAAAGCAGCACCATTATCCTAAGCTTGTACAAGCAGCATCTTATCTCTGAAGTATTCTACATTCTGTGGACATTTTGGAGATGTGCAGTTCCTAGCAATGTGTCCTTCACCACCACAGTTGTAGCATTTGATTGGTTTAGCTTGTCCTTGATTTCCATTCCTTCCCCGATTCTGATTTGCTACATATCCTCTACCAGCTCCACCTCTTCCTTGTTCGTACTGCCTTTCTTGAATTGGCTGCACCATAACCTTCCCATCTCTGACAGTGGCTTGATTGTGTGGATTGGATGCAGTTCTGAGATTGTTGTTGGTGTGTGGAAGAGAGTTCATGTTTTGACTAATCAGGAGAGCCAGTTGATTAATGAAGTTTCCCACGTGTGCATCAACATCAGCTTGTTTGAACATAGGATCAGGAATGAGTTTGTGATTACCATTACCCATAGGTATGACTTGAGATGCCTTGGTGGTAATACCAACATTGGTGTAGAAAGCTGTAGAATCATTAGGTGAGCTTGATTCTCCCTGATTGGTTTTGAACTGCTCCAGAATCCTTTTCTCAAACATAGCATGTCTCTCATTCTGAAGAAGGAAAGCATAGAGTTGCTCATAGTTTGTATTCTTCAATCCTTTGGTTAGCTTCACAAAGGTGACAAACTTGTGCCACTCGGGATTCATGTTGTTTACGAATTTTGAGTTCAGCTGAATGTTTGGCATGGTCATTTTGATGTTCCTCATATCGTTCACAAGCTTATGGAATCTCACATAGTACTCATAGACACTCTCATCTGGTCTCATCTTGAAGTGCTCAAAGTCATCATATAGTTGTGATTCTCTGTCTTCAACAGTCAATTCAGAACCTGAGAGAAGCATCTTGACATTATCCCACACTGCCTTGGCTTCGGTGTTGTGATTGATCCGCTTGTAGATATCCTTTGGAAGACCTTGAAGTATGATGTTAGAAGCCCTGATATCAGCATCGAATCTCTTTTTCTCCTTATCATCGAGCTCATCATATGTCTTTGGCATGTCTATTCCATATATCATTGTTCCATCTGCAGCTATATCAATTAAGTCTCTAGTAGTCTCAACCCGATAAGGTCCTTCATCGATTGACTTGAGAATGTTGACCCCATTTTCCTTTCCAAGACAATACAGTCTGATTCTTTGAGCCCATGAATCATAATCAGTTCTGTCAAGCATAGGTGGACGAGTATCTGACCCTGCTGCTTGAACGTCCTCAGCTACGGAAGAAACAATAGTAGGAACGATGTTTGCCATGATTACAAGTTCTACGGGATTTTACAATTCTTTGATTAAACCGGGAAATTGATTCTTTCACGGGATTTTACTAAACCAAAAGAACAACCGTAAGAATGTATCACGAAGAAGTGACAAGTAGCAAAACACACAACTCACTTAGTTATCAACTCGCTAAACAACCAACTCGCTCAAGGAGACAACTCGCTTAAGGAATCAACTCGCTAAATAGCTAAGTCGCATTAGCATCAACTCGCAACACTGTCTACACGCTTAATGGAACAAGTCGCTAAATAGCCAACTCGCTTTAGTATCAACTCGCAAGACACACAACTCGCTTAGAACCCAAGTCGCATGAAAATCAACTCGTAATAGCCAAGTCGCATATACTAACTCGCATACAGAAACAAAGCAACTCGCTTTGAAGAAAAACAAGTCCGAGACTCAACTCGCTTCATCCTATCTTCACAAATAACCACTTTATCAATAAAAAACAACCAAACCACAATGATTTAAGCCTTCCGATTCAAAACATAAACACATATGATGATCCTAAACACAAAAGTACAAGCAAAATTCAAACTTTAACACTAGAATTTGTCCAAATGAATCCAACTCTTCTAAACACTTAATACCCCAAAAACCTTATGAAATCCACCAAAACAAAGAGCATGAAAGATGAGTGATCAAACCATGGCTCTTGATACCAATTGTAAGATATAGGATTTCATAAACACACTAAACCATAATCCAAGTAGGCGTATAAAAGTGTTAGAGAGAGAAAGTTCTAGAGAGAGAAAGGGAAGAGAGTTGGGAACTATGTGAAACAAAGAAAAATGGTATTGAAGCTCCAAACCTCTACCTTGGAAGGTGAAGGGTATTTATAGTGTCTTACAAATAAACGCCACCTACGGGCTGTGGATCAGGCATACAGTGGGTAAAGACCCGTCCGTCCTCCACGGTGTTACTTAACAAACTACTAACTAACATATCATAACTACGACTACGAGCTTTCTATTGAATGCTTATACTTGAGGTGACCGACTCTTTAACGACTGAATTTTCTAATTCCTAACAGAATCCCATTATCTCTTCCAGTTTCTTAATATGTTTATAGGTTTAGTAAGTGTTTTCTTTTCAATTACTACGTTTTGTTGCTTAGTTTGTAATGGGTTTATGCTCAATTAAAGATTTGGGTAAAAAAAGGTTGTGAATTTTATGGGTTTTGTAATTTTCTTATTTATTTTTTTTTTGAATTTTTGTAGCTTTATTTGAAATGGGTTTTTGCTTAATTGTTGATTTTTGTAAAAATAAAAAATAAAGTTTAAATCATTATATATTTTTTTAATTATATGTTAATTTTTATTTTAGGAAGTGGTTGAAGAAAGCTGGGATACGAATGGTGGTGAAAGAAGGTGATTGGGAATGATGTGTCGAAAGGGACACTTATGCATTGAGGTAATGAGGTGAGATCAATAGAAAACAAATCTAATCTAAAGATCAAATTATAAGATCTCAACCATCCATCTTCTTTTCATCGGATGAGATGAAAGCAAAAATTAACAAAGGAAGGGTAGAAATGTAATTCTATAAAAACCCACTTTCCACCTTTTTTTTTAAACACAACATATCTTGCAAACGGTAAATCTTCAAGCTACAATAAATACACCATTGCGACGAGAAAAAAAATCATCTTTCTATAGATATGCACTTTTATATACTTTCGATGAAGTTTTTATTCAAAATTTTCGTCCAGACAAATCACATGTGATCCGTAAAAAAAATCACATGTGATTTGTTATTTTTAAAATCGCAAGTGATCCAAAAAGAATCATATGTGATCCACCAGAGAATCACATGGGATTTTACAAGTCACATTCGATATTTAACATAATTAATCACATGTGATCTTTAATTTCAAATCAACTTATTCCTTCATTTTATAAAACAAATTCATGAAATCACGTGTGATTCTGTTATTTATTTTTTTGCTCTGTTATGAAAAAATGTAAATTACGTGTGATTCATTTTTAATTTAAAAATATGTAAATCACATGTGATTCACTTTCAAAAATAATTTAATGTAAAATCACTGTGATTTGCGGTAAATCACATGTGATTTGTGGTAAATCACATGTGATTTGAGGTAAAATCACATGTGATTTGATGTAAAAAAAATACTGTTTATGTTGGGGAAAAAACAATAATTAGCTTAAGTTAACAAATGTATACACAACTGTTTGCAACGAGTTAACAAATGTAAATCCATGTGATTTACTTTTTATTGTTGTAAACTAAAACACATGTGATTTTATTTTAATTTAAAAAGGTGTAAATCACACGTGCTTTTTTATTCGTGTGTAAATCACATGTGATTTGAAGTAAAATAACCTGTGATTTGAAGTAAACTCACATTGATTTGAGTTAAATCATACGTGATTTGAGTTAAATCACACGTGATTTGCATATCAACCTGTGTAAAAATACAAGCAAAGCAACAAAGAATGTTCATTTGACAAATATCAAAACTTACACTAAAACAAAACTTCACAAAAAATCTTCAACTACACTTTAAACAAACATCTTCAACTCGCTTACAAAATTTCAAAATGTACAAAAACACATGAAAACAATTCATTGATTAATAAATATAAATCCCAAAATCCAAAACCATTTAATATTAGTCCTCCACCAAACTTTCAGAGACAATAGATTTCACTAAAAGGTGATAACTTAAAAAACATTTTTTTAGTCTTTTGGCTATCACATTAACTTCTCATATCCAAAATTTGTTCGCTAAGTTAATTGACAAGCCCACATTCCCAAAAACCACTGTTTACAACCAAATACCGAATACAGAGGGCGATTGTCATCTTTGACCCATCTACTTATGAAAGAAAACAAACTATAATGTTACTTAACGAAGGAAACAAACCTTTTTTCTTTTTTTGACCACTCCTCTCGAGTGCAATAGCCATCTGCTCTAGCTGTAACTTTTAATGCGAAAAGACAAACTTCCTTTATGATCATACACTGTGAACCCATCGGTTACTTTGAAGCTCATGCTTGATCTTTTCCATACAGTAAGAGTATTGATCTTATCATTAATTAGCTGTAACTTTGAAGCTCATTTTTGATCTTTGAAGCTCATGCTTGATCTTTTCCGGGAGATAAACTCGATGTGAGTCCACTTGGACATCATGATGATGATGAAGATAAATGTATGGTGTTTGTGTGTGAGAGAGACAGTGCGTGTGATGAATAAGTGAGAGAGAGAGAGTAAAAAAAGAGTGTGTGTGAGTGAGAAAATGTGGACCAACTTACCCTTATTTCTAATTAAATGAAAGAGACGAAAACAAGAACCAACCGTCAGATGAACATAAGATTACGGGCTCAGATTGAGCGCTTTGTTCTTTAGCTTTTTCTTGTTCTGCATTGAACTTTCCTCTTGAGGTAATTAGGAGATTACGTATAACACTATTTTGAATGTCTAGTGTCGATTTTGTAGTTTATGTTTGTTAAGACTTGAGAGTGGAACAATAAAAGTTTAGCTGCGAGCGTATGTTTGATATGATTAATTCGTTTTTGTTATGAAGCCGAGAGTTTTGAGTATTAGGGAGATAGAATTTACCACATTGTGTTTAGTTATCGTGTTTTGTTAGGGAGTGTTTGGATTAGCTTATTTTCCCAACTTAAAAGCTTATTTAGTTTTTTGAAACTTTATGAGGTTACTTTTATGGGATTGCTTAGTTGAGCTTATGGCGCCACATGTTCTTGGGCTTGAACAGGTCAGGAACATTCGCAAAAATAAAATCAACATAGTGCTTAAAATTGTTTAGAATTTCCTTATTGCGCTTTTAATCAGGTTTTCTTTAGATATGAGTGATTGTGATGTCCATTGTATAGTTAGGATTTTTATGAACGTGTATGATTAGATCAACGTGTAGGTTTTAAGGTAATATATTAATTTTTGGTTCATTCTATCACATGAGTGACTATATAATTATTTTGTTCTCAGGTAGCAATGTTTAAGGGGTTAGAGGGTTGCTTTACATGGGGTTATAAACTTATGCCTGGTGTAGAGGCATGTGTGTAACTTGCAGTGACTTAGATAATTTGATTTGTGCATGTCGTAGCCGATATGGAACCAAACGGAAAGAAAGTTGAAGTGAAGGTTCCAAAAGGGTGTCTACTTATTCGGTCCAGAAAACAAGTAGAATGTGGTTAAAAATATCATTTTGTGCTTTTAATCATTGTTTATAATCTCAAGCTTCACACACACACCACTCGAAACAAATCCACCGCTGGGTTTTTGAGTCGGTATTCAGAGAGTTCCAGAAAGTGAATGATTCTATAATCTCTATTATTTGATTATAGTGCAAGGGTGTTTGGTGAAAGTGGAGGAGGAGGAGGAAGAAGGTTATGATTTTCTGAATTCAAAATCAGTAAGTATCCTTATTATCTAGTTTGATTTTGATTATGTGTTAATTTTTTTCAACAACTTCTTAGTTTTACATTAATGGAAGAAGAAAGAAAGGTGAAATTAAGAGTTGTTTGGAATTGCCTGTAGAAACTGCTTATCAGCTTATTTTGTTTTTTGTAACATTGATAAGCACTTTTTGTTGTTTAGAGTTTGGTTGGAGGAAGAGTGCTTATTCTTATTTGCAGATGAAAGGTGTCAAAAGGTAAAGTTTATAGTTGGTGTATGAGTATTGGATGTGTTGTTTAGCTGCTGAATAAGACGCCATTTTAGTCGGCTATTGAGTGTTTATATAATAATAACGACTATTGCCTGCGTTTGTGGGTTCTAATGAATGCCATTGTTTGGTGTATTTTGCAATTTTACTGGGTTCTGGTGTCTTGGCGGGGCAACCTGTTTGAGATCAGGTTTGCAGCCATGGCCGATATTGCTATCAGATTCTATTGTCGTCGTGTGGCCAAATTTTTTGCGATGACGATTGGTGTATGTGTTACATTTGTTAAAATGTCGTTGCCCATGTTTGCCTTTTGGTGAGGCAACCACTTTGGTTGTAGCCATGGACCATGTTTGGTTATGGTATTTCTTGCTCACAGACCTGAGCTAGGGGTGTTCATCGGTTCGGTTATCGGGTTATTTGGTTTATTCGGTTTATTCGGTTCGGTTAATTTTTTTTTCTGGGTATAACCGAAAACCGAACGGAACCGAAAACCGAACCGAATAACCGAAAACCGAACCCCTATAACCGAAAACCGAACCGAATAACCCGAATTACATAATTTTAATTATTATTTTTATTTAATTATATATATTTTTAGCAAAAAATATTTTTTCAAGCTTAAATCATGTTATATTTATATACTAAAAGAGAGTTTTAGTGATTATTTTCCATATATATATATAGAAAAAATATATATTTTATGTGAATTCGGTTTTCGGTTTGGTTTTCGGTTTTCATTGTCAAAACCATATCCAAACCGTTAACCAAATATTTAGTTCGGTTCGGTTCGGTTTTGACCAATTCGGTTCGGTTACAAATTCGATTCAGTTATTTTCGGTTCGGTTCGGTTTCGGTTTTCGGTTACCGTGGATATTACCCGATCCGTGAACACCCCTAACCTGAGCTACGGTTTTGAAAAAGTTCCTTAAAACATGTGGAATCAAATTTCTTCGTGCGTAGTCACCTTGAGATGCACGTTTCTATGCTTCTCGGCTAGAACAACTCAGTTTTGTTTTTGCTAGGTTCATGTTGCTTTAGTTAGGGGTGCTCATCGGTTCGGTTATCGGGTTATTCGGTTCGGTTAGTTCGGTTAAAAAAATTTCTGGGTCAAACCGAAAACCGAACCGAACTGAATTCAAATGTGATTCAATCGAACAGAAAACTGAACCGAATAACCAAAAACTGAACCAAATAACTCGAATTGCATAATTTTAATTATTTTTCATGTAAAATTATATATTTTTTTACCACAAAATGTTTTTCAAGCTTAAATAACGTTATATTTATACTAAGAAAGAGTTTTAGAGATCTGTTTTCTCATATAAACACATAGAAAAAATATATATTTATATGAATTCGGTTTTCGGTTTTCATTGCCAAAACCATATCCAAATCGATAACCAAATATTTAATTCAGTTCAGTTCAGTTTTGACCAATTTTGTTCGATTACGAATTTGGTTCAATTTTTCAGTTCGGTTTCAGTTTTTGGTTACTGTGAGTATTACCTGATCTGTGAACACCCCTAATCCAAAGTATCATAAATTTGCCTCTAAATAGCCTCTAGACTACTTACGCTTACATTTTTTATTTTATTTTTATTATCTTTTATAAATATCTAATTATACACAAACTCTTTGGTAACTTTTAAAATTATTAGTTAGGTTAAGGGTGTGTTTTGAAAGTTCTTTTTATTTTTCAAAAATATATATTAAACATTAACATTTTTTATAAAATTGTACGTATGTTAAAAACATATCAATATTTTGCTCGTTTTGTTCGTAATCAAGTGGCCTTCACATCGGTATACTTTTATTAAACAAGCCGTTAGATGTTAGATATTTGTTAGATATTTGATAAATAAAGTTTGTGATATAAAAAAAATCATAAATAGCAAGAAGTAGAGAGTAATTTTTGTAATTTGTTACATAGTTTGGGAATAAGTCTCGTAACAATTATTTTTCCAAAACGACGTAGCTGGTATTTGTACCAAACGACATCGCTCATTTCTTTTCTTTCCCACATTCGCTTTGTAATTTCTCCGCCAAATACGACGTCAGTCGTATAGCTTGCCTATTGATAGTATACGAGGTCTTAAAGCTCATGCTTCGCGACGAGGTGTTTGTATATGAAAGTATTATGTGCATCACAATGTTGGAGTTCTTGGAAAAATCAGTACATAATTTATCTAAGCAAAAATTCATTTTTTATATTACATATTGTTATGATATAGTTAATTACCTAGTATGCGAAACCTATTACACATTTGCCATGTTATATTTGTATCAGAGGCATACACTCTTGTTGCTTAAAGCCCTCCGTATCAGTTCTAAACTTCTTGCTCAATCCGCAAGCTGCAGACTTTACAATGCATGAAGGAGTATTATACACGAAGAACTTTTCAATAAAAATTGTAAGGAGTTATAGCATATAGTTTATGTAGAAGTAGAACTGTAGGGGGTGAATACGGTCTTTTCGGCTTCTTCAAAGTTTAAAGACTTCAAGCTTCAAAGACCAATTAGTGGTTATACAAGAAATACACCAACATCAATCACAACCAAAGTATATAAAGCAAGTAAAGAGACACCACAACATATACTGGTTTCGGATGGAGGGTTTATACCATACGTATCTCCAGTTGCAAATCCACGACACTATATTATTCAGTAAGTATAATCCTTTCGGTGGACTACAGTTGTTACAACTTCACTCCATCGATGTGCACTAAGACCGGCGCTCACAAATAAGATTTAATCCCTATGGTATTCCGCCCTCAGAAACCACCCAAAAGAATCTCATGATTCGACTTCCCACAAAGACTTACCACCGAAAGTATCAAACCCCAACTAGATCTCCAAAGATCTAGGCTTGGTCACCAAGACACAAGACTTTCCTTACAACCAAATCGAATGAATACATGTTTTGTGAAAATGTAGAGGGGGGGGGGGGGGTGAATACGTTTCCGTTTCAAACTTAAAACTTTTGTATCAAATATAGTATAAACCATTGCATTTGCTAATCTTGACGCGAGGATGCATTTAACGCATTACGGCATGTAAGGCCAACCCCTTAATATCGCATAAGATTCCGCAAGATTAATGGTTCATTATAAATCAAGTTTCACCATTATTAGTCCGGTTGCTTTTTCTTGATCAAGCGTGTCATAATATGTAAAGTGTTAAATATAGTTTATGACTATATGAAAGACCAAGTATGTATCACAAACATAGACATCAACTACATAGAAAATAAACAATGTAATGCAAGAATAAAAGTAAAGCAATAAGTAAAAGGATAGACAAACCAACACGAGGATTTATAGTGGTTCGGCTACAAAGACACCTTCCTTGCCCTACTCCACTCCCCGAGTCACCTACTCGAGAGTTGCTTCACTACACGACACCAACTCCTTATGGCGGAGAAGCCTTCACAACGTCGCTTACACTTTTTCCGGTACTAAGCTAAACATCGAATTCTTCCACGAGGTAGAACCAAACCTATCACAACATCGCTTACCCTTTATCCGGTACTAGGCTAGATACCGAGTTCCATTACAAAGGAGGAACTACTACCCAACACTACGCCAACAACTAACCCCAAAGGAGATCTACTCCTTATGACAATATCAACAAGGATGACAATATCCTTGCGACCCAATACTAATCTATCTTGTACATCGAATCACACCATATCGAATGTACACCTTAGGCACCTTTCACTAATGCCTTTGACTCGATCTCTAGGCACCCTTCACTAATGCCTTGTGACTTGACTTCTAGGCACCCATTATATTTTGTGGCCCAACATAACAAACCTTTTGTTTTATGGCACAAACACATAAACCATCTAGTCTAGTCATAGATGTACGACACATCCATGATACCCGTATGTTTTGTGGCCCAACATAACAAACCTTGTGTTTTATGGCACAAACACATAAACCATCTAGTCTAGTCATAGATACAAGAATATGATACTAGACAATATCCAAGACAATGTGTCTAATGGATATGAAGTCCTAAACTAAACATCAAGAACACAAAGCATGATGTAGTTAGTCTTCTATGAATGAAGATGACAAGTTTCCCAAGCTTTTTTTGAAAGATCTTCATGTGCTTGTATGCTTGTGATGGGTGATCACTTCAGTAGGTAAAGATGCAAGATCTCTAAGCTTGCTTTGGAGGATCACTTCGTGAGTATGCTTACAACAAATGAAAGTTAGAAGCATTATGATCATATGAGATGAGGGTGGTTTACATGTTTCCTAATGATCTAAATATCCTAGAAATGGTGGAGAGAAACTACGTGTGAAGGTGTGAAGAAATGGTAAGAAGTGGCTTGCTATTTATAAGCAAAAAGGCCAAAACCATGTTATGCCCAAAGGATCCCTCCTGGAGGGATCCGGCCCTTGTAATTCCAAGGGATCCGTGGGACAATTGAGGGATCCGTGCACACTCCTCTTTACCATAGTTTATGGGTTAAAACCATGAGCTATGGGTCATGGTTTTGAGTGCCCACCAAGGTACAATGTATCTAGACGTTGGGTATGGGTCTTGGGTCATGGGTCATGGGTTTTACCCAACACATTTACTTATGTTTATGTATTTTATAAAGTGTTTAACTAAGCATGTTTAATGGTTTGTTAGGGGTTTGATCATAACGCAACATAACAAACATGTACGAACCTGTGTTGTAGCATACAAGGACTTGAGTAGTCGAGAGGTGTTGAGAGTATGTTGAGACAAAATATAATTACAAGTAACTTATACATTTTACGTTATGTATTACAAGTTACATGTTTGTCATCAACAAAACAAATGAGAATGTATAGATTAAATATCGTAATATTTTCACTAACAATCTCCCCCTTTTTTATGATGACAAAATATATGTAAACGTAATAGATAGGTAAAATGTCGAAGTTACTTGTGTCCGTACTTCCTATACATTACCTTCTCCGTTTACACTCTTCTCCCCCTTTTGTCGAAACAAAAAGGGTGTGTCCTTGGAGTTTAAACTTAATTTCTCCCAAGAATGGCGAGTTTGCATCATCTTTAGTGAAGTTAAATTAAAAGACACCTTATTGCTCCAATTGGCACACCACGCCAATACCTTCAACACGAAACACTAATAACGAAGCTTAGCAACTCATGACTTTGAGCTTGCACGTCTTCAAGAGGTGGTTATCTCGCCTTTAAGAGGAACCTAGAGAATCACACAAAAAGAAAAAAAAAATAGAAAGATCCTTTGAATTATAACCATTATTGCCAACGGCTCAATGGATCAAATTTTTGAGGCTTAACCTACATCAAGGTTAGTGTTAACGGAAAAAAAATATATGATGAGAAAGAAATCTCCCTTTTGTTGAAACATAAAGGAATTTTGAAGAATGAATGTGTGCATGCTCCCCCATCACGGTTGCTCCCCCTTGCTAAGGGCGTCAAGTATTTTAGGAAGGCTAAGACGAAATTGTTGCAAAATTTGCAATGTTTTTGCTTTGACGAAAAACTCCCCTTTATTGAGAGCGTCAAGTTCTCCTAGTGTGTTTTGAAAATCTACAAAACAAAAAGTTAGTGCAAAATTATATTCGTCCTTGGACGAGTAGGTCATATGATGCACTTTATAAATGCTCGACGGAAGCTTCCCCTAGCTCGAGGGCGTCAAGAAGAACAAAAAAAAAGCCTCGTCCGAAGACAAGTGTGTCATATACAAACCCATGTATATGAGTGAACCTACAAAAAAAAATTAGTGTAAAATTTTGTCCATAAATAGACGAGAATTCCATACACATCAAAGTGTATATATATGAACCTACAAAGAAAGGATTAGTGTAAAAAAAAAGAATAATCCTACTACTTGCATCATCATGGTTGGTTTAGAGGTTGTAAGGTTTTTTCAAGGTAAGAAAAAAAAAAATGCTTAGGGATGAGACGCATTTCATTACGAAATTCATTTGGATTTTGACAACATAGATGTTTGTGTAGGATGGTTGAGCGACCATGAATTGTAGTGGTAGTGAGACACTTGTAGGATATGGTTGACACAAGTAGCTTGTGGTTTGAGGTTGTGGTTGACACAAGTAGGATGTGGTAGAACATGAGACATACTTCATCACGTAGTTCATGAACTAGACCTTGGACACGGTGATAATGATAGAAATCATCATTATGACTTAGAGGTATGGAAGTTGTGGTAGAGGTGATGAAAGGTATCAAGGTGAATCTTTGACTTGGTTGATGACTCAATATAGGTGGTAGACATGATGACTTTGTGAGTAGTGATAAAAGTGGAGTAAGATGGTTAGGATGATGCAAGATTAGGAATAAAAAATGTGTGAGTGAGCACAACTTGACTTGATGATGAAATCGACCATTGTCATCCTACAAGAATCCAAAAGAGTTAGTACAAAAGGAAAACATTTATACAAATGGATAAATTGTTCACATAAAATCATGAAACGAAAAGAACACGTAAAGGATCATATAAATGCAACTCATTTATAAACATATAAGAAAATGATAATCCTAAGTGTTCAAAAAGTGCTTGTGTGGAAAAAGGAAATTTGAAATGATTATCTAAAGAGATAATGTACCTACTGTTCCACGGTTCCACCGGTTCCCTCACTAGAGGGATCCGGCTAGCTTAAGTCTACGGATCCGGCTAACAGATGAGGTGAAAAAGAGGTGATTGGGTTCTATCAAGGTCTAGCACCTACATATCCTAAGTTACTCAGTCTATTAAGAGACTTACATGAAGATGGACTTAAATGATCAAGAGAAAATGATTGATGGTAGCTAATGATTGCCTTTTATGGAAAGAGATGGGGCTTTATGAGCACCAGTGGATGATCAAAGATGACACTAAGAAATTTGAGAGTGTCAAGTGGTGTTAAATGATCCTAGAGATCAGATGATGACTTAAGAGATGTTGGAATCACTCCTAAACTATATTTCAAGTGTTTGTAATTAACATGTAATAGGTTGCTTAATTCGGCTTTTATGTTAGTATTTATGGCAAGGCTTATGTATAAAGCCCATAAGCCTTGACCCAAGCCCAATAAGGAAAGGAAGGGAGCTTGTGTGTTGCCCTAGCTCCTCTTCCTATATAAAGACATACCTTCATTTGAAGGTAGGTTGTTCACTTCATTCATACACTCTACGCATAACTATTCTCATTTCATACGTGTGTTGTGTTTGTATGTTCATCCGATCACTTCTTAATCTATTTCTTTACATATTGATGCTTGTGTTACAATATGGTGACCTAACAGTGGTATCATTCCCCATCTAGTTGGGTGAAACAAATTTGTTTTTGAAGTATATTGGTCTACACGTAAGTTTCGGTTCTACAAAATTTAATACGCTTTAAAACTCTAAATTTTATACTTTAAAACTCAAGATTCTTGTACTTTAAGGTTTATTTTGTGTTAAAGTTTATGTTTTTTACATCAAGTTTGAAACTTTACGTGTGTATCATTGTTTTTAAGCTTGTTTTGGTAAGTGTGGTGTTTTCTACGCGTAAGGGTGAACGTGTTTTTGGTTCATCAAGTTTCCAACTTTTGTGTTATTTTGGTGATATTGAAGCTCGTTCATCATTTAAATCAAGTTTCTTAACCTTTTAAGCTTCAAAAATTAGATTTGGTGGAAGTTTGTGTGTTTTACGCATAGTTAAACCCTAGTTTTACTCGTAAGCCTCAAAGTCTACGCCTAAGCATTTCTTACGCGTAAGGTTATCATCATTTGATCTTCAGTGCTATTGGTTTACTCAGTGTTTTCTTGCTTGGATAAGCCTGAAAACACTTCGACTTTGGATATCTTTTACACTGGTATAAGTGTGAAGGATTTTTTGGGCAAAACCCTAGTTTTATGCCTAAGCAAAGCTCTTACGCATAGACTTCTCTTTGCCTAAGCATTTCTTACGCCTAAGCTTGTCTTACGCCTAAGCAAATATTAAGCATAAGGATTATACTACTAAGTCTTTGGTTTACGCCTAAGCTACGTTTTTTTTTCTCAAGTTTATGCTTAAGCTTTCTCTACGCATAACTTTCTCTTTTACGCGTAAGGTTGGTTTTACGCGTAAGGTATTTTCTACGCCTAAGCTAGTTTTCTACGCATAAGGTTACTTCATCAACAAAGTTTCATTCGACTACAAAGATCCATCATCAACACAAGTTTCAAGATGTCTCAACCACCATACTCTAGCTACTTTCCTCATATGTATCCTTAACAACAACAACAACAACTCTATCAACAATATCCTCCACCATCACCACAACAAATGCAACAATTTCAACAACAATTTCCTCAAGGAGCAATTCCACCACAAATGATTCAACCACCCCCTAGTCTACAAGTACAACCTTACACAAACTTTCAAAATAAACATCCATCCAAGTATGCTATGAAGGAACCGTCTTGGTTTGCAAAGATGTGTGAAGCTTCAAGTAGCCAACAATCCATTCATGAAGCTGGATCCCTTGATAGACCTCCAATGCTCACTCCCGAAAACTACGATCAATGGGTGATAAGGTTCTTTAGGTTTTATCTAAAGAAGCAACATGGAAAGTTTTTGAAGAAGGTCATCCATGAAGGTCCATTTCAGATGCCTACTATCACTGTACCCGGAGATCCGAATGCTACTCCACCAAGAGATCATATCACCAACGTTGTCGGTCTTAATGAACTCCCTACTGACCAACTTTTACACTTGGAAGCTGATGAACTTGCAATGCAATATATCCTTTTGGGATTACCCAATCCGACACTTCGTAGTATTGATGCTCAGAAGACTGCTAAAGCAATGTGGGAGCACATTCATCTTTTAATGGAAGGCACATAACTCAATCAAGAAGACCAGAATCCAAAATCTACTTAGCATATGAACACTTCATGATTGAACCAGGGGAGACATTAGAGTCATATCATCATCGATTCTCAGACATCATCAATGAATTGGAAAAACATAACATCATTATGCCAAGAATTGCAGTCAACACTAAGTTCCTTAGTAGTCTTGGTCCTGATTGGGAAAAGTATATATTTTCATCCGTCAAGCGAAGAATCTTCATCATGCTACATACGGATTGTTGTACGACTACTTGAAACCTCACCAAAAGGAAGTTGACAAAGAAAGGATCATCCGTGGAGACCCTGCTTCGACCTCACTTCCGGATAATCAAACACTTGCTTTGTGGGCTCAAGCTTGTTATCCTCAATTCCCGACCTTACAAACTGTCTTCACCAATCCTCCACAACCAACTGCTCAGATCACACCATATGATCCCTCACAAGAAACTCAACTGGTTCCATACAACAGCAACAATGATCAAGCACTTTACAGTGAAGCTAATGAGGATGCAGAAGCTTTCGATGCATTGCAACAAGGGTTTGTCATGATTGCTAGAGCCTTCGGCCGATATTCCAACAAATCCAACAATCGCATTCGTACCTCATCAAACACAAGGAATCAGACTGTTGCTAACAATGGACGTGTTGAAGTTCAGAATCATGGTAATGTTCGTCAGATGGGTAGTGGTCAAGGGTTTAATGCTGGGAGGAATAACATAGGTGCTCCACAACAACGGGCTCAAGTGGTTGATCAGGGAAATGCTCAGACTGGGGTTAATGGTCTTCGTTGTTATAAATGTAATGAGAAGGGTCATTGATAAGGTTTTAAAAGGTACCATTTTGAGGGGTCGTTTAAGTCCTTATTTGATCACTTTTGTATCCGTTATTGCTTAATATCGTTCCTTTTCACTTTTTAGGTCTCGTGAAGGCAAAATGCTGGAATGGCACTTATTTGGATGAAAAGGCGCGAATATATGAAGAAAATGGCCAAAGTCGAAATCGAGACACTCACAGTTGCTGAAAGTAGAAGGCGACGGCGTCAGGTGCTATTGGCGACGCCGTCCCAAAATTATTGTGACGGGCCAGAACCCAAAACTCGTATTTTCAAGAGACGGCGTCTAGTTGTGAAAGAGTAGGCCGTCGCTACTCAGACGGCCTAGATGCAATCCAGACGACGTCAGAAGCTGAAGAGGACGGCGTCACGGACATAAGGTGACGCCGTCGCAAGGTTAACGTGGCCAAGACGAAACCCTAATGGCGGCGACACGACGGCGTCACTAAACATAAGGTGACGCCGTCGCAATTGTAATCTTATATATAGAATCCGAATTTTTCAGTCTTTGTGTGGAGAGTCTTTGGAGTAAAAACCTAAAACCGAACCTAAGGTGTCTTGTACAGTATTTTAGGGTTTTAAACCCTATCTTACATCAAGATAAGTCTTTACTTCATTAATTCAATTATGTCTTTGATTATTTGTGTGTATGCTTGCATGTTCTCCATGTCCGGCTAATTTATTTGTGTGTTTGCTTAGGAAGTATGAAACTTAATTATTGAATATTGATTGGTTGTTTCTTATCTTAGTTGATTAATGATCTAGTAATGCGATAGGTCATTCGTTGTGTACTTAATGCTTGATTCATCTTTGTGAACCTTAGAGTATAATTACCTGAGTAATTGTAGGCTAAACCATCCAAAGAGCGCCTTAGAGTAGGAGTTTATAATCTCTAGTGGGTTTGTAGACAAGACCCTTTGGTAAGTTCGAAGAGTTAGGGAGAAACGCATACCCTACAACTTTAGACACACAACGCAACTAGGAATAAGACGTGACACTCAACCATCAATAGGAGATAATTAAGGAGTAATACAAACTAAGTAAACACATTTTTAAACTATCATACGAGCACACATTAATTAGACATAGACTCCCACAACCTTAGTTTAGATAATTAGATAATAGTAGAGTAATCGGTAGAAATACCAAACCCCCCAAATCCAATACCCGAGATTCGTACCTTTCCATTTTTCATAAAATATAAAAAGATAAAAAATAATCTTCCTCAACCTTAACCTTAGCGTAGTAACTCCCTACTAGCATTCCTATTCCCCTAGAGAACGATATCAATACCCGTGGCTTACCCTAATTACTACACTACAACGATTAGGTTCACTGCCTAGGGTGTTATAAAACTTGCTCGAAGAAAAGGAAGTTCCTTTGACCCCGAACGACGCGTGTAGCGTTATCAGTCATCTGGCTAATGCATGCCCAAAGCCAAGGACAAGAGGCAGCGCTTATCACAAAAAGGCTTTACTCTTGGCTCTCAAGGATGAAGCTGGTGGAACTCTTACCAACAAGGAACAAAGCTTCATGGCAAATTCAGATTTTGATGATGACATGGAGGACTTGCAGGCTAATGCAGCTGTGATGTTAATGGCAAACATGCGAAAACTCCACATGAGTGACACATGCCCAGTATATGACACTGACGGCTTGTCTCAGGTACCGGATCAAACTATATTCATTACTGATCTGATATCTCCGCCAACATCTGCATCTGACGGGGATTAGAGTGTTTAACATGAGCCGTCTACATCTCATTCCGATGATAATCAAATAGATCCCGTAGTTATATTTGACGATCAAGATGACCTTATGGTTAATTCTGATAATCAAATTGACTCTGTGGTTATATTTGAGGATCTAAATAATGATCGTGTTAAGACTCATGTTGAACAAGCTAAACCTGTGTCAAATCCAGATATTGAGCTCATGACCTTAATTCAGACCCAAGAATCTCGAATGGAAATGTGCCTAGATATCAATAAGAAATTAAACGATAAAATTGCACTGTTGACTAAGGATAATGAGTGCTTAAAGTTCCAACTCAACATTTTTCAAACACAAGAGAAACGTGAAAAAGGTTTTGAAGTCGCTTTTGCTAAATCTTACCAAAATGAAAATCTTTGGAAAAACAGATATGTGATCTAGTTTCATCCAAGAATGCTTTGTTGTCTCAAATAGAACAACTAAAATATGATCATAAACAACAACTTAATGCTCTCACTTTGGAAACTAAAAAAACCAAGTCTGAGTTGTTAACTTGTCAAAAACAGTTCTGTGAGTACAAAAAGCATTCAAGGAAACAAATAGATGAATATCTTGAAGAAATATTCGACTTACAAAACAAAATCAAAGAGTTTCGAATTGTTGTTTACAAACATGGTGAGTCAATCACAGCTATTCAAAAGTTTACTTTTAAACCAAATCCAAATGGATATGGACTGAATCTTGTTGATTACAAACCAAAGTTTTCACATAGAGCATTCAAACCAAATCCTCAAGTTTACAGTGCAGAACACAGAATTGATGATTCCATTATGAGTGTTGTTGAATATAATCGCTTGGAGGAATTAGATGCAGAAGACGAGAGTCGGTCAAAATTAGAAAATGTTGTTTATAACAAACCATTTTATTATTCAAAAGCCATAACTTTCGTCACACAACAGGATAATTCTAACACACCTTGGGTTATCACGCCTACTTCTGAGTCTTCTAATGTTGGTCCCTAATCCAATACGGCACAAACTAATGGTCCTTTACCTTCACTCAGTGAAGTAAAAACATTACCCGAACGTTGTCAAATTATTAAATATTTTGAAACATTCATATCGGACATCAAACTTTTGGAACGTGAAATTGAAATCAATTCTGAAATAAAAGTTGCACATTTTCAATCGCCTCATGCGCGAGAACAAAGAGATATTTTTCAGAAATTTTTTTTACCTCATGTCCGAAATTTGAAAATGTGTGCAATATACTGGGAAAGGGATTTTCACAAGGAGCTTGGACTTATGAAAACAATTTTCGAGAAAACAGAAACATCGATTTCAGATACTAAACGTAAAAAGAAAATGTTAAGAAAAGATGTTGACCGACTCTTGGAAGATGTTCTCTGTGCTGATACCATAAATGTTGTGCTATTACATTCTGTTGCATATGCATTTGATTATATCGCTGCTGATTCTGTTGATTCTGTTGAAAATGTTGAGAATACCGATAATGTGTCACAAATCAAGTCTTTAACAGTTGAAAATGAGCGTTTGTTAAACGAGCTTTCAAATGCAAAACGTCGTCTTCAATGGTGTCAAAAAGATTGTCAAAATAGAGAACTTGCTTTGCAAAACAAAATCAACCAGTTGCATACCAAAACTCTTAATCCAAAAATTGAGCAACTGGATGATGAAAACGTGTCTTTAAAGTGTCAAATTTCAAAATATGAACAAGAAATTTCAAAAGTTAAAATGGAATATGGTGTCATATTTGATTTACTAAAAAAGACTCGTGCTCAAGCGTCAAAAGATGTTGATGATCATCTTGCATATACCAAAGATGTTTTACGACAAAATGGAAACACTCGTTCTAAAAATATAGATTTGTTACACACTATCCATGATCTAAAAGCAGAGTTGGTTAAACTTAAGCAAGATAGGAATAGTAACACAAAAGTTATTGCACCAGGAATTCTTAGACAGCCTAATGACACATCACAAGAAACTAATGTGCTTCCCTCTACTGAAACAGGAATAGTTGCCTCTTTTCCCAACGCTAGCACTTCACAGCTTAAGAGCACATCAAGGAAGAATAGGAAGTTGCGACGTAAGAAAAGAATAATAAAGACCTCTGAAGTAGAAGAAAACCTTAGGACTTTGAATAAAACTCAAGTTACTCCCACTTTAGATATTGTGTTTGACAAATGTAATGGAAAAAGTGATGTAACGAATGCTGAACCTTTAAGTACTTTAAATATTATTTTTGAAGCTTCTTGTGTTGGTTGTCGTAAAAGCATGTTTTCGGGTTGTCATGATCAATGTGTTGCTAATGCTATCTTATCTCGTAAGCGGAATAATAGAAAACGAAATACCTCTAGGCCCACTAATGCTTCTAAGTCTGTGCTAGGTAAACCACCTTCGAGTGTTCCCGCTACGATCATTGATGTACCCATAGTACCCCCTAAACCTCCTAGGAAGAACTTATCACCTAGTGCATTTACTAAGACCAAAGCTAAGACTAGTTGGAGATGGCAGAAATGGTTACATAATACACTTGGCTTTAAATGGATACCTAAAATCATAAACATGTGTGTTTCAACTATAACTGCATCGGAACCCTCTAACTCTTCGGGTTCCACATCTACTTCTATTCCATCTGTGTCGTCTGTATGTAATGCAGGTGATACAGATCATCCTCTGGATTGTTGATAGCGGATGTTCCCGACACATGACAGGCAATCTCAAACTGTTGTCAAACTTTATTTCAAAGTTCATTGGCACTGTCAGGTTCGGGAATGATCACTTCGCAGCTATCATGGGCTACGAATATTACATCAATGGAAACATCGAAATTAGCAGGGTTTATTATGTGGAAGGTCTCGGTCACAATCTTTTCTTAGTTGGTCAATTTTGTGATGGAGATTTGGAAGTTGCTTTTCGGGAGAAAACTTGCTTCATTCGTGATCTACAAGGAAACGATCTTATGTCTGGTACCCGCACATCAAGTCTGCATACAATCTCAATGCAAGACATGATTGCTTAATCTCCCATCTGTCTACTTTCAAAGGCAACATCTACTAAATCTTGGCTATGGCACCGTCGACTTTCACACTTAAACTTTTAAACCATAACCAATCTTGCACGTTACAAACTTGTTGAAGGTCTCCCAAGATTTCGGTACTCTAAAGATCATCTATGCTCAGCTTGTGAACAAGGGAAAAGCACTCGTGCTCACTTTCTTTCAAAGGTGGAACACAGCTCACAACATGTGCTTCATCTTCTTCACATGGATTTGTGTGGTCCGATGCGCGTGCAGACGATTAATCGCAAACACTACATTTTGGTACTTGTCGATTACTACTCAAAATGGACTTGGGTTTATTTTCTTCGAACTAAAGATCAAGCTCCACAGATGATCATCACCTTTCTCACAAAAATTCAAGTTCAGCTCCGTAACACTGTCAGACAAATCAAAACAGACAAAGGAACTGAATTTGTGAATCAAACTCTTCGTGCATATTATGAGAAAGTGGGAAATGAGCATCAAACATCCATTGCTCGGACACCAGAACAAAATGGCGTGGTTGAAAGATGAAACCGTACGTTAGTGGAAGCAGCAAGAACGTTGCTGATAAATGCAAAACTTCCAGATTACTTGTGGGCTGAAGCCGTGTCAACTGCATGCTACACTCAGAACCGTTCAATGATTACCAAACGCCACAACAAAACACCTTTTGAGCTTATCCACAACCGTAAACCGAATCTCAAACACTTTCATGTATTTGGATCCCTTTGTTACCCAAATAAAGATCGTGATGACTTTGGTAAGCTCAAAGCTAAAGCTGACATAGGAATATTTGTTGGATACTGTGAAAACTCTAAGGGTTACTGGGTCTGGAATCATCGTACAAGGGAGATTATGGAAACAATTCATGCAAATTTCGATGAGCTTACAGAAATGGCTTCTGAGCAAAACAACTTGGAACCCGGACATAACCGTCTAAACTTCCCCCAAACCCCATCATCACCTGAACCAGGCTTACAACTTACTCGTCAACAATTAAAACAGCTATTAGCTCCTCTGTTTAGTGATGATATTGACCAACGTACTCCAGATGTA
This sequence comes from Chrysanthemum seticuspe, assembly GCA_019973895.1. Lineage (NCBI taxonomy): Eukaryota > Viridiplantae > Streptophyta > Magnoliopsida > Asterales > Asteraceae > Chrysanthemum > Chrysanthemum seticuspe. The sequence continues at coordinate 96,433,965 of BPTQ01000004.1, forward strand.
TCAAATGTTTCCGCTGCTCAACCTGATAATACTCCAATACCTGATACACCTGAAACAACAACAACTGTTGAAGAAGCACCTCCAATTGATTCTACAACAACAGCCGAATAAACCGCATCCAATGACGCTGAACCAGCTGATGATTTTTTGAACCATAAAGTACCCCAACCTACATATTATGATGCAAATGCGTTCTTCAACCCTTTTGCAAATGAAACTGTCACTTCTGATGTTGCGGAATCATCTACAAGTAATTTGAATCCTCCTAATCTGCATAATGAATATCAACATCAACCCTCCACACATCGTTGGACTAGAGACCATCCTCTTGTGAACATTATTGGAAACCCCGAATCAACCAGTCGTAACTAGACAACAACTTCAGACCGACGGTGAACATTGCATTTATGCACTCACCGTCTGCCAAGCTGAACCCAAAAATATTAAAGAAGCCATGAAATATGACAACTGGATTGAATCCATGCAAGAAGAACTTAACCAGTTTAAACATCTTGAAGTATGGGAATTGGTTGCAAAACCAACAGGGGTCTATGTTATTGGTCTGAAATGGATTTGGAAAAACAAATTGGATGCTGAAGGTACGGTTATCAGAAATAAGTCACGTCTGGTGGCTAAGGGTTATAGACAAGAAGAAGGGATTGACTACGATGAATCATTCGCACCGGTTGCTACACTTGTGTCTGTTCGGATTTTTCTGGCATTCGCGGCTCACATGAACATCACGGTCTTTCAAATGGACGTCAAAACTGCTTTTCTGAATGGTAAACTGAAAGAAATGGTCTATGTTAGTTAGCCAGAAGGATTTGTTGATCCAGAGTTCCCTAATCACGTCTACAAACTGAACAAGGCTCTCTACGGTCTCAAACAAGCCCCTCGGGCGTGGTATGATAAGTTGTAATCCTTTCTCATCTCTCATAATTTCGTCAAAGGATCGGTCGACCCAACGCTATTCATACAATATCACGGGGAACATATTTTAATCGTTCAAATTTATGTGGATGACATCATTTTTGGGTCAACACATCTAAAGTACTCAAACGCTATTTCAAAACTTATGAAAAAACATTTAAAAATGTGCATGATGGGTGAACTTACGTTCTTTCTAGGAATGCAAGTTCATCAATCACCCCGTGTTATTTTCCTGAGTCAGTCCAAATATGCTCTTGAAATCTTAAACAAACATGGAATGCAAAACTGTGATACCTATGCCACACCGATGGCACATACCAAGAAACAGGACGCTGATTTGCATGGGAAATTGGTTGACCCTACCAAGTACCGAAGTATTATTGGGTCTCTCATGTATCTAACTGCCAGTAGACCTGATATTGTATTTGTTATATATCTTTGCTCCCGTTATCAGTCGCGACCAACTGAAACTCACCTCTCTGAGGCTAAAAGAATCCTCCGATACATCAAGGAAACCATTAATTTGAGAATCTGGTATCCGAAGGATTCTGGTTTTGAACTAATAGCTTTTTCAGACGCTGATCACGCAGGTTGCTTAGATTCTCGGAAAAGTACTTCAGGTGCTCTACAATTTCTTGGTGATAAACTGGTGTCATGGCAATCGAAGAAGCAGGATTGTACATCACTGTCCTCAACTGAAGCAGAATATGTAGCCATGTCGGCCTGTTGTGCTCAAGTAATATGGATGAGAACACAAGTCAAAGACTATGGTTACGTATTTGACAGAATCCCGATGTACTGCGACTATCGAAGTGCTATTGCGATCTCGTGCAACTTCGTCCAATATTTGAAGTCTAAGCACATCGATCTTCAATATCATTTCATCAAGGAGCATGTGGAAAAGGGTACCGTTGAATTATATTTTGTGGGTACTGAATATCAACTGGCAGACCTTCTCACCAAAGCATTAGCTCCTGCTAGGTTTACTGAGTTGGTCCAACAGATTGGTATGAGGTGTTTGACTACAGAGGAACTGGACGAACTTTTAAAACAATCTTAAAACCAGTCAAACACCAAAACCTCTTTTGTAAATAAATTTTTAAAAAACAAAATACAAAAATACAAAATCTATAAAAATACAAAAATATTCTTCTATCTAAATTTCTTTTAACATGGCAAGTACAAATCTTCCATCAACACTTCACTCTGTCAAACATTTCAATATTTTCACGGTTAAGTGTTGAGGGGGAGAATGTAAATATTTTTATGTTTCATAAAACCTTGTACTTGCATGTTACCCAATATTGGTAGTATCTTTGATAATGGTGGATACGTTTCCTGTTTCTTGACACTCCTCGGACTCAAATTTATAAAAATTTCAATATTTTCAAAGTTGAGGGGGAGTGTCGTTAAGTTTCTTTCCAAATATCATGCTTTACTTAACCAAAATGGAAGTTATGGGCTATGGATGAAAATGGTTAAGGTGGAGGGGCCAAAGTTGTCAAATGCTTATACTTAATTTTACAAAACTCTTCCACCTAATTTCCTTCACATTTATTTCAAACATTTATTATCATAACCACCTTCATCCACGCCCCTAATTCAAACCACAAATCTGTGTTATAAACTTCAAATTGGTAAGTGTTTTAAGCATCTTTGAGTGATTTTAAACAATGGTTTTTAATTGTATGCAAATCTAACGGTTAGATTTTGAGCTTGTGATGATTTTGTGTTCTACGCATAAGAGTATGAACATGAAATCACCATGGAGTGTTTGAGATGAAATGGGTTGTGTTTTCAAAGTTTATATCAAGTCTTTAAACCATTTTCATCATAAAAACTTACCCAGAATATGTTTTAATCACTTAGTCATAATTAGGGTTTATGCGTGATAATTGGGTATTCTCTATTGTGAGTGTTTCTGTCTAATTAGAGGCATGTAATGTGTTTGAAATATGTTTAATTAACCAATAACAACCTTGAATCTTACCCAGAAACATGAATTTTGCAAAATAAAACTTTAGGGTTTAAGTCTCGTTGAAATTGGGTATCTTTGATTCTTGAGGTGCTAGATGTTAAAACTTGTTGGAAACATCTCACATAGCTTTTCCCAGAATTAGTTTGGTTGGATTCCTATGGTTGAAACGTTTACGCGTATAATTTGAATCCCTAGGGTTTAAGTTTACGCATAAGCAAACTTTACGTGTAACCATCATAAACTGTGATAACTTGTGATCTTGATATAGGTTGAATAAAATGTTAATGGAAATGTTATGATGAATTTATTTCAGGTTTTACGCGTGCAAAATCAGAATCAAGGTTAAATTGGAATTCTACGCATAAGGATTACCTTACGCGTAGAAGGTTACACGTAAGAGAAATCTTACGCGTAACTCTTACGCGTAAGGTTCTACATGGGGACTACATGTATCCTGTGAAGGATATGCGTAAACTTGAGTCTTACGCATAAGGTTCACTCTTACGAGTAAACCTTACGCATAAGCTCCCACATACGCGTACGCGTAAACCTTATGCAAAGAGGTTTTTCCTACTCGTAAAATTTCTTACGCATAAGAGGGCCTCCTACGCATAAGCTTAGGCCTACGCGTATGGTTACACAATGTTTACGCATAAGCATACATTCTTACGCATAAGCTACAATTTTAACTTTACCAATAAAATGTTACGCGTACTAACTTGTAAATAAGTTACTCATAACGTCACAAGACCAAAATGTCACTAATAAGCTATAATGGTTAAAATGTTGTGTGAATGAGTGAAAATTTGGACTTTAAAATTCAAAATTAATATACTCACGTAACTTATCACGACTACTTTGGACTGTTGGACAACAAGTGACATTGGACTCGTAACATTCATTAACATTACATATTCAATAACTGGACAATAAAATCAACTTTCGACTAACGTAATGTCTTTCGATATGTTGGTTCTTTTGGCTAAATATCTTTCAGATCACGATATGGACATCACAATGGAAAACGTTAACGCACCAAATGAGCTCACAATAGAAGACATTTTCCCTATTGGTTATAAAATGAAGATTGGAAAAAACAACCTCAGGGTGGATTTTGATAACTTCATATGCTCTGAGTCTTCATGCCGAATAGCCGTGGATATTCTAAAGACTCATCCTTACAACAACATACTCACCAACACAGCAACTGTACCAGTAATTTATATTCATCAGTTCTGGGATACAATGAGGAAAATTGATGGTCAAGATGCTGTTACAGTGACACTCAACAATAAACAAGTGACTATCACTATTGCTGATTTATGAGCAATTCTTCTGCTCCCTGCCATCCAGCCTGCTGAATATGTTGCTACTCCTACTGAAGAGGCTACTCTACAATTCATGGTCGATATTGGCTATGATGAAGCTGCGGGAATCATTACAAAACATTCTTCAGTAGATTTAAAGAATATTCCTCAGCCGTAGAGAACCTTATACATCATGATCCCCAAGTCTGTTTCCGGCAGAGATAGTTGTTATGAGCATCCAAAGCTAATGGAACTACAAGTCTTCTAGGGCATGGTTAACAAGATGCATATTGACTTCGCAAGTCTGATTTGGGAAGACATGATGACACACCTCAAGAATCATGGCACCAAGTGTTGGAATCACTCCAAAATTATATTTCAAGTGTTTGTAATCAATATGTAATAGTTAACTTAATTAAGGATAGGCTCATGTAGAAAGCCCATGAGCCTATGCAAAGCCCAATCAGGAAAGGAAGGGACTAGATGTGTTGCCCTAGCTCCCTTCCCCTATAAATAGTCTTGTAACTCTCATTTGAGAGTTGGTTGTTCATTTTATCACATTTCATTTACGCATAAACTTTCATATTCATTCGTGTGTGTGTGTTTAGTGTTCAACCGATCTATCTCTTCTATATTTCTTTATATTGATGCTTGTGTTACAAACATGGTGACCTAACAGTGGTATCATTCACCAAATAGTTGGGTGAAACAATTTTGTTTTTGAAGTTTTTTAGTACACGCATGGGTTTCTCGTGTTACAACTTTCATACGCTTAAAAACTTTACTTTTTACACTTTAAAACTCAAGATTCTTGTACTTTAAAGGTTATTTGGTGATAAAGTTTAAGTTTTTGGCAAAAAGTTTAAAACTTTACGTGTATTTCATTGTTTTTGAGCTTGGTTTTAATCGCGTGGTCATTCCTACGCGTAAGGTGAAAAAAAGTGTTGAATCATCAAGTTTCACACTTTTGTGTTATTTTGGTGATATTGAAGCTTTTTCATCATAAAAATCTGGTTTAGAAACACTTGTGGGCAGAATAATCAGTTTTGGTAGTTTCTACGCGTAGCAAAACCCTAAGTTTACGCGTAAGCTCCAAAAGGTTTGATCTTCAGTGCTATTGGTTTACTCAGTGTTTTCTTGCTTGGATAAGCCTGAAAACACTTCGACTTTGGATATCTTTTACACTGGTATAAGTGTAAAGGATTTTTGGGCAAAACCCTAGTTTTACGCCTAAGCAAAGCTCTTACGCGTAGCATTCTCTCTGCCTAAGAAATTTCTTACGCCTAAGCACAGTCTTACGCATAAGCTAATCTTATGCATAAGAATTCTACTTCTAAGCCTTTGTTTACGCATAAGCTAAGTTTTTCCTCAAGTTTACGCTTAAGCTATCACTACGCGTAACTTCATTTTTTATGCGTAAGGATTGGTTTTACGCATAAGGTTTTCTTTACGCCTAAGCTACTTTTCTACGCATAAGGTTACTTCATCAACAAAGTTTCATTCGACTACAAAGATCCATCATCAACACAAGTTTCAAGATGTCTCAACCACCATACTCTAACTATTTTCCTCATATGTATCCTCAACAACAACAACAACAACTCCAACAACAACAACAACTCTATCAACAACAACATCAATTTCAACAACAATTTCCTCCAGGAGCAATTCCAACACAAATGATTCAACCACCACCTAGTCTACAAGTATAACTTTACACAAACTTTCAAAATCAGCATCCATCCAAGTATGCTATGAAGGAACCGTCTTGGTTTGCAAAGATGTGTGAAGCTTTAAGTAGCCAACAATCCATTCATGAGGCTGGATCACTTGATAGACCTCCAATGCTCACTCCCGGAAATTACGATCAATGGGTGATAAGGTTCTTTAGGTTTTGTGATCTAAAGAAGCCACATGGAAAGTTCTTGAATAAGGTCATCCTTGAAGGTCCATTTCAGATGCCTACTATCACTGTACCCGGAGATCCGAATGCTAATCCACCGAGAGATGATCTCACCAACGTTGTCGGTCTTGATCAACTTACTACTGACCAACTTCTACACATGGAAGCCGATGAACTTGCAATGCAATATATCCTTTTGGGGTTACCCAATCCGATACTTCGTAGTGTTGATGCTCAGAAGACTGCTAAAGCAATGTGGGAGCATATTCATCTACTTATGGAAGGCATATAACTCAATCAAGAAGACATGGAATCTAAAATCTACTTAGCATATAAACACTTCATGATTGAACCAGGGGAGACATTAGAGTCATATCATCATCGATTCTCAGACATCATCAATGACTTGGAAAAACATAACATCATTATGCCAAGAATTGCAGTCAACACAAAGTTCCTAAGTAGTCTTGGTCCTGATTGGGAAAAGTATGTTATCTTCATCCGCCAAGCGAAGAATCTTCATCATGCTACATACGGATTATTGTATGACTATTTGAAGCCTCACCAAAAGAAAGTTGACAAAGAAAGAGTCATCCGTGGAGCTCCTGTTTCACCTTCACTCCCGGATAATCAAAATCTTGCATTGTGGGCTTAAGCTTGTTATCCTCAATTTCCAACCTTGCAAACTGTATTCACAAATCCTCCACAACCAACTGCTACAATTACACCATATGATCCGTCACAACAACAAACTCAAGAAACTCAATTGGTTCCATACAACAACCACAATGATCAAGCACTTTACAGTGAATCTAATGAGGATGCAGAAGCTTTCAATGCATTGCAACAAGGGTTTGTCATGATTGCTAGAGCCTTCGGCCGATATTCAAACAAATCTAACAATCGCATTCGTACCTCATAAAACACAAGGAATTAGGCTGTTGTTAACAATGGACGTGTTGAAGTTCAGAATCGTGGTAATGTTCGTCAGATGGGTATTGGTCAAGGGTTTAATGCTAATGGAAGGAATAACATGGGTGCTCCACAACAACGAGCCCATGTGGTTGAACAGGGAAATGCTCAGACTGGGATTAATGGTTTTCGTTGTTATAACTGTAATGAGAAGGGTCATCTGGCTAATGTATGCCCAAAACCGAGGATAAGTGGCAGCACTTATCACAAAGAGGCTTTACTCTTGGCACTTAAGGATGAAGCTGGTGGAACTCTTACCAACAAGTAACAGAGCTTCATGGCAAATGCAGATTTAGATGATGACATGGAGGACTTACAGGCTAATGCAGCTGTGATGTTAATGGCTAACATGCAAGAACTCTACATGAGTTACACAGGCCCAGTGTATGACACTGACGGCTTATCTCAGGTACCAGATCACACTATATTCATTTCTGATCTGATATCTCCGCCAACATCTGCATCCGATGTGGCTCAGAGTATTCAACATGAGCCGTCTACATCTCATTCCGATGATAATCAAATAGATCCCGTAGTTATATTTGACGATCAAGATGACCTTATGGTTAATATTCAAAATCAAGTTGACTCCGTGGTTATATTTTAGGATCTAAATAATGGTCATGTAGGGACTCACGTTGAACAAGCTGAACCTTTGTCTAATCCAGATATTGAGCTCATGACCTTAATTACGGACCAAAAATCTCAAATGGAAAAATGCCTTAACATCAATCAACAATTAAAGGATAAAAATGCACTGTTAACTAAGGATAATGAATGCTTAAAGTTCCAACTCAACATTTTTCAAACAAAAGAGAAACGAGAAAATGGTTTTAAAGTCGCATTTGCTAAATCCTATCAAAATGAAAAATCTTTGGAAAAACAAATATGTGATCTAGTTGCATCTAAGAATGCTTTGTTGTCTCAAATAGAACAACTGAAATATGAACATAAACAACAACTTAACTCTCTCACTGTGGAAAGTCAAAAAGCCAAGTCTGATTTGTTAACTTGTCAAAAACAGTTCTGTGAATACAAAACGCATTCCACGAAATGAATAGATGACTACCTTGAAGAAATTTTCAACTTACAAAACAAAATCAAAGAGTTTCGAAATGTTGTGTATAAACATGGTGAGTCAATCACAACTATTCAAAAGTTTACTTTTAAACCAAATCCAAATGGATATGGACCGAATCTTGGTGATTACAAACCTAAGTTTTCACATAGAGCATTCAAACCAAATCCTCAAGTTTACAGTGAAGAACATAGAATTAATGATTCCATTATGACTGTTGTTGAATATAGTCGCATGGAGGAATTAGATGCAGAAGACGAGAGTCGGTCAAAATTGGAAAATGTTGTTTATAACAAACCATTTAACTATTCAAAAGCCGTAACTTTCGTTACACAACAGGATCATTCTAACACACCTTGGGTTATCACACCTAATTCTGAGTCTTCTAATGAGGGTCCTCTTTCCAATACTGCACAAGTTAATGGTCCTTTACCTTCTTTAAATGAAATAAAGCCATTAGCTGAACAATGCAAAGTTATAAAATATTTTGAAACATTCTTATCGGACATCAAACTTTTGGAACATGAAATTGAAATCAATTCTGAAATAAAAGTTGAACATTTTCAATCGTCTCATGTCCGAAAAGAATTTTACCTCATGTCCGAAATTTGAAAATGTGTGCAATATATTGGGAAAGGGATTTTCACAAGGAGCTTGGACTTATGAAAAGAGTTTTCGAACAAACAGAAACATCGATTTCAAATACAAAACGTAAAAAGAAAATGTTAAGAAAGGATGTTGATCGACTCTTGGAAGATGTAATATGTGCTGATACCATTAATGTTGTGTTATTACATTCTGTTGCATATGCATTTGATTATATCACTGCTGATTTTGTTGATCATGTTGAAAATGTTGAGAATACTGATACTGTGTCACAAATCAAGTCTTTAAAAGTTGAAAATGAGCGATTATTAAACGATCTTTCAAATGCAAAACGTCGTCTTCAATGGTGTCAAAAAGATAGTCAAAATCGAGAACTCGCTTTGCAAAACAAAATCAATCAGTTGCATACAAAAACTCTTAATCCAAAACTTGAGCAACTGGATGATGAAAACGTGTCTTTGAAGTGTCAAATTTCAAAATATGAATAAGAAATTTCAAAAGTTAAAACGAAATATGGTGTCATATTTGATTTACTCAAAAAGACTCGTGCTCAAGCATCAAAAGATATTGATGAACATCTTGCATATACCAAAGATGTTCGAAAAAATGGAAACACTCGCTCTGAAAATCAAGATTTATTACACACTATCCATGATCTAAAAGCAGAGTTGGTACAAGTTATGCAAGATAGGAATAGTAACACAAACGTAATTGCACCAGGAATTCTTAGATTGCCTAATAACACCTCACAAGAAACTAATGTACTTGCCTCTACTGACACAAGAATAGTTGCCTCTTTTCCCAAAGCTAGCACTTCACAGCTTAAGAGCACCTCAAGGAAGAATAGGAAGTTGTGACGTAAGAAAAGAACAATAAAGACCTCTGAAGTAGAAGAACACCTTAGGACTTTGAATAAGACTCAAGTTGCACCCACTTTAGATATTGCGTCTGACAAATGTAATGGAAAAAGTGATGTAACGAATGTTGAATCTTTAAGTACTTTAAATGTTATGTTTGAAGCTTCTTGTGTTGGCTGTCGTAAAAGCATGTTTTCTGGTTGTCATAATAAATGTGTTGCTAATTCTATCTTATCTCGTAAGCGGAACAATAGAAAACGGAATACCTCTAGGCCCACTAATGCTTCTAAGTCTGTGCTAGGTAAACCACCCTCTAGTGTTCCGACTACGATCATTGATGTATCCATAGAACCCCCTTCACCTCCTAGGAAGAACTTATCACCTAGTGCAGTTACTAAGACAAAAGCTAAGACTAGTTGGAGATGGCAGAAATGGTTACATAATACACTTGGCTTTAAATAGATACCTAAAATCATAAACTTGTGTGTTTCAACTGTAACTGCATCGGAACCCTCTAACTCTTTGGGTTCTACATCTACTTCTATTCCATCTGTGTCATCTGTGTGTAATGCAGGTGATACAGATCATCCTCTGGATTGTTGATAGCGGATGTTCCCGACACATGACAGGCAATCTTAAACTGTTATCAAACTTTGTTTCAAAGTTCATTGGCACTGTCATATTCGGGAATGATCACTTCGCGGCTATCATGGGCTTCGGAGATTACATCAATGGGAACATCGAAATTAGTAGAGTTTATTATGTGGAAGGTCTCGATCACAATCTCTTTTCAGTCGGTCAATTTTGTGATGGAGATTTGGAAGTTGCCTTTAGGGAGAAAACTTGTTTCATCCTTGATCTACAAGGTAACGATCTTATGTCTGGCCAACGCACATCAAGTCTATATACAATCTCAATGCAAGACATGATTGCTTCATTTCCCATCTGTCTACTATCTTAAGCAACATCTACAAAATCATGGCTATGGCATCGTCGCCTTTCACACTTGAACTTTCAAACCATAACCAACCTTGCTCGGTATAAACTTGTTGAAGGTCTCCTACGGTTTCGGTATTCTAAAGATCATCTATGCTCAGCTTGTGAACAAGGGAAAAGCACTCGTGCTCACTTTCCTTCAAAGGTGGAACACAGTTCACATCATGTGCTTCATCTTCTTCACATGGACTTGTGTGGCCCGATGCGTGTGCAGACGATTAACGGTAAATGCTACATCTTGGTAATTGTAGATGACTATTCACGATGGACTTGGGTTTATTTTCTTCGAAGTAAAGTTCAAGCTCCACAGATGATTATCACCTTTCTCACAAAAATTCAAGTTCAGCTCCGTAACACTGTCAGACAAATCAAAACAGACAAAGGAACTGAATTTGTGAATCAAACTCTTCGTACATATTATGAGAAAGTGGGAATTGAGCATCAAACATCAATTGCACGAACACCAGAACAAAACGGAGTAGTTGAAAGACGAAACTGTACGTTAGTGGAAGCTGCAAGAACAATGTTAATTAATGCTAAACTTCCAGATTACTTGTGGGCTGAAGCCGGTGTCAACTGCATGCTACACTCAGAACCGTTCGATGGTTACTAAATGCCACAACAAAACACCTTTTGAGCTTATCCACAACCGTAAACCGAATCTCAAACACTTTCATGTATTTGGATCCCTTTGTTACCCAAATAATGATCACGATGACTTTGGTAAGCTCAAAGCTAAAGCTGACATAGGAGTTTTTGTTGGATACTGTGAAAACTCTAAAGGTTACCAGATCTGGAATCGTCGTACAAGGGAGATTATGGAAATGATTCATGCAAATTTCGATGAACTTACTGAAATGGCTTCTGAGCGTAACAGCTTGGAACCCGGACATAACCGTCTAAACTTCCCCCAAACCTTATCATCAGCTGAACCAAGCCTCCAGCTTACTCGTCAAAAAATGGAACAGCTATTTGCTCCTCTGTTTAGTGATGATATTGATCAACGTGCTCCAGATGTATCAACTGTTTTCGCTGCTCAACCCGATAATAATCCAATACCTGATACACTTGAAACAACAACAACTGTTGAAGAAGCCCCACCAATTGATTCTACAACAACAACACAACAAACCGCATCCAATGACGCTGAACCAGCTGATGATCTTCTGAACATTGAAGTACCCCCACCTGCAGATTATGATCCAAATGTGTTCTTCAATACGTTTGCTAATGAAACTGCCACACCTGATGTTGCAGAATCATCCACAAGCCATTTGAATCCTCCTAATCTGCAGAATGTATATCAACATCAACCCTCCACACATCGCTGGACGAAAGACCATCCTATTGTAAACATTATTGGAAACCCGAATCAACCAGTCGTAACTAGACAACGCCTTCAGACTGACGGTGAACATTGCATTTATGCACTCACCGTCTGCCAAGCTGAACCCAAAAATATTAAGGAAGCCATGGCGTATGACAACTGGATTGAATCCATGCAAGAAGAACTTAACCAGTTTAAACGTCTTGAAGTATGGGAATTGGTTGCAAAACCAACTAGGGTCTATGTTATTGGTCTGAAATGGATTTGGAAAAACAAATTGGATGCTGAAGGTACGATTATCAGAAATAAGTCACGTCTAGTGGCTAAGGGTTATAGACAAGAAGAAGGAATTGATTACGAGGAATCATTCGCATCGGTTGCTAGACTTGAGGTTGTTCGGGTCTTTCTGGCATTCGCGACTCACATGAACATCACGGTCTTTCAGATGGATGTCAAAACTGCTTTTCTAAATGGTAAACTGAAAGAAATAGTCTATGTCAGTCAGCTAGAAGGATTTGTTGACCCAAAGTTCCCTAATCACGTCTACAAACTGAACAAGGCTCTCTACGGTCTTAAACAAGCCCCTCGGGCGTGGTATGATAAGTTATCCTCCTTTCTTATTGCCAATAATTTCATGAAAGGATCGGTCGACCCAACACTTTTCATACAATATCACGGGGCACACATTTTAATCATTCAAATTTATGTGGATGACATCATTTTTGGGTCAACACATCTTAAGTACTCAAACGCCTTTTCAAAACTTATGAAAAAACATTTTGAAATGTCCATGATGGGTGAACTTACGTTTTTTCTAGGACTGCAAGTTCATCAATCACCCCGTGGTATTTTCCTAAGTCAGTCCAAATATGCTCTTGAAATTTTAAACAAACATGGAATGCAAACCAGTGATACCTATGCCACACCGATGGCACATACCAAGAAACTGGATGCTGATTTGCATGGGAAATTGGTTGACCCTACCAAATACCGAAGTATCATTGGCTCTCTCATGTATCTAACAGCCAGTAGACCTGATATTGTCTTTGCTGTATATCTTTGCTCCCGTTATCAGTCGAGACCAACTGAAACTCACCTCTCTGAGGCTAAAAGAATCCTCCGATACATCAAGGGAATCATTAACTTGGGAATCTGGTATCCGAAGTATTCTGGTTTTGAACTAATAGTTTTTTCAGACGCTGATCACGCAGGTTGCTTAGATTCTCGAAAAAGTACTTCAGGTGCTCTAGAATTTCTTGGTGATAAACTGGTGTCATGGCAATCGAAGAAGCAGGATTGTACATCACTGTCCTCAACTGAAGCAGAATATGTAGCCATGTCGGCGTGTTGTGCTCAAGTCATATGGATGAGAACACAACTCAAAGACTATGGTTACGTATTTGACAGAATCCCAATGTACTGCGACAATCGAAGTGCTATTGCGATCTCGTGCAACTCCGTCCAATATTCGAAGTCTAAGCACATGGATCTTCAATATCATTTCATCAAGGAGCATGTGGAAAAGGGTACTGTTGAATTATATTTTGTGGGTACTGAATATCAACTGGCAGACCTTCTCACCAAAGCATTAGCTCCTGCTAGGTTTACTGAGTTGTTCCAACGGATTGGTATGAGATGTTTGACTCCAGAGGAACTGGATGAATTTTTAAAACAATCTTAAAACCAGTCAAACACCAAAATCTCTTTTGTAAATATTTATCAAAAACAAAATTCAAAAATATAAAATTTATAAAATACAAAAATATTCTTCAATACAAATTTCTTTCAACTTGGCAAGTACAAATCTTCCGTCAACACTGTGTTTCCATCAAAATGTTCCCGAACAAGTGTTGAGGGGGAGAAAGTTTCATAAAACCTTGTACTTGCATGCTACCCAATATTGGTAGTATCTTTGTCAATGGTGGACACATTTTTTTGTTTCTTGACACTCTTTTTCTCTTTTTTCAAAAGTCGAGGGGGAGTGTCGTCAAGGTTCTTTCCAAATATCATGCATTATGTAACCAAAATAGAAGTTATGGGCGTTGGATGAAAAATGGTTGAGGTGGAGGGACCAAAGTTGTCAAAAGTTTAAACTTATTTTATTAAAACCACTCCACCTAATTTTTTCAAAATCATTAAATTCATACATTTATTACTTCAACAACCAATCCTACGCTTAAGATTTAATCTTCTAAATCGTGCTATAATCTTCAACTTTGTAAGTGATTTATGATTTCTAGTGATTTTCTAAACATTGGTTTTGATTTTTAAACAAATCCAACGGCTAGATTTTGAGTTAGGAGTGATTTTGTGTTCTACGCATATGCGTATGAACACAAAATCATCATTGGGTGTTTATGATGAAAGTTATTGTGTCAAAATGCTTAAAATCAAGTGTTATAAACATTTCCAACATCAAAATCCACCCAGAAAACGTTTTAATCGTGTTTCAAGAATTAAGGTTTATGCGTGGATTTAGGGTTTTCATGTGATAATGTTTCTGGATAATTAGTTGCTTATATGATGTTTAATACATGTTGAATTAACCAAAACCCACCATGAATACCCAGTAACTCAAATTCCTCAAAATTAAAGATTTAGGGTTTAGTATCATACGAATTGGGTATTTTTGATTCTTAAGGTTTTTGATGTTAAAACTTGGTACAACACATTCATATAGACTCTAAGACATCCCAGAATTAATTTGGTGCATTTCCTATGGCTAGATTTCTTAGTCGTAAAATTTGAATTCTAGGGTTTAAGTTCTACGCGTAAGGAAATCCTACGCGTAACCGTGGATGTTTGTGTTTATATGTGAGATTGAAAGGGATTGAAAAATTATGTTAATGGACATGTTATGATGAACTTATTTCAGGTTTTACGCGTGAAAAATTCAGAATCAAGGTTAACCATTGGATCTCTACGCATAAGGATCATCTTATGCGTAGAATGTTACTCGTAAGAGAAATCTTACGCGTAACCTTTACGCGTAAGGTTCTACAAAGGGACTACGCGTATCCTGTGAAGGATATGCGTAAACTTGAGCCTTACGCATAAGGTTCACTCTTATGAGTAAACGTTACGCATAAGCTCCAACATGCGCTTACGCGTAATCCTTATGCCAAGGGCTCTTTTCCTACGCGTAACATTTCTTACGCGTAAGAAGAGTTCCTACGCATAAGCTTATGCTTACGCGTATGGTCATCTGTTTACGCTTAAGCTTGCAATTTCTACGCTTAAGCCTTACTTTAACCATAATAATGAATTGTTACGCGTACTAACTTGTAAATAAATAAATCATAACGTCACAAAACCAAAACGTCACTAATAAGCTACAATGGTTAATAGGTTGTGTAAATGAGTGAAAATTTGGACTTTAATATTCAAAATTATTTAACTCACGAAACTTATCACGACTACTTTGGACTATTGGAAAAACAAGTGACGTTGGACTCGTAACATTCAACAACATAACATATTCGATAATTAGTCAATAAAATAAACTTTTGACTAATGTAATGTCTTTCGATATGTTGGTTCTTTTGGCTCAATATCTTTTAGATCACAATATGGACGTCAAAATGGAAAACGTTGATGCACCGAATGTTCTCACAATGGAAGACATCTTCCCCACCGGTTACCAAATGAAGATTGGAAAGAACAACCTCAGATTCGATTTTGATAACTTCACGTGTTCTGAGTCTTCTTGTCAAATTGCTGTGGATATTCTGAAGACTCATCCTTACAAGAATATGCTTACTAATTCTGCAACTGTGCCAGAGATTTATGTTCACCAATTCTGGCACACCATGCAGAAGGTCAAAGGTCAAGATGCTGTGACAGTGACACTAAACAAAAAACAAGTCACCATCACTCCAGCAGACTTAAAGGCTATTCTCCTTCTTCCTACCATCCAGCCTGTCAGTTACATTGCTACTCCTTCAGAAGAGGTCACTCTCCAGTTCATGGTCGACATTGGCTATGATGAAGCTGCTGGGATTATCACTAAACACTCTTTAGTAGATCTTAAGAATATTCCTCAGCCATGGAGAACCCTCTACATCATGATCACCAAATCAGTTTTTGGACGTGATAGTGGTTATGAGCATCCCAAGCTCATGGAACTACATGTATTTTGGGGCATGGTCAACATGATGCACATCGATTTCGCAAGTCTAATTTGGGATGACATGATGTCATATTTCAGGAAACCTGGCACCAAAATCCCTTACATCAAATACACAAAACTGTTCATCCAGAGGATACTCGAGAATAATCTTGATATTCCTTTGAGACTTGACGACCCCAAACATCACTCCGTGTTGTTGGAGCCTACACTCAATGTTGTCAGATTCAAAGACTCAACAACGAAGAAACAAGGTGCTGTTTTGCCAGATTGCCTTCTTACTGCTGATATCAAGGAACTTCAATCGTACAAACGTTATCTGGAAGCAGTTGCATCAGGCAAAGTGGGGTTCATGGATGAAAAGTCTTCCACCATCCCAGTCAAGAAGACCAGGAGAGGCAATACTGGAAGTGTTACAAGCACCGGGAGTACCCGAAAGTATCCAAAGAGGACTCATACCCTCAAAAGGAAAGTTCCATCGAAGGTTGCTATCCCTAATCCTAAACCTGAACCAAAATTGATGGACGAGGACTCCGAGGACACTGATACGGATGAAGAGGTTATCTACTCTGAAACTCCAACAGATGATACTTTAACAATAGCAAAAACTCTCAGTCCCAGATCTGATAAAGGGAAAACTCCAGTTGCTGAGCAAGAGGAAGAAGAGAGGTCAGATGAAGAGCCACAGGATGAAGAAAGAGAATACCGCAAGAAGCTAAAGAATCTCATATTACAACATGTTGCTAAGGAGTTCAACCTACAAAAAACTCGTGGCCCTGGAGGGTCAAGTGGTGGTGCACTAACCACACCAGTTTCCGATGCGGTTAATCAACCCGATAAGGGAACTGGTACCGCCACCCACGAATCAGAACAACAGCAACTAGAGGATGAGATTATCTTTGACTTTGAGGAACCAGAAAAGAAGAAGGAGAAGACTGAGAAAATTACTGATGAAGATGTTGAGGCTGCTGCTAAAGAAAAAGTAGAAGAAGAAGAAGCTCAAGCTCAAGCAGATGAAGAAGCTAGGGTTAAGGCGGAAGAAAATGCTAAAGCTGAGAAGGATGCCGATGATTATCTTCTAGATAGCCCCGCACGTAGCAAGGAACAAACTTCTGAGCCACCAAAGGACCCTGAGCCTCCTCATGACTCATCATCATCATACTCATGTTCTCATTCATCACCACCACCATCCAAAGCCACCACCAGATCCGCATCCAAATCGGTAAAGAAACCGACCGATACTTGGATATCACGTGCAAAGACAAAGATTCTCAAAGCTGTCAGGCAAGTAAGGAAGAAAGACGTGGTCAATAAGAAACTGAATCAACTTGCGGACAAAATCAATCTTCTTCAGACTGTGATAAACGAGGTTTCGGAAGAAAGGGATCAGATTCAAAACTTTCTAAACAGAGATATTCAGGGGGAAATGGATAAGACGATCAGAGAATACACTCACAAGTTTCTCCTCGACACTGTCCCTGGCGTGACTAGAGAGATGTTCACCAGACAACTTTATCCAAATCTCATGAAATTGGTCAAGCAAACAATGCAATCTACTCCGGTAGCAATGCAAATCAATCCAATTGAGCCTAAGGTTGTCTCTGATGCAGAGTTGATCTCCAAGCTTATGTTACAAATGTCTAAACGATCTGCAACGTTTACTTCTGACGAAGCTAAACTTTTTGAGGCATTGGTGGAATTTCAACTCAAAACATCATGCAAAGTGGCAGCTGAAAAGGCTAAGCGTCCAAGAGACGATGATGATGCGGATAAGGACTCTGAGGCGAAACAAAAGAAGAAAAATGACGATTCATCCTCTATGCCTCCACCACCCCAAGAACCTCCACCCAAAGAAGATCTCCACAACGTTCTCCTGCAAAAGATAAACCTCAGGACTCTGAGTCACCACCACATACAGAGAAAACCGGTGATCACTTTGAATACACTGGTGGTGACGATGAAGATATTACTGAGCCCCAACAACAACCTACTTCTTCTTCTACATCAACAAAGAAACCAACATCATCACCAAAGCCTAAGAAGAAGAAAAAGATCGAAGTTGTGTCATGGTTAGATGATGATGACACTGAAGAGTGTGATTGGTTTTCAAAACTTGTTGATGCAACCCCTCACTTACCGGAAGGCCAAGAACCGGCAGATGGTCGAACATTGGAGCATGCCAAGTTAATTCAGGAAAAGTTTAGGGTGAAGAAGATGACGAAAGCAGAATTGAGACGCATCAAGAATGAAGCTTTTCAACTGCTAAAAGACAGCTCCGACACTGCAATTGAAGTCGAATATCATCTTGACAACATAGCACGAGCCATGTCTAACAACATTGATTGGCTCAATCCTGAATCAAACATTGACTTCACCAGACTAGACAAAGCTCCATACTACACAGACTGGACCAAACCACTACCTACCATTGGCCGACCAGATCAACCCAAGATTCCCTACCGCTATTTCTTCAACAATGACTTGGAATTTCTTCTACACGGTAGCGATGTTACCAAGAAATACGCTACATCACTCACCTTCCCTTTCCCGGCAGCAATATACTCTAACAGCATAGCCATCGAGGAAGAAGCCACAAGAATGATTATTGACAAAGTGGAAAAGTATGACCTCGATGCATTGTATGGGATTCATCATTGGCCAGAATGACGAAGAATCTACTACAGGAGATGCCAGGTGCTAAAATCGAAAAAGGAAGTGTTCAGTGAACAACAGATCGTTGCGATAATGAATGTTACTCTCTCGTCTAAATGGGACTACTCATTCCAAAAAGCAATTAAAGTCAAACGTCAAGACGAAGAGGAATATGACTTTTCTGAAGCGGATTTCCCAAGATTGTCGCTCAATGACATTGAAGACATGTATCTGGCCAAGGTACAAGGAAGAATGCAACACTTCTCAACAAAAATCCAGCTTTAGTACATCAAGTCCTTGCTAATATTCATCAGAAGCATCGTGATCCAAGAACGTGTAAAAGATATTCAACTTGCCGTGAAATCATATCAGAAACGGGTTAATCTCACCAAACCACAACTAGACCTTCCCGATGTCAACCATCTTCCTCAGTACACCATCATTAAGAAACCATTTGGGGTAGTTTACCGCAGTGAACTTCACCGAAATTGCTTCATGGCGTGCAAGGAGCTTCACAAATTCTGTGATCATACTTTGAAGAAGGTTCGGGATGGGATGGCTTATAGGTTAAAGTCAAGGCATTGGGTAGAAGAAAAGGTGGCATTCTAGGGAAAGAAGGGATGCGAAGAAGATCATTACCAGGATTGATGAAAGGTTGTTTTGCCGGGATCATATGAGAACATTGGAGAGTTTCGTGGGTGGACGTCAAAGCATATCTCTAACAGGCTACCAACGTCCAGACAGAACTCCTGGTGTTATTGACGGACTTCCTGGTACTCCTTGATTTGTTTCTTTCATTATATATATTTGGATGTGTGATCTATAATTGACGATGGCTTGTGCACACATAATAGTGTACAACCCGTACATGTAATGAAAGGACCATGTGGTACGCTTCGGTGCCACAATCCTTATAAAAGGAGTAAAAGCTTCTTACTTTTGAGTAAAACTAATCAAAACTTTCACTTTCAAAGTTTTGCTCAAAAGAACAAGTACTTCCCCTTATATTTTTCAAAACCTCAACAGTTAGTATTACTTATTGAGGGGGAGTACTTGCTTACAAACTTTGTTCACAAATGGTTCTTCGTGGAGATCTTCCCACAAAACTCGAAATGGACATATTCGCCATCAAAATTTCATCAAAAATAACATTTATATGCCATTTTGAGGGGAAGAAAAATTATGTGATAAGAAATATGTTGTGAATTGCTATTGAATCGTCGTGATAAAAACTTAACCAATGAATTGACGAGCACTTAAATGTTAGTAACTCGAAAAGACTTGTCCGGGACGGGTAATAATTTCAAGCTAGTTCGCTAGTAATGTTAACGTGTCTCGCAAAGGACTTGTCCTAGTAGAATGTACCATTCGAGAAAATCTTTGTAGACATGAACCTTGACGGGGTCAAACCTCCTCACCAAGGAGTGTTTACAACTTCAAACTAACCTAGTCAGTGATGTGACCGTGTCTCGCAGGGAATTTTCTATCTTGAGTTGATCAATTCAAAAGTGCGCGCTCTTCTCTCACCGTGCAGATTTCTGTCAAAATATATAAGCACGTGTGGAGGGGGAGTATTTCTGCAAAATATAAAACTCTTTCAGTGGTACAAAATGTTTTTTAATCATAACCACTTTGAGAGATTTTTCATGAAAATGGTGTTATGGCAACATAGGTTAGTCATGGAGTTATAAGGTGACTAAGGTTAGGAATAACCTTCCTATGATCCACCAGAGCCGGAGGGATCTACCCAAGGACACTACCAATAATTAGAATTCAGAAGTCCTTAGGTATGATTATAAAAAGGAGAAAATGAGAATCGGAGAAAGAACGAGTTGAAGAATTAAAAAGAAATGTAAAGAAAAGGGTGAAAAGAAATATCCCTCAAAATTATTCAACTCAGGGCAGACATCGGGTTCAATTCATATGCTACTGGTTGTCACTTGATGACACCGATATTGAAGATCAAAGTCGTCATGGACCCAGTGACACATGCACTAAACCTTCTTAGCCACTCAAGTTTCTCTCAACAGAAGCTTGTTTCATTCTCACAGGGAACCCTACGTAAACTATCGGCTTTGTTAGGAATTAGAAATTCCAGGTATTAAAGAGTCGGTCACCTCAGGTATATGTAATCGTTAGAAAGCTCGTAGTCGTAGTTCTTTTATGTTAAGTAGTATTTAGTTTAGTAACACCGTGGAGGACGGACGGGTCTTTACCCACTGTATGCCTGATCCACAGCCCGATGTGAGGCGATTTATGTAAGACTATAAATACTCTCTACCTTCCAAGGTAGAGAGTTGGAGCTCATAATAATATCTTTCACTTTCTCTCACTAAGTTCCCTAAACCTCTAACTTTCTCTCTCTAGAATTCCATTTATACGCCACTTTGTGTTATGGTTTGATGTGTATGTGAAAACTAATATCCAACAATTGGTATCAGAGCCATGGTTAGATCATATCTTGCACATCTTTGGATTTTTAGTGGTTTTTAGGTGGTTTTTGAGTTTGAAAAAGTTTAGTGGTTTTTGCATAATTTGGTTGATTTCTAGTGTTAAAGTTTGGATTTTGGTAGTACTTTTGTGTTTAGAATCATCTCAAGTGTTTATGTTTTGATTTAGAAGGTTTGAATCATCTTGGTTGGGTTGTTTTTGGATTGAAAAGTGATGTTTATGTTGTTTTTCTTGCTAGCGACTTGACATACGGATTTGTTTCTTCGTAGCGACTTGCTTTACAATTCTGTAGCGAGTTGCAGATTTTGGAGCTAGCGACTTAGGCCTAACGACTTACAGTACAAGTAGTGGACTCTCCACTACAGGTAGCGACTTGGTGTTAGCGACTTGGTCAGTAGCGAGTTGCTATTTAGCGACTTGAATCTTTAGCGACTTGATTAGCGAATTGCTGCCAAAATTTTGCTAGCGAGTTGCTATTTAGCGACTTGGGACTTTAGCGACTTGGTGGTATAGCGAATTAGTTTTTAGCGACTTGGTTCAAGAATTCGTAGCGACTTGGTTGATTTTTTCCGTCAAAACTTCAAACGGCCATAACTTTTGAACCGTAACTCCGTTTTCAGCGTTCTACCCATCAAAACGACCGTGAGAACGAGGAGAATGCCACGCCGAATCGGTTCAATCTTCGAGGTCTAAATCCGCTCTGAACAGAAGTTATTAAGGTTTTTAAGTTTTTAGACCTAAATTTCTCAGGAAAAACGGGCATAAACCAATCCGAATCACAACCAAACAACATCTCTACTAATCCTATCATTCCATTCGTCATTGCTTAACGGTTTAGTCTTGATTTTAGTAAAATCCCGCGAAAGATTCTATTTCTCGGTTTAAATCATAGACTTGTAAAATCCCGTGCATTCTACCACATCATGTCTTACTCTACTGACCCAGTGATTTCAGAAGTGCTTAAATTGTATGATGTTGTCGATAATAATGATAATGGATGCTACACTGAACGATTAAAGATGTTTGAATTAAACAACGAGGATGTGAGATCTTCATGTTCTGAGTACAATGAGAATGAATTGCACCTGCTACAGAATGCCATGCAAATGGAATGCAGCATTGAGCCCTATCTACTACTTCATCTGCACCTCATACAGTTGTTATCCATAGCTGGGGATCGTACATGTAGTGCTCTTTTCCGCCAGGACTTACCTACATTGACAAGAAGCTTGCTGTTGAACTTAGAGCATTTAAAGCTGCAACTTACCAATGAAGAAGTTCAAAAAGATGGTTCCAGTGCAGCTCTTCAAGTAATCTACAAACAATTTCAGCCATTCATCAGTGGGGAATATTCAGCAGATTACGATCAACACTTGACTGGAATTTCCTTCAAAAAACATACTGGAATGGAAATTCAGGAATTCATTGAGACATTTATCCAACTCATGGATAATGTGAAAAAGTACATTGAGGAAACTGCACAAAAGGATGAAAAAGTGAATGAGTGTCAGGTGCAGTTGAGAGATTGTTGTGATAAGTTGGGTAATGTATCTGTGGAAGAATCAGGTGTTGCTGAATGCAGAATGTTAGAGAAAACAAATAATGATGAGTCGGACAATTCTAAAATAGAATCTTCATGCTCATGTTCACAAGAGAGAGAGGTGCACCAGTCACAACCCGTGCAAGCTAATGCAAAGGAACGCTCCATGGACGCTTCGGATGAACCCAAGATAGAGATGCACCGGCCACAACCTGTGCACGTTAATGCAGAGGAAAGTTGCATGAAAGTTTCTGCAGTACCTAGGTATGCATCTTCTTCTCAAAATGATGATTATGAATTGCATGAGTACACTGCATTTGTGCCTGATGATTCCTTGACCACTGAACTCAATACCTATAAGGATCAAGTTGCCATATACGAACAACGTGCTAAGTTTGAACTTACCACTCGTGAGCAGGAGATGGATATCCAAATGCGTACAATTATTAGAAAAAGTAATTTTAGAGAAGAAGTATTAAAACAAGAGTTAAACTCCTTACAAGAAAAGCTTTCCAAAACTGCTAAGCAAAAACACGAACTTCAAGAAAATGTTAAAATGCTTAAGCAAGAATTCAAGGCTAAGGAATCAAAACTTTTGAATGATTTTTCCAATCTAAAAAATTTGAAAAACAAGCTTGAAAATAAGTTGTACGTACAAGGGAATACCATTCAAACGGCTCACATGATCACTAAGCATCGAGTCTTAAGCGATAAGCATAGCATTCCCCTTGTTGAGGAACCAAATCCAGAGGTAATTAAAAAGGCTAGAAATGCTTATAAGGTGCTTTATGATGGTAATGAAATCCTTAAGCCTAGGCAGAAACCTAGTTGCGTTGAGTGCACTGAGGAAGATAAGAGATCTGATGAAGTCACTAGGGAGAAAATGAATAAGAAGTTAGAAGATCCTGAGTGTAAAAAGAATAACATAATGATTAAACCCCATAATTACACTAAAGAAAATTGGATCTCCTTGAACAAGTTTAAGCCTCATACTCTATTAACCCCTGAACAAGTGTTCTGGAAAAAGGATTTAGATAAGCAAAAAGCAGAGAATCTTGTTGTAACGAACCCTCCCCTTAGGAAAATGCCTAGAGCGACTGTGTATCCTCCGAATACACCAATGCATCTTGTTCCTAGAACAATTGCCACTAAAAGCAAGACCTTAATTAGTCAATATGTTATCTTTCAACTATTTGTTGATTTTGAGAAAACTTGCAAGAAAAGGATCACACCCCCTGGTATTACTGAAGGAGAAGGGGTTATGAGCAAACTAAAGAATGTTATTTAACTGAAGTCATGCCTTTCTTTAAATAACTAAAAGATCATTTTGAGAGTCTTAAAAAGGGAATGAATTCAGACATTAAAGAAATGGAAAAAGAATTTGATGCAATGATTGTTGAGGTTAGTGATTATGAGAGAGAATTAAAATATAATGAGATTGAGAGGAAGAACTTGCATACACTGAATGAGAATCTGATTTCTGAATGTATTGCTCAAGATGTGTTTTTCACTGCTATAAATTGTTCCATTAATGCTTATCAATTTCATGAATTATCTGTTGCTCTGAAAGTCTCCCATGATCGTGTCATTGAGCTTGAAACAACAAATTCAAAATTGCATGAGAAAATAGAACAGGATGATCATGATAACTTGGTCAAACATTATTCTAAATTAGAAGTTGAACATCTTGCTTTGCAATTAAAACATCAACATCTCAAAGAAAATGTTAAAACCTCAAATACCAAGACATCCTCTGATGCTCCTGAGTTTGATGCAGTTTTTGAAATTAGCAAACGTGATGAACAAATTCGAGCTCATTGCCACACGATCAAAAGATTGAAAGCCCAAATTTCACAACTGAAAGGTGAAAAGAAGGATGTGACTGGTTCCCATATGCCTCCACCTTTAGATTCTCAGAATTTCCAACTTCAAAACATAATTGATAACTTGCAAAAGGAAAATGATTGTTTTAAAGCTGAAATTTCAAAGGTTAATGATCAAAACAAAGAGTTATGTGATTCATTTAAAGTTAATCATGATAAACAAATTGAAAAGATAACTTCTTTACTTAACGATATTGAGAATCTGAAGCGTGAGGTGAAAGGAAAGTTGCCAATCCCCAATTGCAAATACTCTGTTCCTAAGGTTTTTGATTGTGATAAATATGCTATCGATATGTTATATATTCCTCCGCCCATTAGGAATAATGAACTTGCACATAAAGCATACCTCTCATACCTTAAGGAAAGTTTGAAGGGTCTCCGTGAGATTGTTGAAGATGAAAGATTAGAAAAACCTTTTGATAGTACTATAGCCTATGCCTGCATGGATGCCAAACGATCTCAGGAACTCTTAGAGTATGTAATTGTCACAAGTCCGAAATCTAACAATAGGCGAGATAGAATAGTTGTGCCTTGTTCTATGCCTAAAGCCAAGCATGTGACCCTTGATATGCCTTGTTCCATGTCGAAATTCAAGCAAGCAACCTTTGATGTGCGTCCTAGAATTTCAGATCCCAGCACTTCTAGACCAGGAATGCAGAAAGTAGTGAAGCCATGTAATGTTCCCATCGTTACTTCTACAGATGTTAAGATTGACACTAAAGTTAGCGGGTCAAAACCTAGAAGCGATGCAAAGAAGGATAGGATTACGCAAACTAAAAGTGATCATGATAAGGAAGTAAAAGAACACCATAGGGACAAGAAGTTTGATTTGAACAAAAAGAATCGTGTTAGTTCTAGTATTAGCTCTAAGCTTACTGAAATTAATTCGAGGCCTTATGTTGTCTGCAATAC
Source organism: Chrysanthemum seticuspe (assembly GCA_019973895.1). Classification (NCBI taxonomy): domain Eukaryota; kingdom Viridiplantae; phylum Streptophyta; class Magnoliopsida; order Asterales; family Asteraceae; genus Chrysanthemum; species Chrysanthemum seticuspe. The sequence goes on from BPTQ01000004.1 coordinate 96,459,483, forward strand.
ATGTAAAAAATGTTTATTTTCTGGTAATCATGATAAATGTGATGTGTTATTTCTGAGATCTAAGAATCATACCCCAGTTAAGAAAGTTTGGAAAGCAAAACAGATTAAGCAATCCTGGAAACCTACAGGGAAGGTTTTTACCAATGTAGGATTTCAGTGGAAGCCAACAGGTCGAATGTTCACGAACGGCAAACCTTGCTCTTTAACTAGATCCACTATGCTGAGAATAGTGCCTGTTAAGGTTTGGAATCCAACTGGTAGAATAATCCCATTAAGCACAAAATGTCATTTGACTAAGTCTGATGCCTCTACTAGTTCAGCTCCTAGGGATAATGCCATTGCATCTAGGGTTTCTGCTGATTCAAAGACTGTTTGTGCTAACCAAAAGGAACCCATCAGCACGTGGGGATCCAATGTTTCCAATTCTCTGTCTTCGTCTGTTGTCCAAAGCAGGTCGTACAAATCATCCCTTGGTATTTGGATTCGGGCGGCTCTAAACATATGACTGGGCTCTTAACAATGACGTCTGTTCAAATCAGTTCAGGCCTCGTACTTCATCATTATGGTGTCTGCAGATAACACTTCAGGCCCCGTTCTTCAAAGAAAAGAAAAGTGTACGCTCTTCTGCGTGCTTTATCTTCAGCTTAAGAGAAATTCTCTCATGAATGGCCATACTCATCTACATTCTTCATCAACAAGCTTCATGTTTTTCCACGCTCATTCAATCATCAAGTGGATCTATGTCCATTGGTGTCTACTCTTATTCACTTGTTAAATCAAAAATGGCAACTTTGGATGCAATTTTTGAGGGGGAGAAGAGTGAATATACTACATGATGATGGATGTTTGAATAATGGTTATACGACTTAATTTTTGATGATGATGAGTGTATATTCTTTTTGATGAAGAGTGAATATACTAAGGATAACTGGGATTCATTGTTTTGATTTTTGATGACTCTCCTCCAACGCCTAATGCTTCACTTACTAAGGATACTTGGGAATCAATGTTTGGGATTCATTGTTTTTTCAAAGATATGTTTGATGAGTACTTTCAACCTTCGACGAATGTTGATCATCCAGCTTCTGAAGCTCATGCTCCGGTTTCTATTGATTCAACTGGTTCACCATATAAGAAGTACTTCTTGGAATTCTCAAGAAACCTTATCTCCAGTTATTTCACAAGGCGTTTATAATGACTATCATGATATTGTAAGTTGCACTATTGAGTAATGATCCGCTCTTTGGTATTCCTGTGCCAAATCTTCACGGATTGTTGTTCATGGATAATGATCCGCTCTTTGGTATTTCTTTGCCAAATCTTTACGGATTATTGTTCCTCTCATTGTGCACGCTATAAATCAACCACATGAACATTAAGGAAAATGACTACCTCATTCGCTCGAAGACATTTGTGGTGAATCTTCCAGATCAGTCTCTACATGTATACCTTTAGGAAGAATGCATTAATGTCGAGAAATCATTTGTTCCGGTTCATTCAGTGGATCGACGTACATCCGGTTGTACGTTTATTCACATGTTGGGCATTTGACACAAGCTGATTACTTCGGAGTTAATCAATTATCACTTATTTGAGATTGAAGTTAAAATTCACAAAGGCAAGCTTAAGATGCAAATGCAGGGAATTCTTCTTCAGTTTCAAGTTTGGTATATTAGGTTTTCTTTATCAGTGGTCACTTCAAATTGTCTACATATGGGTTGATAAAGATAGTCAGAGAGAGTTTCTATCGCAGTGGTCCTATGGCTCCTGGACACTCCAGTTCAGGACCCGCACTTCAAGACAGTCCCATTAGTTCATCCCTTATACCAAATTCTTCTCCAGAAACTCCATATGTACCTCCATCTGAAGATGATTTAAAGAAATTGTTTGATCCCATGTTTGATGAACATTATGAGCCAAGTGCTAATGAACTGACAATTCCTACTTCAGAGGCTGCTCATATTCCTGTGAATGACGTCAATCCTTTAATCTGAATATCATTAAGTCAAGAAGCGCCTGCTGCTGATCACTCTGTCTCATCAACAAATCATCAAACTTCGAGGGTACATCATGGAACTATGTCTGGTATCAATGATGAAGTTAATCCCTTTGCTACTCCCGAAGATGCCCCCTTTGAGAACGTATTTGCTCCTGAATCATCATCAGAACCATCTTCATCAGGAGAAATTGACTCTGCAACTTCAGTTCTTCAACCACAACCACATGAACACCTCAGAAAATGGACTCATGATCATCCATTGGACAACATCATTGGAAACCTCTCTCGTCCAGTATCCACACGGAAACAACTTGCAACAGATGCCTTGTGGTGCTTCTTTAACTCCGTACTCTCTAAGATCGAACCAAATGATGTTAAATCCGCCATGGATGAATACAGCTGGTTCAATGCCATGCAAGAAGAAATTCATGAGTTTGATCGACTTGATGTATGGGAATTAGTACCTGCTCCAGATTGTGCTATGATCATTGCTCTAAAGTGGATCTTCAAAGTGAAACTTGATGAGCATGGTGATGTGTTAAAGAACAAGGCTCGATTGGTTGCTAAAGGATACCGTCAAGAGGAGGGTATTGACTTTGAGGAATCATTTGCTCCTGTTGCTCGAATCGAGGCAATCAGAATCTTTTTGGCTAATGCTGCTTTTAAGAACATGGTAGTCTATCAGATGGACGTAAAGACGGCATTTCTAAACGGAGATCTTAAAGAAGTCGTCTATGTCAGCCAACCCGAAGGCTTTGTGAATCCAGAGAATCCTACCCATGTTTATCGTTTGAAGAAGGCTCATTACGGTTTAAAGCAAGCTCCAAGGGCATGGTATGATACGCTATCAAAGTTTCTTCTATCTACCGGATACAACAAAGGAGTAGTCGATCCAACATTGTTCACAAGGAAGTCAGGCAAACATTTAATTCACGTTCAAATTTATGTTGATGATATCATATTTGCCTCGACTGACCCCAATGAGTGTGACCGTTTTTCAAATGAAATGGGTTCTAAATTTCAAATGTCAATGATGGGACAAATGTCATTTTTCTTGGGATTACAAATTTCACAAAGTCCCGGAGGCATTTTCATAAATCAATCTAAATATGCAAATGAGATTTTAATGAAATTTGGATTTGATTCAAGTGACCCTGTTGACACACCCATGATTGAATGAACCAAACTAGATGAGGACCACTCAGGGATCATGGTAGACCAAACGAAATATCGTAGTATGATTGGATCCCTGATGTACCTCACTGCTAGTAGACCAGACATCTTGTTTTCTGTTTGCATGTGTGCTAGATACCAGGCTAAGCCTACTAAAAAGCACCTTGAAGCGGTTAAACGGGTCTTTCGGTATCTCCAAGGAACCATCAATATGGGACTTTGGTACCCGAAGGACACCAGTATGTCACTAACAGCATATGCAGATGCAGATCATGCAGGGTGTCAAGATACTCGTCGAAGTACGTCTGGAGGTGCTCAGTTTTTGGGTGATAAGCTTGTGAGCTGGTCGTCAAAGAAGCAAATGAGTACTTCTATTTCCTCTACAGAGGCTGAATACATAACCATGTCATCTTGTTGTGCTCAAATCCTATGGATGAGATCTCAGTTAACTGACTATGGCTTTGTATTCAACAAATCCCTCTGTACTGTGATAATAAAAGTGCTATTGCTCTCTCATGCAACAACGTACAACACTCAAGAGCAAAGCACATCGACATTCGACATCATTTCATCAGGGAGCAAGTGGAAAACGGTGTGGTGGAACTCCATTTTGTGAGGACTGAATACCAGTTAGCAGACATCTTCACCAAAGCTCTTCCAAGAGAACGTTTTGAGTTTATTCTTCCACGTCTTGGCTTGAAAAGCCTTCAACCAGAAACACTCAAACGTCTTCAGGAGGAAGATGAGGAGTAAAGGTCTTTCTTCTTCTTCTATCTCTTGTATATATCTATTCGAAAAACAAAATACAAAATTATAAAACCTTCAAAAATCAAATAGAAAAATATAAAACTTTCAAAATCAATAAAAATTTGAAAAATTCGAAAAATCTTCAAAAAAAAAAAAATATTGTCATTTTGTCATGTTTCTCTCGATTCGATAATATCGACGGTCTTGATGTTGTCATTCAAAGAATGACACGGGACTTTAGATGTTGTTCGAATTTTTATATATAAAAAAAAAAAAAAAAAAAAAAATCAAAAATTCAAAAAATAAAAAAAAAAAAATTTTGGGAGAAAGAGAAACAATGGTTTATTGTCATTTTCAGGCAATAACCCGGTTTTAAAAGAAAGAACAGAGCCATGTTTTATCATGTTTTCAAAATTCCATGCTCTGATTCTATAAACATTTATCTGCTGAAAACTAAATGCTTTGAAAAATAACTCGATCTCTATTTTTGATAATCATCAGGACTTATTTGTCAACATCTCTATCTCTCAATCAACAACCTATGTCATTGATTGAGGGGGAGAATGATTTCAATTAAATTAAAAAGTTATTTGGCATTAAATTGTTTTCAAAAGATGTACATGCATGTTTTATCAATGGAGTTTAAAGTCTTATAATCAGATCCTTATCAGTTCAAACGCTTTCATAATCAAGTCACAATTCTCCTTTAAAGCTTTCAAAATCAATTTAAATCTATAAGAGATCACAAATCTCAAATGATTTGATAATTGTGATCGGGGGAGAATGTGTGATTTAAATTGGATTTAAACTGATAATTCGGTAAATGGTTTTATAAGGATGTACATGCTATCCTTCCCACATGTGACAAACGATTTCAAATTTTCAATGCACATGTTGAGGGGGAGCATCTATCTTAAACCTATGATTTGAAACGTGATCATTTATCTCAATGTGCAGGTTCCCTCTAGTATGTGCAAAACTCTTTTCAACATTTGATGCACATGTTGAGGGGGAGCACTTATTCTAAAAAATATCAAAAATAATTCAGGTACAAAATGCTTTGATAATATATCACAAGTATCTGGATTGATTTTCAAATGGTTTTCAATTGGTTCCAATGGCAGATGAACAATACCAAATAGACCGACCAACTTTACTTTATGTACGGTGATATAAGGATGATAAGGTTAGGTATTGGTTCCCATGATCCGCCAGAACCGGAGGGATCTACCCAGGGACTATCCACTAGTTAGTGTAGAGTTCTTAGGTATGATGATAAAAGGAGAAAAATGAGATATGGGAAGAGTGCGGACTGAGATAGAGCAAGAACTAGAACAAACCCAACAAGGTTCTTGCTATGAAGTCTCGGTAAGCACTGAAGGGGTTGAAGAATTAAAAAGAATTGAATGAGAAAAGGGTGAAAACAAATAGCCTTCCATTTATTCAACCTTAGGGCAGAAACCGGGTTCAACTCATATGCTACTGATGGTAACATCGGTATTGAAGACAAGACGTCATGGACCCAGTGACGCACTGCACTACAACTTCACAAACCACTCAAGTTCCTCTTAAAAGGGCTTGTTTCATTCTTACGGGGAACCGACATTATCTATCGACTTTCTCTTAGAGATTGTTGAAAATTGAAGAAGGAGACCCTCTCCCTAGTCTCCGGCACACGATCCAATTATGCACAAAATTGAGTCTAGAGCCACGAGATCATCAATTAATCTCATTAGGACACTTTCAATGAAGACTCTCTGTTTCACACAATGTGGAAAGAGAGATTATATCTTGAGTCCTACGCATTATCCTTGTGGTATTGCCAGAACATCTGAGTGATGTGTTTACATATTCACAATGAAGATGGAAAGCCTTCTGGAGCCAACATCAAACAAGCTCCTGGTAGGTGGCATGTGAGATCTATTATATGGATCAACCATGTGACAACTGAACAGAAACAATGGGGCGATTCAATCTCTTGAATCAATCCTGGTTCAGGTTATGGATTGACGGATACCTTTGAAAAACCGGTCTTTGTGCTTAACAACTCTTTTTCCTTAGCACATCGACCGTGTACTCTTTTCTTTCAAACCAAAAGGTATTTTTATGATTGATAATTGATTTTCAATAAAACCTTCGCTGTATTGCAAAAACAATTTCTATTGAGCAATACACGATTGTTTTTCAAATCTCTTTTCATCAATCAGTGGACTTAAAATTCGCTGGTTCGCTCACTCCGTGTTGTCTTCTTTGAGATGTTCCGATTTGAGAACAGCTAGAACAGCTGCGAAACCCTGTCAAGGAAATTCTTCGGAATTATACCTGATCACAGGCAGTACATGTACTGATCAACGGGGAACCGTGGGCCGTGTACCTCAATTCAACGAAAGTGATCAATGACACTTTCGTGCGATTTATTGCTAACTGTTGTATGCAGGTACGCCCGACGTTTGCAGCTGATCAGAATGAAGCGGTCAATCCATAGCCGCATGCTCACTTATCACATTCATCTCAAAAGAAATCATGATTAGTGCATCAATGACTCTGATATTTTCACTCCATGCTTCTGCTACGCTGCTGCCAATATCATGAATCAATTAAAGCTTCCGCTACTCTGATGAGAAGATATCATGATCCAGAAAGTGAGCATGTTGGTCCTAAAGTCACAACATCACATAATACCAACACCACAAAGGATGTCTTAGAGATTTTTGATAGCTGATGATCTCAAAAGATGGCTCAAAATTATTATCACGTGGATCAGTAAAAGACCTCCACTTGGAGTGACCAAACATGCAATGTGAAGAATCAATGACTACGAGCTTAGGAGCAAAGGACTACTTCAAGAATGCAAGATCAATTGTTAATGAATTATCTATTTGTATTCAATGTAATTTTGGTACTCGATTGAGGTGACCTCCCTTAGGGGAGATTGTTAGGAATTAGAAATTCCAGGTATTAAAGAGTCGGTCACCTCAGGTATATGTAATCGTTAGAAAGCTCGTAGTCGTAGTTCTTTTATGTTAAGTAGTATTTAGTTTAGTAACACCGTGGAGGACGGACGGGTCTTTACCCACTGTATGCCTGATCCACAGCCCGATGTGTGGCGATTTATGTAAGACTATAAATACTCTCTACCTTCCAAGGTAGAGAGTTGGAGCTCATAATAATATCTTTCACTTTCTCTCACTAAGTTCCCTAAACCTCTAACTTTCTCTCTCTAGAATTCCATTTATACGCCACTTTGTGTTATGGTTTGATGTGTATGTGAAAACTAATATCCAACAGGCTTTCTCTTAGAGATTGCTGGTATTGAAGAAGGAGACCCTCTCCCTAGTCTCCGCTTAGGAAAACCAAAGCGCACTATTGAGTCTAGAGCCACGAGATTCATCAAAATATCTCTTAGGAACACTTGACATTTCATCACTTGTCGTTCAACAATAAGGACGCAAATGATACATTCTAGAGTCCTTCACAGATCTTAGCAATCTGTCGAGAACATTTATGAGGGGTTCACAACTGTGATCCTCAGTGATTAAATGGAAACTCCTGCCAGGGTCAACATCAAACAGCCCTGACAGCAGGTCACTTCGGTAACTCCTTTTGGGTTACGCTTAGTGTGTCTCAAACGGTCTATAGTCGTGGGGTGATGCTTCGGTGTACCTCACCGACTCACCTGAACTGTAGGTGTACATCGGTACATCGCGTTATCTCACTTGTGGGAATCCAGTTCAGGAACAACCTTTGTGAGAATTAGAGACGTGTTTTCACACTATGCTGTTAACACACTCTAAGTTCAAACTTGTAAGCGCTGGATTATTTCTAACCCACGTTTTATGTTTTTCTTCTTATGGATGCTCGCGAGAGGAAAAGATCGTGCAGATTCTTCACATGCTCATACCAACAACATCACAAAAGAAGTTCTCTCAATATCAAAGGCAACAAAAAGTCACGATGATTCTTCCTCATATCAAAGAATCTACAAAGTTATAAAGACTCGAGAACTACTTCACATATGGAATTCACTGTCATATGAGCGTGTGATCATGTTGGAGAAAGACGTGGAGACACTGGATCAACGAAGCGGACCTGATGCAGATAACCACAACATACTATCACTACCACCATAAAGAACAAAGATCAAAGAACAAAGAAAATGAAGACGTCAAAGTTGAAAAACTTCAAAGTAAACAAGATCCCTACACTGGGGAGATTGTTGGAATCAAGACACTTCTTCTCACTAGAAAGAAGAATGTCAGAAGACGTCAAAGCAACTATTACATCATCACCTACAACGTTTTTCACTCTAATTATTTATTACCAACACTTAGGGGGAGATTGTTGGAATCACTCCTAAATTATATTTCAAGTGTTTGTAATCAATATGTCATAGTTAGCTTAATTAAGGCTTTTATGTTAGTAATTAAGGCTAGGCTCATGTAGAAAGCCCATGAGCCTATACAAAGCCCAATAAGGAAAGGAAGGGACTAGATGTGTTGCCCTAGCTCCCTTCCCCTATAAATAGTCTTGTAACTCTCATTTGAGAGTTGGTTGTTCATTTTATCACATTTTATTTACGCATAAACTTTCATATTCATTCATGTGTGTGTGTTAAGTGTTCAACTGATCTATCTCTTCTATATTTCTTCATATTGATGCTTGTGTTACAAACATGGTGACCTAACACCAAGGTCCCCTACATCAGATACACTAAGTTGTTGATCTAAAGGATACTCGGGAATAATCAAGACATTACCTTGAGGCTTGATGACCCCAACCAACACCCTGCGTTGTTTGAGTCTACTTTAAATGTTCTCAGATTCAAAAACTCATCAACAAAGAAGCAATGTGTAGTTTTGACTGACTGTCTACTCACTGCTGATGATAAAAGCCTTCAATCGTATTCACGATAACAAGAAGCAGTGAACTTAGGCAAAGTCGGCTTTATGGATGAAAAATCTTATGCTATCCCAGCCAAGAAGACCAGGAGATCAGGCAGTGCAGGAAGTGTAGCAAGCACTGGAAGTGCCCTAAAGTATCCAAAGAGGAATCCTTCCCTAAAAAAGAAAAGTTCCATCAAAGAGAGACACTCTTAATCCTCAATCGGCACCTAAATTAGAGGACGAAGACTCCAAGGATACTGATACGGATGAGGAGGTTCACTACTCAGAGTCTGTTACGGATGATACTACAACATATGACAAACCTCAAAGTCCCAAAGCAGATAAGGGTAAAACTCCAGTTGATGAGCAGGAAGAAGAAGAGAGTTCAGATGAAGAACCAAAGGATGAGGACAAAGACTACCGCAAAACATTAAAGCATCTCAGGTAACAACATGCTGCTAAGGAATTTAATCTTCAACAAACTCGTGGCCCTGGAAGTTCCAGTGGTGGTGCACTTACCATACCAATTCGTGATGCGGTTAATCAACCTGATAAGCGAATTGGTGCCACCGCTAAGGAATCCACCGAGTAGCAGCATCAATCTTATGAGGTTCCATTTACCTTTGAGGAAGAAGAAGTACAGGAATAGGATAAGAGGATCACATAAAAATATATTGAGGAAGCTGCTAGGGAAAGAGATGAAGAGGAAGATCGAGCTAAAGCAGAAGAGGCCAGGATAAAAGCTGAAGAACATGCTAAAGCTGAAAAAGAAGCTGATGATTATCTTTTAGATAATCCTGAACATAACCCGGAACAAACTTTTGAGCCACCAAATGACCCAGAGCATTCTCATGACTCATCTTCGTCTGACTCATCGTCTCATTCATCACTACCACCATCCAAAGATGCTACCACCAGATCCGCATCCAGATCTGTCAAGAAACCGACCAACACTTAGGCATCACGGGCTAAGACTAAAATTTTGAAAGCTGTCAGGCAAGTAAGGAAAATAAACGTGGTCAACAAGAAGTTCAATCAACTGGCAGACAGACTCAACTTACTTCAAGAAGTGATGAACGAGTTTTCGGATGAAAGGGAACAGATTCAACAGTTTCTAAATAGAGATATCCAAGGGGAAATGGACAAGACGATCAGAGAATATACTCACAAGTTTCTTCTCGACACTGTCCCTGGAGTGACAAGAGAAATGTTCGCCAGACAACTCTATCCTAATCTCATGCAATTGGTCAAGCATACATTGTCAACTACTCCTGTTGCTATGCAAATCAATCCAGTCACGCCTCAGGTTGTCTCCGATGATGAATTGATATCGAAGCTGGTATTGCAAATGTATGAATGATCCGGCACTTTCACTTCTGACGAAGCTAAAGTATTTAAGGCATTGCTTGAATATCAACTCAATACATCGTGTAAAGAGTCAGCTGAAAGGGCTGAGCGACCAAGAGATGACGATGATGCGGACAAGGATTCTGAGCCGAAAGGCAAGATGAAAACTGACGAATCATCATCTATGCCTCCACCACCCCAAAGGACCACCACCACTAGAAGATCTCCACAACATCCTCCTGCTAAAGACAAACCTCAGGACTCTGAGTCTCCACCACCAACGGAGAAAATTGGTGATCATTTTGAATACACTGGTGGTGACGACGACGAGATTCCTGAGCCCCAACAACAACCTCCTTCTTCCACATCAACTAAGCAACCAACATCATCTTCGAAGCCAAAGAAGAAAAAGTCAGCCTCAGTTGTATCTTGGCTAGATGAAGATGAAACTGAAGAATATGAATGGTTTTCAAAGCTTGTTGATTCAACCCCTTAATTACCGGAAGGCCAAGAATCGGTAGATGGTCGAACTCTGGAGCATGCCAAGTTAATTCAAGAAAAGTTTAAGGTGAAGAAGATGACGAAAGAAGAGTTAAGACGAATCAAGAACAAAGTCTTTCAACTGCTAAAAGACAGCTCCGACATTGCAATTGAAGTCGAATATCATCTCGACAACATTGCACGAGCCATGTCCAACAATATTGATTGGCTCAACCCTGAATCAAACATCGACTTCACCAAACCTGACAAGGTTCCATACTACACCGACTGGACAAAGCCACTACCCACCATTGGCCGACCTGATCAACCGAAGATTCCTTACTGATATTTCTTCAACAATGACCTAGAATTTCTTCAGCACGGTAGCGAAGTTAGCAAAAAATACGCTACGTCACTCACCTTCCCTATCCCGGCAGCAATCTTCTCCAACAATGTGGCCATCGAGGAAGAAGCCACACATATGTTCGTTGACAATGTGGTTAAGTATGACCTCGATGCACTATATGGAATTCATCATTGGCCTGAACGAAGAAGAATCTACTACAGAAGCTGCCAGGTACTCAAATCAAAGAAAGAGGTGTACAGTGACCAACGGATAGTTGCTATAATGCATGTCAGCCTGTCTACTAAGTGGGACTACTCATTCCTGAAGAAAATCGTAGTCAAACGCCAAGACGAACAAGAATATGACTATTCTGAAGCGGATTTTCCGAGATTGTCACTCAATGACATTGAAGACATGTATCTTGCTAAGGTACAAGGTCGAATGCGACATTTCTCCACCAACATCCAGCTCCAGTACATCAAGTCATTGCTGATATTCATCAGAAGCATCATCATCCAGGAACGTGTTGAAGACCTTCAACTTGCCGTGGAATCATACAAAAAACGTGTTAATCTCACCAAACCACAACTAGACCTTCCCGATATCAACCACCTGGCTCAGTACACCATTCTCACGAAACCAAAGTTTGGCTTAGCCTACCGCAGTGAACTTCACCGTAACCGTTTCATGGCATGTAATGAGCTTCACAAGTTTTGTGATCATACTTTGAAGAAGGTTCGGGATGGGATGGCATATAGATTAAAGGAGATTCATTAAGGCATAGGGTCGAAGAAGAGGTGGAATTCGAGGGAAAAGAGGGATGCGAAGAAGATCATTACCAGGATTGATCAAAGGTTGTTTCGTCGTGATCATATAAGGACATTGGAGAGCTTCGTGGGTGGACGTCCGAGTATTTCTCTAAAAGACTACCAACGTCCAGAAAGAACTCCTGGTGTTATTGACGGACTTCCTGGTACTCCTTGATTTGTTTCTTTCATTAATATTTGGATGTTTTGATCTATATTTGACTATGGCTTGTGTACACATAACAGTGTACAACCCGTACTTGTAATGAAAGGACCCTGCGGTACGTATCAGTGCCACAATCCTATAAAAGGAGCGAAAGCTTCTTACTTTTGAGTAAAACTTATCAAAACTTTCACTTTTCAAAGTTTTGCTCAAAAGAACAAGTACTTTCCCTTATGATTTTCAAAACCTTAAAAGTTAATATTACTTATTGAGTGGGAGTATTTGCTTAAAACCTTTGTTCACAAATGATTCTTCGTGGAAATCTTCCCACAAAACTCGAAATGAACATATTCGATATCAAAATTTCGTCAAAAATAACATTTATATGCCATTTTTTAGGGGGAGAAAAATTGTGTGATACAAATATGTTGTGAAAATTGTGATTGAATCTTCGTGCTAAAGACTTAACCAATGAATTAACGAGCTCTTAAATATTAGTAACTCGAAAAGACTTGTCCGGGGCGGGTAATAATTTCAAGATAGTTTGCTAGTGATGTAAACGTGTCTCGCAAAGGGTGAAAAGAAAGAACTTAGAAGTCCTTCGGTATGATTATAAAAATGAGAAAATGAGAATCAGAGAAAGAAGGAGTTGAAGAATTAAAAAGAAACGTAATGAAAAGGGTGAAAAGAAATAGCCCTCCAGATTATTCAACTTAGGGCAGACACCGGGTTCAACTCATATGCTACTGGTTGTCACTTGATGACACCGATATTGAAGATCAAAGTCGTCATGGACCCAGTGACGCATGCACTAAACCTTCTTAGCCACTCAAGTTTCTCCTAACAGAAGCTTGTTTCATTCTCACAGGGAACCCTACGTAAACTATCGGCTTTCTCTTAGAGATTGATGGTATTAAAAAAGGAGACCCTCTCCCTAGTCTCCGCTCAGGAAAACCAAAGCGTACTATTGAGTCTAGAGCCACGAGATTCATCAAAAGATCTCTTAGGAACACTCGACATTTCATCACTTGTCGTTCAACAATAAGGACGCAAGTGATACTATTCTAGGGTCCTACACAGATCTTAGCAATCTGTCAAGAACATTTATGAGGGGTTCACAACTGTGATCCTTAGTGATTGAATTGAAACTCCTGCCAGGATCAACATCAAACAGCCCTGACAGCAGGTCACTTCGGTAACTCCTTGTGGGTTACGCTTAGTGTGTCTCAAGCTGTCTACAGTCGTGAGGTGATGCTTTAGTGTACCTCAGCGACTCACCTGAACCGTAGATGTACTTCGGTATATCGTGTTAGCCTTCTTGAGGGCATCCGGTTTCGGGAACAGCCTTTGCTAGAATTAGAGATGTGTTTTCACATTATGTTGTTAACACTCTCGAACTTCGAACTTGTAAGTGTTGGAAATCCCGCTAAGGAGATTCCTTTCAAGAATCGAGTCCTAAATATGTGGGTCATTAGTTGAACTTATTCAATGTAATGCCAACTGTCCCTTACGGGATTCGGACGGCTGATTCGCCCGACCAAGGTGAATGGAATCAAGACATTCATGAGTAGAACAGTTATAGTAATCAATTCTTTATGAAAAGATTACAATGATCAATTGGTGTTCGTGACTGTACCTGAGATGCTGCTGCTGATAGATGCTCACGGGAGGAAGAGATCGTGCAGATTCTCCTCATGCTCATACCAACAACATCGTCAAAGAAGTTTTCTCATTATCAAAGGCAACACAAAGTCAAAATGATTCTTCTTCAAATCAAAGAATCTACGAAGTTATAAAGACTCGAGAACTACTTCACATCTAGAATACACTATCAAAAGAGCGTGTGAGCATGTTGGAGAAAGACGTGGAGACACTAGAGCAACGAAGCAGACATAATGCAGATTACCACAACATAACATCACCATATCCACACCTGAACAAAGAACAAAGATAAATGAAGACGTCAAAGCTGAAAACTTCAAAGAAAACAAGATCCTCACACTGGGGAAATTGTTAGAATCAAGGCAATTCTTCTCACAAGAAAGAAGAATGTCAGAAGACGTCAAAGCAACTATTACATCAGCACCTACAATGTTTTATTATTACTTAAGTTATTAATTACCAACACTTAGGGGGAGATTGTTGGAATCACTCCTAAACTATATTTCAAGTGTTTATAATTAACATGTAATAGGTTGCTTAATTAGGCTTTTATGTTAGTATTTATGGCAAGGCTTACGTAGAAAGCCCATACGCCTTGACCCAAGCCCAATAAGGAAAGGAAGGGAGCTTGTGTGTTGCCCTAGCTCCTCTTCTTATATAATGACATGTATACCTTCATTTGAAGGTTGGTTGTTCACTTCATTCATACACTCTACGCATAACTTGTGACAACCCGTACTTTCAGGTCATTTCTCGATACATTTCATGTCTCATTATTTCAACATTTATAGTAAACTTGGTTTACTTGTTTCAAATTCGCGTAACCTTGAAGGTTTAGCGGCGAATTCATGATCATGACATCACGTACATTTCATATGGACTATGATTAGTCTACATTTCATTGACATCATGTGCATCTCATTAGTACATTCACGACATTTCATTTCACCTTCAACGCGTAATTTTTATATTTAATAATCTTTATCGCGTGAGTTATTATTTTAAATATTTAATCCATTACTTTCAAAAATGATCCCGAGGTATTTTAAACTTACATTTAGTTTATAAAAACTATATTTTTAGTTTTCCTAGTGTTTCAAATTTATTTGGTACTTAAATCGTTAAAATTTAATTATTACGTCGTTTTTCTTAAAATTATACGATAATTATTTTTATCACTCAATTTTCACAAGGAAAGTATTTTTACAATTTTTATCACCTCAATACAATCTATTTTGATTTATTAAAAACTTACTTGTACATTTTCTACACTTTACTTACCTTTTTCTTACAAAATTTCACAAATATTATACAAGTACAATTATACTTTCAAGTAATATATAAAAAAAAAAAAAAAATTTATAATTGTGGAACACAATCCCCTAAATCCGGTTTTGGAGGGGGGGGAAGTCAAGGAGTACATTTATTGGTGG